>CM070081.1:9963001-10563001 GCA_036250285.1 Pyrocoelia pectoralis
AATCAATAGTTTAACTTGAACAATTTCATCGTAAAATTCCAAATTTTCTTCATTCTAGAGTCAGAAAATTCTCCGCCCTTTTACAAAATGTCTGTGGTACCATAGAATTTTATATGAAAAAAAAAGCTAAGGTGTTTGTTTGAAATTTATCACTTATTTATAGCAAAGGATTTGAAATTTGCCAAAATCGTTAAAAAAAATGTATCCGACATCAGAAAAATGGTAAAATTGTTGTTGTAAGTGTTAAAAAGACGTTGAAAGTAACAATGACCGTACTACAGAAAATCAGAACAGTTTCAAGACATGCAAATAGAAATATTCTAACGCATTGTGACCTTGACGTTATTGATAACCGATGCGGCTTCCATAACCCGATTATAATATTCCTCCCCCTCACATACCAACTTGATCAAATCTCGAAGTCAAACCCGAAGACTCGGGCAACGAACAAGACACCCCAGGAATCAAAATGCAGCTAAAAAACCTAACACATCAACTAAAACATAAGTTAGACTACTATCATAGAGAATGTAATATAATATGCTCTATGCTACTATCATAGAATTCAATGTTATCGCAAACACATTGTCGATATAGAGCCAGAAGGCCCGGAAATGTGGAAAACCATCAGAAAATATTAAAACTCCACAAGAGATACCAACACTAAAATCAAGCCGATCTGCACAGTCCAAGCTAAAGTCGCATTTGCAAACCACCTAGACACCGACAATTTCCTGCACCTCCACCCAAGTGACTCTCATAATGAACTACATTGAAACACAGTATCCAATCAACTCCAACTCTCATCCCGAGATAAACTAGCGGAGCTAATAAAGACACTACATAAACGAAAAACTTAACAACGTGACCTTGTCCTCCACATCTAGAAAATGTCTTTCATACCTGGAAACCCTGAGGCATGTCTGCGATTGGGCTATTTCCCACAAAGCTGGAAACAAGCACTCATGTTTCCAAAACCCGGGAAGAACAGAACTCCTTACAAGTTATCGCGCAGCCTACTGACCACCATCTCCGAAACTGTTTGAGAAAGTAATACATTTGCGCCTAATCAAAATTGCTATTGCACTTCCAACCTTCGAGTTCAAATTCAGAAAAGGCCACTCGATCTGCCATCACCCGACACATCGAAGCAGGATTGGAAAATAAATACTACACCATGGCAGACCAAGGCCTTCGACAAGGTCTGGATAGAAGGGCTCAAGGAAAAACTTCTGGGCTACAAAATCTTCCAAGCCATCACTTTCTCTTCCATGGAAAACCGCACCATCGCTGTTGAGATCAAAGGCATAATCTCTGAAACGAGAGCCATAAGATGGGAAGTCCCTCAGGGGAGTATTTTAGGGCCACTTCTATTTATATACACATCGAACATACCAAACATACCTGCGACATTAACCACATATGCCAACGACGATACGGCCATCATAATAGCAATCGAACAATTACAAAATACAATAGATAAATAGAGCAAATGGCTTAAAGAGTGGAATATAAAAATTAATCCCAGCAAATGTCAATGGAAAATCTTCACGTTAAGAAGATTTGCGAATTTCCCTTTTATTACTACAAATAGCATGGGCACCAAAAGATTTAGCAGTTAAATATCTAGAGGTGTTCCTCGATACAAGACTGAGATGGAATTAAATTAGCTCAATGTCATAACAGACTCATACAACTCTCCCCCTTCAACATGAGCGCACCATCTTCCTTTACAAATCTCCTACTGGGAATTGCAGTGAATCCCCATGGTTTGTCCGCAACGCTCAACTACACCAAGAGCAAATTGCACAAGTGCAGCACACTACAATCTTCGACAGCGAAACATCCATAGAAGACGAAAGAGAAAACTCCTACAAGATATCCTCTCTGAGGAAGAAGACATCAATACAGAGCACAGAGGCCGCCATGTTGAACTGACAAATTCTGTAAATTAAAAAAAAAGACATTCAAATACAAATGTGACGTGGTTCTAGGGTTTGAGTGGTTCGGTGATCAAGAGATCGTGTTACATCAGGGGATGAGCTTGGACGTAAAAATCCTGTACTCAATCCCACGTATGACGGCCCCAATGTGAGAATCCAGAATAAAAGCAACACCCTCCGAGACGTTGTGCCTTGCAAGGCACTTTTGGAATCAATTGTCTGTGTCGTGGGGTGAGGGCTAGTGTGGCAGCAGACATAGTAGAAGGCTGTTTTCAATTATTAACCATATCTCCTACACTAGAGAAGCATCTCCTTGTTTAGGCGCAGTGGTGGGTTGGGAGTTAGGGGGACGAAATTTTATACGCATCACTGACGCAGTTCCCAATAGGTCAGACTGGCCCCAAACAACGGCGGGTAGCAGCAAGGCTTGACCATCTCGCAACCGCAGATCCTTAATCTTGCCATTGTTTAATGCCATACTTGATCATTTTGAAATTGGAATTCACATTGTTGCATTTGAATTTTATTTATCTGGCGCACGCAGATGCATGGATTTGAAAATGTAATAAAACGCAGATCGTTGTTTTAATTTTTCCAGATTCATTAACATGGGTTTTGGACAAAGTATCACCCAAATGGCGCCCCTAACACTTCAAACACTGAGTAAGCGTTTTTTCTGAAGTTTTCGTGCACACCTAGCTTGAAACATTGCCACAGGAATGTCGTCTATTTGGGCTCGAATGTTGTTTTTGAGGGTTTTCAGCGTGCTGGGACGATTGGTGCAGGTACATCAGGGATTTTAGGTATCTCAACAAAAACAATTGCAAGGGGCCAAATCAGGAGAGTGTGCCTATCCAGTTCAAGTCGCCTCTTAATAAGCGCCCTGGGAATCTGGTTCGAAAAAAGTCCATGCGCGTAATTCTTTGCTGTGTGGGCTGTTGCCCCGTCCTGCTGAAATAGAGGTGCATATGAAGATATTCATTAACGATTCGTTGAATGGAACGCCTGTTTCCGAATTGAACACCTGTATAAGATTCCTTGTCTTATACACAATAACTTGTACCTTTCGCACATTACTTTTTCTATTCTACAAAACTGAACAAAATTCTCATTTCTTCCTAACGTGGTAATTATTCTTTCCTCAGTTTTATCTTATTCCATATTGCGGCTGCTTCAAACTGTTGTTTCCAAAGCTTCCAGTTTTCACAGTACTTTGCAATTCCAAATTAATTAATTACATGTAGGCCCAACCTTGCAATTACAATGAACAGGGTCATTCGTTTTTTACAAAAACCCTAGCATCACATATTTACTGATCGATCGATTCCAAATTTCAACCTTTAGACCGAGTGGCGCAGGTTATTCCCCCACGCCCATTGGTGGCTCGTAGGCGGGGGCTTGGGGGTCAAAAAACCTCCACTTATACTCGAGAAGTAATGATTTTGGATCCCTCACTTTACGCTAACATTTTCACTTCAAATATTTTAAGAAACAGAAAATGCACGGTTTAAGTTTTGCATTTTTTCTTTCTAACAAACCTACAACAGCCATAAAAAAGAAACTTTGGAAACCGAAACTACAAACATATACCATGCCGTGCATTCAACTCAGAACGCATAGTGACGACGAGGGGGAGTGTTATGTGTCTTATGCCCCCGTAATTTCCAATTGCAACAGCCGCCTATGCTCACGCCACTTGCTTTATTATACACTGTATAATTAATTCCCTTTGAACCTTTTACAATTTCCTCCCTTAGATCATATACAATCCGTAGATAAAGCATTAGCCTTTTCATTTGTGCAGCTTTAATCACAAAGAATCGTAATATTGATTTGAGTGAGAGCGTTGGCTACATGCGCATTAAAAGCACGTTTGCTGTGGCGTGTAAACCTTTTGAATAACCGATCAAGTACGCATGTGCGGATGGCCTTAAAAGACAAAGAAATATCGTTTCTCTGTCTGGCATTTTTGCTCTTTTTCTGTCCATGGCAAGGAAGGCTAAGGCTTTATCTACGAAGTGTGATCTAAAGTTTCTCCTTTTTAGATTCATACATTTAGGTTACATCAGTAATTCCATTATTTTGTTTTTTTCTCGAGTGCGTGTGTCAGTGTCAAATAACTTAAAATATGAGTATAAGTTTGACATTATCATATATTTATTATTGAAAATAGCAAGCTTTAGCAAACACAAGGCTCACTTTGAGTTTCAATAATAAATCATGTCTTTTAAATCTGTATTAAATATTATTTTTCCGTATTTTATAAAACTGACACGACACGATAATGGAAGTTATATTATACGTACCATTATCCCTGACATTGTTTGAACTGGTTTTTATACTAAAAGCATGTTGAATATTTAATGTGAAAACGTTCCATTGTTTGTATCGGCACTATAGTTACCACGGGTCATATTACAAATCGATCCAAGTTAATGGTGACGATATTTCGTGCATTCGATAGTGGAGGTTTCATATTACCTACCATTAACCCTGACATTGTTTGAACTGGTCTTTACACTAAAAGCATTATGAATATTTAATATAAAAATGTTCCACTGTTTGTATCGTCACTATAGTTACGAGTATCGATATTTCGTGCGCTATTTGAACAGTTAGTATAAGTATAGACATTAGTGTATCTGAGTGCTTTTTTTGTTTGAACCACTCTATTTCCTTTTAACACGAACATTAAGGTGTGTTATTGATTACTGGCTATAGTAAAAGCAGAAATGTTTTAGTCTTGTTGTATACGTGCGCGAATGCAGTCGTGTGTCGTGTTCATTATGAAGTGTGCAGTGATTGAGATTGTGATCTCTTTGATAATTAGTGGAGTTTGTTTAGCTGCTGGTGACATCGGTACTGAACTGGCGATCACGGATGGACCAAGTACGAAAATTCAAACTTGTATAGTAAAAGTTATTGAACATATTTGGAGTCCATCCGAAAGTTTGGCCTTCGTGATTAGCTCTCGTCCAGATTATATACCTAGTCGGTTGCCAAATCCAGTTATCGTTGTGGATATAAGGGCACCTCTGCCAACTCATTATTACAAAAGGTATGAAGTGAATTATGTAATAGAAGCAAGGAGTCTCGACTTATTCAACCAAGCATTAAACGCTGTACGCTACTCTTCTTTATGGCACTCAAAAGAAAGTCCAAAGGGAAAGTTTGTTATACTTATCAAAAAAGAAGAATTATGGAAATTGATATTTTCTACCATGTGGCAACAGGTATTTGCTGTACACATTATAGTTGTTATTTACGACGACACCTCCAAAATTGCCCAATGAATGTTATAACGAGCAACCCCCAAGCGGAAGGAAACAACTGTGGTAGAAATGAACCGACAGTATTTTCCAATTTCAGTTGCGACAATATTTCCCTTGAATTGTTAAAACCAATAAGAAATTATAACGGTTGTCCCGTTTATATTCGCCCTAGCAGAGACATTTTTAACTTTGATTTGAATAGGAGGAATGATAGAATATTGTATAACTTGATAGCTGGTCTCAAACGTACATTAAATGTAACCCCTATATTTGCATTTGGTGACAGTAAAATGAGGAGCAAGATAACCTATGGTTTGACTGATATTATTATAAAACAGTGGTTTTTTGGTAAAAACACAATGGAGGAAAACAGCATAATATTCTTGAGAAGTATCTTCATATGGATGGGACTTCCAGACCCTAAAAGAATATCTCCTTTAAACACGATTTTTTTACCATTTAATTATGATTTATGGATAGCAGTTTTATTTATAACGATATTGATTTTATTGATAAAGTGGATGATTATGAAAGGTAACGGATATAACAATAATTATGTTAACCTCGCGTGTGCTTTTACTGACATAATTGGATTAACTTTCGGTGTGTGTGTGAACAGAATTCCAAACATTTGGTCCTTAAAATTATTGCTGGGATTTTTCTTGGTCTACGTGATTCATATTCATACTGCTTACACTTCGGATTTAATCAACATTTTGACAGTGCCACGATATGAAGGTAGAATAAGAAACGTTGAAGAAGTTGCTGTTGAACGCATTCCGATATTTATGATGGATTATTACGCGCAGAATTATTTTAACGGTTTTATCGATGATGATAGTGTTGTGGGGAAAATAAATAAGTTAATTATCCCCCTTGCCGACATCCGTGATCGCCCTCGTAAAATTTTAAACGCGCCGAAAAACTTTTACGTTGGTGACGAAGATCAACTATATATAACAAATACCCAAGTAGGTATAATAATAGGATGCTTCGTAAATTACAAATTAACATATTTCTGACCAATGATGTATCAGGCGAGATAAAAGAAATTTTACACTTTAAAAATGGTAGTTATTTTGGTGAAAGCTTAAATGCAGTGATAACTCATTTGTGGGAATCTGGTACACAAGAAGCGGATGGGAATTTAAATCCGAGTTCATATAATGTAATAATGAAGGAGGCTGAGTGCGTGGCTATGTCTGTGGTGGACGCCCGCGCCCGTAATAAAAATAAGATTGTTCGACCTTTACGTTTGAACGATTTATTAGCAATTTTTGTTATATTACTTATATGTTACTCTTTTTGTATCATCATTTTGTAGCAGAAATGTTCGTACATAAAATAGTTGCACGACACAGTAATCGAGTGGTGCCTCTAAATGTTTGATTGTATGCACTAAATGTCAGTGTTTCTCTATGCACCTATTTAACATTTTCACATGCGTGATATAGCAAGTCTGTGAATATTGATTCTACTTGTATATTATGTACTACTTATTGTCACAAACGCAATAATCAGTTTTGAGAACACATAATGAATTAATAATTTTACTGTGTTTTGTAATTTTGTTTTACATAATTTTTACTTTCGTCTGTATAAACATGTACGTATACCCTGTTCAAGTGACCAGCCGTTGCACGTCATTATTCGTGTACCAATACTATAATTATAATTTACTAAGCAACTTTAATAAAATTTGCATTAAAGCCAAAATGTCATCGTAAGTACAGTTGGTATTAAAAGTCATTAATCGTGTAGGGTTAGCGACCATATTTTATCCTTGTCGCACACTTTGCACTTCGTACTTACAACTTAAAACGTAGTGCGAATATAAACTCATAAAATATCTCGATGTTGTCACGTCAAGTTTTGTTTACTTTGTTAAATTCACCGGTACGCACTTAACCTATTTTTTTTTAAATTGCCTTACTAAAAACAGTACTTATCAGTACTCTTATTTTGTTTATGTCTACATTAGTGGTTGTATTTTATTATTACATAGGTATACAGTATCTATTTGTTCCTAACCTAAAAATGTCAGTCTGACAACACGTACATTTGACAACGCTGACTACACGTCATTGATTTAGTAAGTTTTAAGCTATGACGTGCAACGGCTGGTGACTTGAACAGGGTATAGCTACGGAATTGTATGTATTTCGAACTATGTTTTGCAATATATTATGTAGTTACTTGTTGAATTAAATGTAACTTCTATCAACTTTGTTAAAACTTTTGAAAGTAAAAGTAGATATCAATTATAAAATAATCCCCCCCCCACACTCCCTCTTGCACAATAATTAATAATCAACACTTATAGTCAGGGATGACAACCTTTTCGAAATAAAGATTTCGATTCCAGTTATAATTTCACCACTTCCAAAATATGGGTTTCAGTTCCAGTTCTGGTTCTAAATAACAAATAAGTATCTATAAAAAAAAGGTTCCGGTTAGGGTTCCTAAATTTTCGGGTTCTATTAAAGGTTTGGATTTCAAAAGGATTTTTAGCTCTGTAGCGGTTGTCAACATAAAAACTAACATTTTCCTATACATACTTGCACATGCGGGACTAAAGTAACTCATTATTTCCCTAGGGAAAAATGAATGCTGAGCCAATCACAAACAAGTATTTTTATTTTATTGTCTATAAGTGTCAAACGTCAAAATACCCAGCTTATTAAATCTAGTCAGTGGCGTATTTACGGAGGGGGGGGGCTCAGGGGGCTGAAGCTCCCCCCCCAGGCAGTACCAGCACATTAATAAATAATTGATTTTTAAGTTTACTTCTTGTTTTATTAATAAAAAACATTGGGAAAACGGTTTTTAACAACTACAAATTATAATTTCATTCTAATGTTATTGTTTAAATGTCTGTAAATGCCAGTGTTTTTTGTAATTTTTTCCGAATTGATGATGGAATAACAATTTCCATTTCCATATACACACGTATATGAAACGTCATTTCCCTGGCGGCGAGTATTTTTTTTTTTGTGGTTTTTATGCATAAATTATGCTCATACAACCAGCTACTTTGTAGTTATAGTAGTTTTCCTAGGTAATTCAAATGGTTATGTCGGCATCTTTGATGTATCTTAAAAGTATATTATCTATTCTATTATCATTTAAACACAGCAAATACATCAGGTTATAGGGCATAGGTATTTTAAGTTGCAATAGTTGACTATGTACTTTCCGTATTTCCGTTTCATGTAATTTGCATTCAAAAAAGATATGCTCCAGAGTTCCTGGGACTGAGCACTTTTGACACAAATCGGTTTCAATTATATTTAATTTAAACAAATGGGCCGGAAAGCATCCGTGGGCGGCGAGTACAAAAACGTTTATTACTAAATTCATACCTAGCAATTTGGAACATATACTACCTAGTAGTTGTCGGGCGTAATATATAAGGTAAGGGCCTTACCGTACCGTAATCGCTGTCCGTTACCTCCTTTTCCACGAATGCCAGTGAACGTGTTCGTGCTACTGCTACTCAAAAGATCGGTCGACATGCGCTTACGCGATAACTTTAAACAAATGTGCAGTGTTAAGACTGTTAAGTGTGTAAGTAATTAGTAACATGTTAGCAAGTTACAAAATTTACCACATTTCTTGGCGCCCTCTTTTGTTATTGTTTTACATCACTAGCGAGTACCGAAATCGTCAAGCCCTCCCAAAGTCAAATGTAAATACGCCACTGAATCTATAGTAATTGTTGATCTATGCTATTGTACTTTCACACCGAGAGCGAGAATTCAGTATAAATTGTACTTAACAAAAATAAAAAGCATTGTTTGATTCCGGTTTAGGTTGTAAATAAAATACAAATAACGGTTTCGGTTATATTACTTACCTATCTGTGGTTATAATAAAATCAATATTTTCCCGTTCTTTTCGGTTTCGGTTCTGGTCCCTGCTTTCATGTGTATAGTAATCATTGATTACTTATATACAGGGTGTCCGTGAAAAAGTGGGACATCTCTCGGATTCAGACAGAGCATGGAAAAATGAGACGACAAGTTCCTATAAAATTTTTCTCTACAGGCCTTTCCTGCGGAGATCAGGGGCGGGCTAAGCTTATTTACACAATGATGCTCAAATTTTTAACACCCTGTATGATAAAGAACAAAAATTTACTCTTGTTTATTGTGGATAACATGAACCGTTCTCGAGATAAAGAATAATAAACGAATTCATGTTTTCTCTAATCTTATATATATAAAAATGAATCGCTATTTCCTTGGTCACGCCATAACTTGAGAACGACTTTACCGATTTCAGTCATCTTTTTTTTAAAATGTTTCTAATACTTTGTAGAAGGTTCTTACGGAAAGAAAAATTAAGAAAATTGCCCAGAAAATTGGAAAATTTCAGAAAACTTAACGCGTTTGACAGTTCGCCCATTTGACAGTTCGCGCATTTGACAGTAGTTCACGCGTCGCAAATGTTGTTTAACATCTGCATCGGTCGGCATCTATCGATCAAAAAATTCATTTAAGTATTCATTTCTTGGTGTACAGTCCATTCGATTTGAACGTTTATCCAGTTTTGAGTTTGCGTTAGCATGTCCGAATTACGTTCGAGAGCGACGGGAAATGAACGTAAGCTAATCAATTCAAAATCAATTACTGTGCGTTACGTAGTCACGCAAAAACTCGAAAAGTAATCATGCAATTTTGCATAGTGGTTCAGGTACATAGGAGGGTTTAAAGCCATTAATTGAAGATGACTAATTTAAAATATTGTAAACAGAATCGTAACGTTTGTACTTTAAATTGGACAGATTGAGTGACTGTGGAAACAATCTGAGGTTGACATGTAGGTATGTCAAAATAGAGTTGAACCAAAAGTATGAAGTTGGAAGGTTTATTAGGGTTTATAATCGCTTATGAAGAGTTACCTTTTTAAACGTTAATATTTCGAAAACAATAAAATTTAGGAGTGGTGTATTAGAGAACAGTGTTAATAATCATGAGCAGATTTCGAAAATGTGACAATATACGCGGTGTTCTATTTAAAAAAAACGATTCAAGATGGCGCTCAGCCGCCATTTTGTAACTTTTAGCCGTCATCTCTACATATTTAAACGGATTAAAGTGATGACTGACCGACTTGACTGACTCACTCACTCACTGATCTATCAACGCCCAGGCCAAACCAATGAACCTAGAAACTTGAAATTTTCAGTGAACCTTCCCCTGATGATGTAGGCACCCACTAAGAAGCGAATTTCGAAATTCATCTCCTAAGTGGGTCAAAATAAGGGTTGAAATTTTAAAATGGTTGAAGCAATCTATGTAACGGGGGCAGATGGAAATCTAAAAATTGCTCAAAAGCACCTGTATTGAAATCCATGAGACACGTATTTCACCTTTTTTCAAAAGTTACCCTCTAAGGGTTCCAAATTAAGGGATGACATTTTACATCTTTATATATGAAAATGAATTGACGTTTGTGTGTCTCATAAAAACTAGAGAACGGCTGAATCGATTTGACTAATTTTGGTTTTCAAATATTTGTAGAAGTACAACGAAGATTTAAAAGGTGAGACATAAGTCCTAGAAGTTTAGGGCTTCGCCCCTATGGGTTACCGTGTTTTTGTTATGGAGTTTTGATTTTATTAGTAAACATTGTAAACAAAAGTGCAATGTTACTTATTACTGTCAAACTTAAAAGCTGTAATGTAGCAATACCTTTGGAAGTTCAGATAACTTTTATTGGCGGTACGAAGTTCGCCGGGTATACTAGTTTTTAATAAAAGTTAACATTCATTCATAAGTAATTGATAATAAGTAACATGAATTCGTTTATTATTTTTTATATCGAAAACGGTTCATTTTATCGACAATAAACAAGAGTAGGTACATTTTTTTGAGTCTAAGGTTCAAGCTACCCAGATTCATTTCTTTAAAGTCTTTATCATACAGGTGGTTAAAAATTTGAGCATCAACATGTAAACTTAGGCCGCCATTGATAAACTAGAAAAGCTGTTTCATAGACACCATTTTAAGTGGTTCTTACTATGTAGTTGCCATCATATACAATTTTTATGAAATTATATTGACTTCTCTGAAAGTTATTTAAGAAAAAGAATTACGAGGCGCGTCCTTCTTGGGCACATAACTCTGCAGGGAAGGCCTGTAGGGAAAACTTTTATACCAACTTGTCATCTTATTTCTCCATGCTCTGTCTGAATCCGAGAGATTTCCCACTTTTTCCAGGACACCCTGTATAATCAATGCATTGATTATTATAATATTAATTAAGTATATAAAGTTGGGCCAAAGCAAAAGGCGTTGCACGTCACTAGTATGATGTATACAGGTATGGAAAAATATTATCGGTGGATTGACTTATAATGAGCTAGAAAGAGACCCAATATAAGCATTATATGAATGTGAGAGAGACATAACGTTACCGATGTTGCCATTTGTAGATACATATTTGCATGTAGTTATTATTACCAGCCTACTCAATAGACGCATGTATGGCATCAGCGCTTTTAGTTTGTTGTGTATTCGATCTCACTTAGCACTAGTGAATTCATTGCACTGTCTTTGTTTTACTTATTATAAGTCAATCCACCGGTAATATTTTTCCATACCTGTACATGTCAACATGTGTTGTCATGTAGTTAAAACGAAATAGAATAAAATACGAAATGGAAGGCAATAAATGACAGATGATGCCTTGGTTGCAACATTGTAATTTTATTTTTGATGCTGCCAACTTGTAGAATTATTTTACCCTAGAATATTACCTTTAATGATAATCCTAAAAATTAGTATTACATTGGTACTGTTTTACGTCATATGTCACGTGCATAATAAAGAAATTTATTCAATGATTTTTAGAATTTGAAAGTATAGAGGTACTTAATTACATTTATTCTACTAATATATTTAAATACAATAACTTTTTTTGAATAAAACAATATGAAACGACACTGACTTATAGATACGCGCCAATTTTACAAGCAGCGTAAATGCGTCGTTTGCGCATTGCTGCGAGGACTGTATTTTTTTAGATATAAATACAAATACTAACAAAATTTATTTATTATAGATACATACAACGAAGATACTTTAACGGCATGAAAATAAAAAATTGTTCGTAAAATATATTTAGAAGACACGAGACAATTGTTACCCCTACGACAAAAACGGAGGTAGTTCTCTTCACAAGGAAAGGAAGATTGAGGGAATTTGAGCTCCTCTACCCTTCCAAAAATACCTATAGTTTTCAGGGTCAGTGAAGTATCTATAGTTGACAATAAACTAAACTGGAGCAAGTACATCCAGCTTAAAGCGAAGAAGGCAAACAGGGCTTTCTGACAATGTTGCCGCGCAATCGGAAGACTTTGGAGTCCATCCCCAAAGCGTTGAGTGATACTTTTCACTCAACGCCCAAAGGCTGTCCTGTGGCAAGAACCAAACTATCCACAACCAAAGCACTTTCCAACCATATGCAAAGACTAGCGTGCCTTGCGTGCACGGGCGCAATACGAACAACCCCTACAGCCGTCATGGAAACCATTTTGGGTCGCCCCCACTGGATCTCCACGTGAGAGAACAGGCCATACTGGCAGCCTTGCGTCTGAAAAATAAACGGTTGTTGAACAGAAACGGTTAGGTGCCTATTGAGGTGGGTCGACTACTCTCGAGTTCTGGGCGAGGCAGTCCAGCGACTACCTATACTAAAAGAACGATCAGGCTCACTCATCCCTCGATTTATACTAGGGAAAATTACCACATCTTCTTGGATGTGGAAGTGCATCCCAACCAGACATATCCATATCTTCATACGGATGAATCTAAAACAATGGAAGAAACAGCCAAACAGGTACAGGTATTTATTCCCAATAACTGAACTTTCATATCAGCCAACCACTAGACAAAATTTTGGCTGTCTTTCAGACAAAACTAGCAGGAATAACGCTAAGTGCAAAAACAAATTTTCATGCACAGCATAAAGAATAAAATCATCAAAATCTCCGGTGACGGCAGAGTCGCTCTGTGTGGGATGGCTTGAGTGATGTTGCGGGGTCGAATGACTCTAATCAGGGAGGTAGCACAAAGGGCCCGAATAGGTGGACTATGTGCGCGTGAACTTTCCCACCCTCCCGTCGAAATCCAGAATCCAGATACCCTTACGTTACCACTGATTGTTTTTATAATTTGTCAATTATGTAAAAATTTTGCTGTGCGAATGTATCTTGTTTCAGATATTCCAAAAAAATATCAAGATACAGATACAGATACAACATTTTCCATGTATCTCAATATGTATCTCGAGGCAATACTCAAAAAAGCATCTAGGGATACTTGTATCCCGATACATTACAACCAACGAGTATATAATAGAAAGAGAGCTACAGTAATGGGCTTTTTCGTAGGTACAATATGTACGTTGGGTTGCATATCACTTTATGTTTACATTTTTATCCTAAAAGTAGTTTCAGGCTATTGAAAGACGGAGATAAAAGGTCTTACAACGTTGCCATATCTAGTTTAGTGTACAGTGACTTTATACAGGACAGTGATGACAATGGGTGTCTCATTTTTTATTGGTTGTGATTCTGGCAGCCATGTTGCGACTAAAATTTGAATAGTTTGCATTACATTCTTATAGTGTCGGTTTAGTTTTTGTGTAAATTGTTAAAATCTAGACAATATAATGTGGTTTTAAGTGCTAGGATATTGAACGATGTTTATGTTTTATCACTTTTTTGGACTTTTTTAAGTTTAACCTAGATTTTATAAGAAAAATTAAGTATCTGCTGTTTTTTTATTTCCCACCTACCTACACCATTTTATTTATTTAACTTAAAATTAGGAACTGTATGTATATAAACAATGTTTAAATATTATATACAATGTTTAAATATTATATACAATTATATAGATACAATTTCTGTAAAAATTAAACATTACCTGCATCTTCAATCGTCAGTTTCTCGCCGCTGTTTATAGAAAAACATACGCGCCAAAGTGTTTTTTATAGCAAATTTTGTAAGCTTTCAATTAGTTTATATAAAAGTTTGTCGTAAAATAAATGGAAACGAAGATATTTAAGAAAAAACTGAATACAAATATACATTTTAGTTAAATTCTGTGAAAATATATAGTTTTCAAAGATGTATTTTTACAATAAAGTGCAACTTACGAACGATTTATTGTATTGTATTGCCTTTGTATATATACAATAAAGTACTGAAAATAGGATAAAACCAATTTTTAACAAAAATTTAACGGCCATTTTTTAGCGAAAATCGGGATTCTGACTAAAATGTCAATTTTTGAGTAGGTATACCTTTAAAGAGCTGTAACTAGCCAACTGTTTGTCGTACGAACCTCAGCCGACGCTTATCTTACAGGTGCATTAATTATCTTTAAAAAACTATAAGGCACTTTACTGTCTACAAGTAGTCAAAACATAGCTATTGCAAAGAAAACGCTGGAAAATGAGAATCTTTCATTATTTTTTCCTCTATCGCCTTATAAAGATTACCACAATGATATTTCGTGTATTCATATAGATTCAAAATTTAATTCTCTACAACTTTTATTATATGCACTAAGTACGTAGAATCAATAGTTTTCGACTTATTATTGATTTTATTATGCAAAACGAGCAGCGATTGTGTCTTAGAAAAAGGTTTAAATGATTATATCTCTGTCAATATTAATCGTATGGAATTGTTTAAAAACGGAAATTGTTCGTAATTAAATTCTATACAATTTTTATTGAAGCATTTTGCGTTACGAATGGCTATTCTCGAGATATAAGCGAAATACCCGCGATGCGCGCACGTGTTACCGTTTCGCCGCAAAACAGTCGACATTTTAAAACAAATCTATCTCGGCTCCTATTGGTCGTAGAGACAAAAATAAAACACGAAAATGTGCGGAATTTTGTCAGCTACAATTTTCTTAACGTTTTTGTTTTTGATAAAATTGATACTTTTTCAGTTATTTACGAAAATCTGTTTTTTGGCACTTTTTCGCCCACTCCATTTCTCTCGGAGGGAGGGTACGTGTGGGGACTTTTGAACACTTCAAAGGGAGCACAAAGCAAGCCTGTTCCCAAATTTGCAAAGCTTGTAACCATTATTTCATCCAAATCGTTAAATTTCGTCTTATTTTACTGGGCTACTTGCTAATACTGTTTGAATTTAGTCGCAACATGGCGCGGAGGCGGGACTTATGCTCTATTGTCGTCACTGTTCTAAATAAAGTCACTGTAGTTTAGTGTTTTTAATGACGCAATTAATAGGTAACATTATCTTTGAGTGTTAATCCCTTATTATTAAGCAGATTTGAATTGCATACACCTGACAAAATTTCTTTTGATTTAAAATGGTATATTTAAAACCAAAACAATAAGTCCTCAAACAACAAACAAGTTATCGTTAAAGCAAGAAAATCAAATGAATGGGCAGGTAAATATGTTACATAACCGTAAAATAAAAAACGGTAAAATTTTACAGGGAACTATTTTTTTTCGAGTTACATTACTTGGTTAGTCCTCTACTAGGTGGCCGGCAGTAGCGCAGTACCGCAAACCTTTGACGCGACAAATGCGACATTTTTAGTCCATATACATAAAATATACTTACGAAGTGCGTAATTTTTAATAAAATGCCGTGTTGTTGTGCCGTTAAAATTTAGTCAAAACATCATCTACTTTACTGAGCGTGTAGGTAGTAAATGAAGCGCGGAGGAAAGGACTAAAAATGGCGGAGGTTGCGGTACTCTATTAATCTACTGACTCTGCTCTAAAGCGACGGACTAACTTTTATCATGACGCTGTTTTTAAAGGACATTGCTTCTCTTACCTATTATACAGGGTATACCACGGAACCCGTTCGTTAGAAGTTTCTGGGGTCCCTTACTACTTATGAATTTCAAACTTTCAGGTTAAGGATAACCCATAGCCTTCTTATGTTCTAAAATATTGTCGATGTTGTACAACTTCCGGAAAGACCGGAAATCGCCATTCATTTTCTTATTTTAAATGGAACACCCTGTATATTATTGCATTTTTGGATTATACAATCGATTCTGCGTTAATCTGTATTACATTATCCTATATACCTATCTTCAATTGTTTTTGAGATTTTATGATTTTTTTGAAAAATTTGCGCTTTGCGGAGGGATGTTTAATAGCCCACCCTTTGCTCTTCTTTGAACGCAAAACATTCATACTTTACAAACACGAAGTAAATCATAAGGGTTCACAAAATGTATTTGCAAACCTATCATAGATTATACAGGGCGTTCAAAATTAATAGCAAAGTTAAAAAACTTCAAACACCAAAGTCATTTTTTTCAAATCGAACACCCTGTATATTTTTACATATTTGGAAGACGATTTAATTTAGGCATCGATAAACTATAGGTAGGTATCCCTATACCTATCTTTAGCGGTTTTATAGTTAATATTAACACTTTTTATCTAATATTGATTAAAACTCTGCATAGTCCAACGATCTTTCAACCAACCCTACAACACGCAGTGTAGGGATGACTCTGTAGATTTTCTGGGAGTTGGTTAGGGTGCATCAGTAGAAATGGTATTAGCCCCGTATCCCTTATGTGTCTATCGGAAAATCTTTCAAGTGTCTTTAGAAGAAAAGACATTAGACTGATTGGACGATTGGGGGCAGACTTACCAGGTTTGGGGATAAAAACAATTTTTACCTCCCTTCATTGTTTTGGCACAGTATATACACGAACCAGTACAATAACTCCTACTAATTTCATTCATAAATCGACAGAGCTTTTAAGTACCTTGAACGCACCCCTCCACGATTTATTTTACTTTCACTATGCACAACACTAGTCGTCCGATGAGATTCTCATCCGAGCAGCGTTGAAGGTCACAGAAAGTTTAGCGCGTGACGTCACAAGATATCATACTGGTTCGTATATATGCTGTGGTTTCGGTATGTACTTATCTGAAAGCGATACAACAACCCGTATAAATTCTCACTAGGTGAGCAACGATAACACCCAGTCCCGGCCCATTGCAGGCGAAGTGGTATTATGCGTCCAATCCTGGTGATTTGTATGATGAGAACGATTTTACTCTCCAGGTGACCCTCGTCAGGTCCACCATCTGTTTGGCATCCACCCAGTCAGCCCGCGTAGGGGGCTGCCTCCGGCCAGATAGGATACTGGCGTAGTGGTGGCTTCGGTAAAGTGAGCGTCTCTCAGTAGGTACTTCAGCTGTTTCTAGGAGGTTGTTCGCATAAGAGTCATCCTGCCTTCTGAGGCTAGCTCGGGTTATAGCAAAGAGTATATAAATTACTCTTTGGTTATAGTACGAATCTTTGGTCAGGATTTTGTTTAGGGGGGATACAGATGAGGATTCTAAAGAGCCGCAAAAGCTCTTCCACGCCCCCTAATATCCTTTTTGTATTGCCTTATAGGCCTCCTAACCCACTGTGGCTTTGTCTTTCTTTGCCCAGCCGAGTTTTCTGCTTTTCGAGCGCCTGCTCCACCAGGGGTGGGTGATAAGGCGTCTTGGTAGTTCTCAGGGGACATGCCCATAATGGAATTGGACAGATCAACTTCGTCCTGCAGGTCAGCAGGACTCAAAGGGACGCCCCTCAGAAGGCTGTCCTTTTAATTTTTCTCCAAAAGGAGATGTTTGTATAAGGGAATGTCCGTTATTTTGGGGTTACGATACCGCCGTTGGACCTCTCCCTTGTGGTTCATTTCAAAGGAAATCATTCTATGATTGTACATTGAGGAAAAGTTTGTAAACCCCTGGCTGTTAGTCAAAACATCATACAGCCAATAAATTGGGAAGTTTACATATAGAAACAAATTACAAGGTACTTGTCAAATATTCAAGTAGTGATTTACCCCTAGGGTTGACGTGTTTTTCCCACAGTGTTCTATCAGCTCTACCATCTCATTACTAGGAGGTAGGTTAACAGAATCTTCTGCGAGATATATTGACACAATGACTAGTTCAGCTCTTCCCTGTAAGTCTCATTTGTTCTCAATTGTTTCATATTAGAAATTACAAAATCCATAACACTACACAGGGCACTGTGTACAACCAAGGGCGAAAATTTGCTACAATTAAAACAGCATGGTGGTTCGAAATCCTATTCAATAGCAGAAGGTTACATTGAGCAATCAATAGTTGTAGAAAACCTACAGCCAGTATTAGGCATTGAAACCAATTCAAATATCACATCAACGATTACTAGTTCAAGTTCAACAACATCACGATATATGACAATTCACACTGTACTATAAACAATAATTTTAGCGCTTAATAAACCTTAATTATGAATCTACGATATAGTACATGATTAACCTACAATACATTACAAAGAAATATAAAATACAAATAAATTATTTCATTTTAGTCTTTTACATTTAAACGTAGTGTTTGGGCCAAACTATACGCATGTACTTAATAATACCGATTATGTTGTGTGAAAGGCTCGTATATTTGTAAAAAGGTAGTAATATTAGTTACCCTTACCACAATTACTTTGAAAATGATGTTAATGTTATCAGTGAAAAGTACTAAAATACCTGATAATTTATTGAGCCTTAAATTTATTAATACGTAATTATAATTGGCATATTTAAGTTAGTAATGTGTACGTAAATTTTTGCCTGGAACCATTGCAAATATCACTCAACGCTGGAACATAATATTATTAATTTGGTAAAATTACTTATGTTAAGTACTACTTACTTGATAAAATGATTGCACATACTTTCCTTATAGTTAAATAAAACTTGCAGATGCATTTTCAGTTAAACGTTAATTAGGTACATCGGTGCCAAAATGTTAGAAGGTGTAATCGTAGTTGCTAGGTATATTACATTACGCAAAATTATCACACTAAAAGTTCTACACATTACTACAGGTAACTAAAAATTGAAAGTGTAACACATATTTCTATTAAAAATATAAATCCCATTTCTTATAAACATGTAAAATTTATTTTTGAAAATAATATTTTTATAGGTAACCTAAAACTTTTTGTGCGGTCTTTATCATTGACATTTTGACTTTCACTAAATGTATTCACAGTTCACCAATTCATTAAAGTTAACCGATCAACTTTAATTAAATTTCTTTAAAACATTACATTATCACAATTACAAATGGTGGAAGACAGCTTCTTGTAGATTATAATAATACCAACCACTGTGATACCAACATAAACAAGTTAGGGTTATTACAAGTTAAATTACAATAATTAAATTTCATTTTCATTGCTATTTTTTTAATTATGCAGTTTGAGAAAAAATTTTGTGAACAACTGCAGCAGGCGAACCTTATGGGAATAGGGGACAATGATAAACTAGCTCCCGCTACAGTTGGTTTTATTCAGCTTTCTGGTAGGTACAATTTTAACTAAAATTTACTATTCTTAGTTCCTTAATTTACCCTAATCCAAACATACCTAAACCAGGCGCCGGTTGTACCCTTTTCAAACGATCTAACGAAACCCACAGGATTTAATTAAAACGTACTAACACTAAACGCACTGCAAAATCAACTCAACTTGTACATGTACATACCAACGCCGCGCCGGGTTTTTCCCCACGTGACCGGCAATTCAAAATCACCGGGACATTTAAACTAACAATCTACTCTTAAATATCCTAACTTAATCACTGTTCGGTACAACTACCTCCCCAGTTTAAATGGACCTTAGGGCGGCTCATGGGGGGGCCTAACATGATATTTCTTTATTTGAGTAACATGGAAAATTCCCCGTTCGCGCTCACCCTCCGTATACACTAAGACATACGTTAACGGTCCCAATATTTTTTTAATCCGGTACGGGCCTTCAAACAATAACAAGAATTTTTTTGTCTCTGACTTTATAGTTTATAGCCGAGGAAATGGGATTCGCTTTCAATAGTACTAGGTCATCTAGCTCGTATTTAGGAAAAGGACGTTGCGTGTTGCGCGCACAGCGTCGCGCTGCAGCACATTCCAACGTTTCTTTGGCCATTATTAACTTCCTCTCGGGAGAGAGCGCAACATCTCCTTCCGTACGGGGTTGCAAATTTGGAGGCAACAGTTTTATGGCCTCACCATCCATTTGTAATTCCCTTGGACTAAATCCGGTTGATTCATGGACTAAGTTATTAAGAAATTCGGCAAAATTTTGCAGTTCATAAGCCCAGCGCGTGTGTTGGTCATGGCAGTAGGTACGACAGAGTCTGCCCAATTCACGCATCACCCTCTCACAGGGATTGCTCTGCGGTCGCCGTATCGATGAATGCAATACTCGAATCCCTAAAGCATTTAAAGTCTCCCCCCAACGCTTCGCCGTAAACTGTGTTCCGTGGTCCGTCAGTATTTTTACCGGCGGTCCATATTTGATAAACAGGTCTTTGGTAAGTCGGTTTTAAAATACTCCGCGTAGTGGCTTTCTTTAAGGCATAAAAACTCACATACTTCGTGAATACGTCGAGGACTACGCATACGAAACTCACTCCCCCTCTACTAGGAGGAAGGGGCCCATATAAATCTAGCGCGAGGAGCTCATTTCTCCCCTTTGGAATGATCGCCTGGGGCGGGGGGTCGGGCATGGCACAACTTTTTGCCTTTTGGCAAACCTCGCAATGCCGAATCCATTGTTTTACGTCCTTTGTCATATTGGCCCACCACACTTCCTGTTGAAGGGCTTTCCAAGTTTTATACACCCCAAAATGCCCTAGCGTGCAATGGAAAGCTTCTATCATCAGTGCTCTTAACTCTTTTGGCACACATAATTTGCTCCTACCCTGCTCTGGTCGCATATACAGCACCTCCTTGAATAGCAGAAAGCGCTTCTGCATTTCCGGACTATCAGGTAAGCCTCGGATGATCCCAACTAATTTATCATCCTGTCTTTGCGTTTGCTTTTCCGCTATTCCTTTGAGAGCTTTACGTACCTTTATAGGTAACTGGAGTTTACAAGAAAAGATTCCAAACTCTTTCCCTGTAGGGGTAGGCGGACGAACGGCCGAGAATCGCGACAAAGCATCCGCAATCATGTTTTGTGTACCAGACACATGCTTCAGCTCGAAATCATATTCTTGCATTGCCAACGCGTAACGCGCGATTCTTGCTGACAGTAGTCGACACGTTTTCAAGTAGGTTAGGGCACTATTGTCTGTGTAAATGATAAATGGGCGCCCCAACAGATACACCCTAAACTTATTTAACGCCCACACAACCGCTAATACTTCCCTCTCGTTACTACTGTACCGCCTTTCTCTGTCTAATAACATCCGGCTTGCCCACGCTATCGCTTTTCTTTCTCCGTGTACCATTTGGAACATTTGAGCGCCTAATCCTACATCACTAGCGTCTGTGCTAAGGTAGTAGGGTAAATCCTCCCGGGGGTGGTACAACAACGTGTTGTTGGCTAGTTGAGTCTTAATAGCCTCAAAAGCATGTTGTTCGTTGGGGCCCCATCGCCAGGACACTTTTTTCCTTAATAATACATTTAGGGGTGCCGCCAAATCGGCATAATTCGCGCAAAACCCCCGGTCAAAATTCGCCAAACCCAAAAATTTTTGCAACTGCTTGGCGTTTTTAGGTACCGCGTAATCCGTGATCGCTTGAGTTCGCTCGGCATCCGGACGAACACCCGTCGAATCTAACCTGTAGCCGAGAAAAGGCATACTCTTCCTAAAAAATGCACATTTTCGAATTTTTAACGTAAACCCCGCTTGCTGAAGCCGGGCCAATACCCGTTCAATTTGTTCCAAATGTTTTTCAAAAGTTTCCGAGATTATTAATAGGTCATCAATATAGATTCTAAGAAAATCTTCGAACTCTGCTCCAAAAAGGTGTGATAAGCACCGGGTAAATGTACTTACACTTGTGGACAACCCAAACGGCAGAACACAGAACCCATAGGTGCGTCCATTAAACTTAAACCCGGTATACTTTTGGGACTCCTTAGTTAATGGAATTTGCCAGTAACCGTGAGTAAAGTCCAGTGAAGACATATATCGGACCTTTGGTAGGGAATGCAACAGCTCTTCAATAGGCGGAGGCGTTTCATGCTCTTTTTCCATCACCGAATTTAAATGACGTGCATCTAAACATATTCGCACCGTTTGATCTTTTTTCACCGTCGCCATTATGGGGGAAAGGTAAGGGGTGGCCATGCGAGCTATAACTCCCCACTCCTCCATTTGATCTAATTGCTTTTGAACCGCGGCCCGGTGCATAATTGGTACGGGATACTGATGTTTTTTATGAAACTCCGTTGGGTTATTTAATTTAATTTGGTGGGCGTATTCGGTCGTGCGACCTGGAACCTCCGAAAAAATTGATTTATACCGCCCTAACAATCCACGTAGGCGAATCTGTTGTTCCTCGTTTATGGAGGCTACGCTAACCGCTACCCCTATTTGGTCTTCGATCGTTTCAATTTCGGTTTGCAAATTCATCACCTGTACGGGTTGTCGACCGGATGTGTTTTTCAATTCATACGACTCGACATTTCCGAGACTCCCGGTTTGATTGATTTCGGCTACTTCAACCCGTTCATTATTAATATTAAACTGAAGTACCCCTGTTCCTAAGCTCACGCTAACCTCAAATATTCGCAAAAAGTCGTTTCCGATAATAAGGGGATGAATTAAATCCGGAATCATCAGAAACTCATGCGATACCCATTTATTACTTATTTTAAACGTAAAAAGTGATTGCTGCCGTATTCGTTGATGTCGGTTTTTAAATGCGCCGATCACCCTTACCCCCGTACATGGGAAAGTGGGAATCAAGGGATGGTTTTCTGACAACTGTGACCAAACATCTTCGTTGTAGGCACAAATTTCACTTCCGGTGTCGATTAATGCAGGGAAATTAAAATTATACAAGGAAACCGTAATTATTGGTAACCCTTTAACGATTGGTTCGTTAAGTTCATAGGGTTCTTGTATTAACTCTTCGCGAGGGTTATTTATATTATTGGTGGCCCCTTCAACCCACGATCGCACACTAGGACCTAATACTTGTGCGCGTGGTCGTAGTTTTCCGCCTCATTTGTAGTACACCCCTCGTTTCCTTCAGGCAATTCTTCTTCCGTAAGAATGGTTGCCATTCTCGCCGGCCTTGCACCTCGATTAAACTCTTTCCTGTAGTTGTGCCCCGAATTTATTCCCGTGTTATCCGTATTTTTCCCTTTTTCGTTTTCCGTATTTGTGGGACTATAATGTTGCTGCCTACCCACTGCCGTGTCCCTAAAATAATAATCGGCTTGTCTGAGCCGCTCCATAGCGTCGCGAATCGACACGGCCCCTACTAATACCGCTGATATATTTGGAGGGTAATGCCGAGCGATGGTTTTTATCAATAGGGGTTCTGGATAGGGAGGTTCTAAATATCGAGCTAGTGCCAAATAGTACATAAAATGATCAACCAAATTTTTATTTTTTTCCGGATACCGTGCTGCTTGTAGCGCTAGTTTGACTTCTAATTGTTTCGTTTCCGACCAAAAATGGTCCTTAAACGCTTGTTTAAACGACTCAAATTCCCTAAACGACTCTAGATACGCCCTGCTCCACAGCAACGCTTTACCCCTAAATTGGTTACTAACTATAAATTTGAACCGCTCAAACTGAACCCCCTCTGACTGATAAAAGTACTCTAATTTTGCCAAAAAATCCATTGGGTGTACGTAATCCGTACCATCAAACGTCGGTAATTGTTTAATTACCTCCGCACCCGCCGTAGGCGTTTCCCTATTTTTTCGTTCCCTATTACCAATAGCATTCATATTTAATAGCGAGGTTACAATTTGTGTAACTAAATCCGCAACATTATTATGTTCACATACATTTAACGTATTTGCATTTAAATGTTTACAATTTTGGTTATCCTCCAAACGTGGAGGTCCTGACCTTAAATCTAATACAGTATTATCTATATCTATACAACCGCTTTTATTTACATTTGACCAATTGTACCTTTCCCCGGTTTGTTGTTTTATCGTTTGTTGATAGTCAATACCAAAAAATGGATTATCTTGCTTCTGTTTACTTGCGGGGAAGCTATAACACTTCGTACTTTCTTGATCCATACTCATGTCCGTTAATTGTATTTGATTCCTCCTTTTACCCTCCTGTGCCTTGTTAGGGGTTAACCTCCATTCTTCCAACCCCATACTTTCTGGAAGGTACGCATACGTGCTTCTATGCTTGTTTTTCTTAGGTCTCGCCGCTTCGTGACACTCGATATTATTTAAACAATTTCTCCTACCTGCATTTGTAGGAATCTCTTCTCCTGAGTCCTCTTGCTCCTGCTCGTATTTTTTCGGGACTGCCCCTTTCGACCTGCTGTCTTCTGTTGTTTGCTGTGCTGGCGTGTCGGTCACCTGCCCCTTACTTCGTAGTGCGTATCCGCCAGCCGCCTGCTCTTCCTCTTCCTCCGTTTCTTTTCTTAATTCTGGTGATCTAGTTAGTGGCATTGTGCCTCGAGTTGGGCGCCAAGTTGCAGCAGGCGAACCTTATGGGAATAGGGGACAATGATAAACTAGCTCCCGCTACAGTTGGTTTTATTCAGCTTTCTGGTAGGTACAATTTTAACTAAAATTTACTATTCTTAGTTCCTTAATTTACCCTAATCCAAACATACCTAAACCAGGCGCCGGTTGTACCCTTTTCAAACGGATCTAAACGAAACCCACAGGATTTAATTAAAACGTACTAACACTAAACGCACTGCAAAATCAACTCAACTTGTACATGTACATACCAACGCCGGGTTTTTCCCCACGTGACCGGCAATTCAAAAATCACCGGGACATTTAAACTTAACAATCTACTCTTAAATATCCTAACTTAATCACTGTTCGGTACACAACACGAGAAGAAAGTGCTTTTTCAACTCACGCTCAAAAACTTTAAGCTGGAGTTGAAAAAAACACCATACTTTCTTCTCTTCTTGTAGAAATAACTATTGTGTGTACTTTTGTATACATATAGGCACAAACCACTAAAAATAGACTGTCCACTGCTATAGGAAAATAGTTGGTAGAGAAATGCGGGTGTTGACTTCACAAGAGGAAAGGGGATTTGTAGGTTGGTTAACCTGTTCACAAAATTAGTTGGTACTGAAAATTATAAATTAAATTGACATTTGCTGATTCAAACGAAAGCGATAAGTGTTTGAATTTATAGTGGTATTTTTCGTTTAAAATATGTGAAGTAGGTACATCAGCGTCACATAATCGTTCATTATTGGGATTTGCGTTTATATTTTGTTGTTTATTACTTATTGACTTATTGTGTATTAAAGTTTATAGTTTTCTGGTAAGTTTTTAAACTTGCGTACCTATACCTATATTTACTTTCGCTATTTGTTAGACTTAAAACATAACATGATCCCCGCATGTGTAATATGAAGAATAGGAATAGAAAAGTCCGTAGATGCAGGTTTCCAAACCCAAAACATTTATATTTAAAGCCCATTTTTAACAAATGGGTTGAATTTATTAATGGAGAATTTAAAAATTGGACATGGGTTTCCCTTTATAAAGTGACATTATTAAAGACTTCAGCACAATTTTATTACGTAATGATGCATTTCCAATAGATGTATAAAGTAAGCTTGATACAATATTATTTTTTTAATTGATTATATCCACATTTATTTCAGGATTATGAAGAAAAAACTGCTGCTGAACGTTCCAAAAGTGTTGTTATGCCAGCATCGCATTGTAAAATTTCAACAAATTCACCGGCAGATGTATTACTTTGTAGAATAGGTACTGTTTTCACTGTTATATATCATGTAAATTGTAACTAATGTCTTATTTCATTTTCAATAGATACATAAATGATAAACATAACCATAAATATGATTTTATTAAAACAATAACCTTACTTTATTTCAATTCAAATTTTCCCCCAATAAAGCATTAACCAATAAGGTGCTGTGGGCGTCACTCAACCTACCCTTTTCCTCTTGTGAAGTCGCCGTCCCGCATTTCTCGACCAACTATTTTTCTATAGAAGTGGACAGTCTATTTTTAGTGGTTTGTGCATATAGGTAAGTGAGGTTGAATCAACCTATTTTTGACCCCAGAATATGTGGTATAATTTATGACCAATCTTTTCGAGATACCCCATGCGAGCTTGAATGACAAAGACTAAGACACGACCATAGAAAAAATGACACGACAATATTGATTTCCTCAGGAGCGTTAGGTACATGCGCATTAAAGCATGCTTGCTGTAGCGCCGCTGGCGCGTAACCCTTTTAAATAACCAATCAAGTAGGTACACATGTGGCGACGGCCTTTAAATATAAAAAAATATCGTTTCCCTGTCTGACATGATTGCTTGTTTTCTGTAGGTACATATAAATATGATCTAAAAGCTTTCTCCTTTTTAGATTTATGCATTTAGGTTGCCTAAGTAATACCATTGTTTTTTAATGAGATAGTTAGTCAACTGGAGTTTGTTTCTGAACCACGTAGTTGATAGATGGCGAGTGCCTGAGCATTGTTTTTAAATAGGACGTTGCACTCGCCATCTATCAACCGTGCTTCAGAAACACCTCCGGACTCCGGTTGTCTAACTATCTTCTTAATGAACAATGGTAATACCATTATTTTTTCGAGTGCGTACAAGTGCGCATGTTACTTGACGGTGTCTCTGGTAACATATGTAACTACTCTCTTCTTAAAACCATAAAGTTAGTTTATGGGCAGAGATTGCCAGTAAGCGTTCCAGTATAATTATATTTCAGTGATTCGTACGCATTCCAAGAACGAGGTACCTATTGACGTCATGGACGTAGGCATGCGCTTCACATCGTATACACTATACAGAGTGGTAACATTGATTAATGATTAAGTATAAATAACTGACCTGTAACAGGTCAGTGGTATAAATCAATGGTTTAACGTGAACAATTTCATTGTAGGTAAAATTTCAAATTTTCTTCATTCTTAAAAGTCAGAAAATTCTCCGCCCTTTTACAAATGTCTGAAAACAAAAGCTAAGGTGGTTGTTTTAAATTTATCAATTCGTGTAACAATTTGAAATTTCCCAAAATCATTAAAAAAAATGTATCCAACATCAGAAAAGTGGTAAAATTGTTGTGTGTAAGTGTAAGAAAGACGTTGAAAGTAACGATGACCGTAAAGAAAATCAGAACAGTTTCAAGACATGCAAATACAAAAATATTCTAGCGCATTGTGACCTTGACGTTATTGATAACCGATGCGGCTTCCATAAATAAACCCACGACCCGATTATAACATTTCTTCCACTCACGTACTCAATTTGATCAAATTTCGAAGCCAAACCCGAAGACTGGCAACGAACAAGACACCCAGAAACCTAAATGCAGCTAAACAACTTAACGCATCAATTAAAACGTAAGTTAGACGATCATACCATTCAATGTTATCGCAAACACATTACCAGGAGACCCGGAAATATGGAAAACCACCAGAAAAATATTAAAACTCCACAAGAGATACCAACACTAAAATCAAGCAATTATACCATCTGCACAGACCAAGCAAAGCCGCATTTGCAAACCACCTAGACACCGACAATTTCCTGCACCTCCACCCAAGTGACTCTCACAATGAACTACATTGTAATACAGTATCCGATCAACTCCAACTCTCATCCGGAGATGAAGTAGCGCAGCTAATAAAGACACTACTTAAACGAAAAAATTCCCAACGTGACCTTGTCCTCCAACATCTAGAAAATGTCTTTCATACCTGGAAACCCTGATGCATGTCTGCGATGGGGCTATTTCCCACAAAGTTGGAAACAAGCACTCCTGTTTCCAAAACCCGGGAAGAACAGAACTCCTTACAAGTTATCGCGCAGCCTACTGACCACTATCTCCTAAACTATTTGAGAAAGTCATACATTTGCGCCTAATCAAAATTGCTATTGCACTTCCACCCTTCGAGTTCAAATTCAGAAAAGGCCACTCGATCTGCCATCACCGAACACATCGAAGCAGGATTGGAAAATAAATACTACACCATGGCAGACCCAGGCCTTCGACAAGGTCTGGATAGAAGGGCTCAAGGAAAATCTTCTGGGCTACAAAATCTTCCAAGCCATCACTTTCTCTGCCATGGAAAACCGCACCATCGCTGTTAAGATCAATGGCGTAATCTCCCCCTTTACAAATCTCGTCTGCCACCCTTAGCCACATCCAATCTGGAGCACAGCATCCTAAAACTACAAAGATATCAAAACAAAGTACTGGGAATTGTAGTGAACCCCCTTGGTTTGTCCGCAACGCTCAACTACACCAAGAGCAAATTGCACAAGTGCAGCACACAACAATCTTCGACAGCGAAACATCCATAGAAGACGAAAGAGAAAACTCCCACAAGATATCCTCTCTGAGGAAGAAGACATCAATACAGAGCACAGAGGCCGCCATGTTGAACTGACAAATGCTGTAAATTAAAAAAAAAGACATTCAAATACAAATGTGACGTGGTTGTAGGGTTTGAGTGGTTCGGTGATCAAGAGATCGTTTTACATCAGGGGATGAGCTTGGACGTAAAAATCCTGTACTCAATCCCACGTATTATGACCCCAATGTGAGAATCCAGAATAAAGGCAACACCCTCCGAGACGCATGTGCCTTGCAAGGCGACCCATAACAGTAGGCACTCTTGGAAACGGGGTGCCACTTTGATCGAAATTTCGCTTTATCAATTGTCTGTGTCGTGGGGTCAGGGCTAGTGTGGCAGCAGACATCGTAGAAGGCCGTTTTCAATGACTAACCATCTCCTACACTAGAGAAGCATCCCCTTGTTTAGGTGCAGTGGTGGGTTTGGGAGCTAGGGGGACGAAATTTTATACTCTTCACTGACGGAGTTCCCAATAGGTCAGACTAGCCCCAAACAACGGCGTGTAGCAGCAAGGCTTGACCATCTCCCAACCGCAGATCCTTAATCTTGCCATCTTGCTCATTTTGAAATTGGAATTCACATTCTTGCATTTGAATTTGTATTTATCTGGCGCACGGCAGATGCGTCGATTTGCAAATGTAATAAAACGCAGATCGTTGTTTTAATTTTTCCAGATTCATTAACATGGGTTTTGGACAAAGTATCACCCAAATGGCGTCCCTAACACTCCAAACACTGAGTAAGCGTTTTTCTGAAGTTTTCGTGCACACCTTGAAACATTGCCACAGGAATGTCGTCTATTTGGGCTCGAATGTTGTTTTTGAGGGTTTTCAGGGTGCTGGGACGATTGGTGCAGGTACATCAGGGATTTTAGGTATCTCAACAACAAAAATTGCAAGGGGCCAAATCAGGAGAGTGTGCCTATCCAGTTCAAGTCGCCTCTTAATAAGCGCCCTGGGAATCTGGTTCGAAAAAGTCCATGCGCGTAATTCCTTGCTGTGTGGGCTGTTGCTCCGTCCTGCTGAAATAGAGGTGAATATGAAGATATTCATTAACGATTCGTTGAATGGAACGCCTGTTTCCGAATTGAACGCCGGTATAAGATTCGCTGTCTTTTGAACACAATAACTTGTACCTTTCGCACATTACTTTTTCTATTCTACAAAACTGAATAAAATTCTCATTTCTTCCTAACGTGGTAATTATTCTTTCCTCTGTTTTATCTTATTCCAAATTGCGGCTGCTTCAAACTGTTGTTTCCAAAGCTTCCAGTTTTCCGTTGGGTTGCCTTCTAACTTTGAAGGTTGTAGTTGTTTTGCGTCAATTTCACAGTACTTTGCAATTCCAAATTAATTAATTACATGTAGGCCCGACCTTGCAATTACAATTAACAGCGTCATTCGTTTTTTACAAAAATCCTAGCATCACATATTTACTGATCGATCGATTCCAAATTTCAACCTTTAGACCGAATGGCGCAGGTTTTTCCCCCACGTCCATAGGTGGCTCGTAGGCGGGGGCTTGGGGGTCAAAAAACCTCCACTTATACTCGAGAAGTAATGATTTTGGATCCCTCACTTTACGCTAACATTTTCACTTCAAATATTTTACGAAACAGAAAATGCACATGTAAAGTTTTGCATTTTTTCTTTCTAACAAACCTACAGCCATAAAAAAGAAACTTTGGGAACCGAAACCACAAACATATACCATGCCGTGCATTCAACTCAGAACGCAGTGACGACGAGGGGGAGTGTTATGTGTCTTATCCCCCCCCATTTCCAATTGCACCAGTCGCCTATGCTCACGCCACGTGCGTTATTATACAACGTATAATCATTGTTTATAGTTAGTCAACCGGAGGTTGTTTCTGCGCCACGACTGATAGATGGCGAGTGCCTTAGCATTGCTTTTAAATAGGACGTGGAAATTGCCATCTATCAGTCGTGGCGCAGAAACACCTCCGGTTGTCTAACTATCTTCTTAATAAACAATGGTATAATTAATTCCCTTTGAACCTTTTGCAATTTCGTCCCTTAGATCATATACAATCCGTAGATATATAAACCATTAGTCTTTTCATTTATCCAGCTTGAATCACAAAGAATCGTAATATTGATTTGAGTGAGAGCGTTGTCTACATGCGCATTAAGCACGTTTGCTGTGACGTGTAAACCTTTTGAATAACCAATCAAGTACGCATGTGCGGATGGACTAAGGCAAAGAAATATCGTTTCTCTGTCTGGCATGTTTGCTCGTTTTGTGTACGTGACAAGGAAAGCTAAGCTTTATCTACGATGTGTATATGATCTAATTTTCTCCTTTTTAGATTCATGCATTTAGGTTACATCAGTAATTCCATTATTTTGTTTTTTTTTCGAGTGCGTGTGTGTCAATGTCAAATAGCTTAAAATATGGGTATAAGTTTGACATTATCATATATTTATTATTGAAAATAGCAAATTTTAGCAAACACAAGGCTCACTTTGAGTTTCAATAATAAATCTAAATATTATTTTTTTCGTAAAGTAGAATATATTTTATAAAACTGACACGACACGATAATGGAAGTTATATTACGTACCTACCATTATCCCTGACATTGTTTGAACTGGTTTTTATACTAAAAGCATGTTGAATATTTAATGTGAAAACGTTCCATTGTTTATATCGTCACTATAGTTACCACGGGTCATATTACAAATCGATCCAAGTTAATGGTGACGATATTTCGTGCATTCGATAGTGTAAGTTTTATATTACCTACCATTAACCCTGACATTGTTTGAACTGGTCTTTACACTAAAAGCATTATGAATATTTAATATAAAAATGTTCTACTGTTTGTATCGTCACTATAGTTACCAGTATCGATATTTCGTGCGCTATTTGAACAGTTAGTATAAGTATAGACATTAGTGTATCTGAGTGCTTTTTTTGTTTGAACCACTCTATTTCCTTTTAACACGAACATTAAGGTATGTTATTGATTACTGGCTATAGTAAAAGCAGAAATGTTTTAGTCTTGTTGTATACGTGCGCGAATGCAGTCGTGTGTCGTGTTCATTATGAAGTGTGCAGTGATTGAGATTGTAATCTCTTTGATAATTAGTGGAGTTTGTTTAGCTGCTGGTGACATCGGTACTGAACTGGCGATCACGGATGGACCAAGTATGAAAATTCAAACTTGTATAGTAAAAGTTATTGAACACATTTTGAGTCCATCCGAAAGTTTGGTCTTCGTGATTAGCTCTCGTCCAGATTATATACCTAGTCGGTTGCCAAATCCAGTTATCGTTGTGGATATAAGGGCACCTCTGCCAACTCATTATTACAAAAGGTATGAAGTGAATTATGTAATAGAAGCAAGGAGTGTCGACTTATTCCACCTAGCATTAGACGCTGTACGCTACTCTTCTTTATGGCACCCAAAAGAAAGTCCAAAGGGAAAGTTTGTTATACTCATCAGAAAAGAAGAATTATGGATGTACGTATTTCCTACCATGTGGCAACAGCTGTTTGCTGTACACATTATAGTTGTTGTTTACGACGACACCTCAAATAATTGCCCAATGAAGGTAATAACGAGCAACCCTCACGCGGAAGGACACGAACATGGTTTTAGTACACCGACAGTATTTTCCAATTTCACTTGCGACAATATTTCTCTTGAATTGTTAAAACCAATAAGAAATTATAACGGTTGTCCCGTTTTTATTATGCCTAGCAGAGACTTTTATGAATTTAATATGAATAGGAGGAAAGAAAGAATAATGTATAACCTGTTAGCTGGTCTCAAACGTGCATTAAATGTAACCCCTATATTTATATTTGGTGACATTAAAATGAAGAGGAATTTAATCTTTAATTGGGGTGATATTCTTCTAACTCAATGGTTCTTTGGTAAATACGAAAAGGAGGAAAACAGCATAATATTCTCGAGAATTATGTTCATATGGGCGGGACTTCCAGACCCTAAAAGAATATCTCCTTTAAACACCATTTTTTTACCATTTAAATATGATTTATGGATAGCAGTTTTATTTATAACGATATTGATTATATTGCTAAAGTGGATGATTATTAAAGCCAACGGATATAACAATAATTATGTGAACCTCGGGTGTGCTTTTAGTGACATAATTGGATTAACTTTCGGTGTGTGTGTGAACAGAATTCCAAACATTTGGTCCTTAAAATTATTGCTGGGATTTTTCTTGGTCTACGTGATTCATATTCATACTGCTTACACTTCGGATTTAATCAACATTTTGACAGTGCCACGATATGAAGGTAGAATAAGAAACGTTGAAGAAGTTGCTGTTGGACGATTTCCGATATTTGTGTTTGGTTATTACGCAGAGAATTATTTTCTCAATTCTATGGATGATGATAGTGTTATGGGGAAAATAAATAAGTTAATTATCCCCGTCGCCAACGAGCATGATCACTTTCATAAAATATTAAACGCGCCGAAAAACTTTTACGTTGGTGACGAAGATGATTTAATAATAGAAGATTCCCAAAGTAGGTATAATAATAGGATGCTTCGTAAATTACAAATTAACATATTTCTGACCGATGATGTATCAGGCGAGATAAAAGAAATTTTACACTTTAAAAATGGTAGTTATTTTGGTGAAAGCTTAAATGCAGTAATAACTCATTTGTGGGAATCTGGTACACAAGAAGCGGATGCGAATTTAAATCCGAGTTTATATAATGTACCACTAATAATGAAGGAGGCCGAGTGTGTGGCTATGTCTGTGTTGGACGCCCGCGTCCGTTCTAAAAATACGATTGTTCAACCTTTACGTTTGAACGATTTATTACCAATTTTTGTTATTCTACTTATATGTTACTCTTTTTGTATCATAATTTTTGTAGCAGAAATATTCGTACATAAAATAGTTGCACGGCACAGTAATCGAGTGGTGCCTCTAAATGTTTGATTGTATGCACCAAATGTCAGTGTTTCTCTATGCACCTATTTAACATTTTCACATGCGTGATATAGCAAGTGGGTGAATATCGATTTTGATTCTATATTATGTAGGTACTTATTGTCACAAACGCAATAATTAGTTTTGAGAACACATAATGAATTAATAATTTTACTCTGTTTTGTTTTACGTAATTTTTACTTTTGTCTGTAAACATGTAGGTACAGAGTTGTATGTATTTCGAACTATGTTTTGCAATATATTATGTAGTTACTTGTTGAATTAAATGTAACTTCTATCAACTTTGTTAAAACTTTTGAAAGTAAAAGTAGATATCAATAAATTATAAAATAATCCCCCCCCCCCACACACTCCCTCTTGCACAATAATTAATAATCAACACTTATAACCAGGGATGACAACCTTTTCGAAATAAAGATTTCGATTTCAGTTATAATTTCACCACTTCCAAAATATTGGTTTCAGTTCCAGTTCTGGTTCTAAATAACAAATAGGTATCTATAAAAAGAAGGTTCCGGTGAGGGTTCCTAAATTTTCGGGTTCTATTAAAGGTTTGGATTTCAAAAGGATTTTTAGCTCTGTAGCGGTTGTCAACATAAACACTAACATTTTCCTATACATACTTGCACATGCGGGGCGAAAGTAACTCATTATTTCCCTAGGGAAAAAATACCGCAAATGAATGCTGAACCAATCACAAACAAGTATTTTTATTTTACTGTCTAAAGTGTCAAACGTCAAAATACCCAGCTTATTAAATCTAGTCAGTGGCGTATTTACGGGGGGGGCTCAGGGGGCTGAAGCTTCCCCCCCCCCCCCCCCCCCAGGCAGTACCAGCACATTAATAAATAATTGATTTTTTAAGTTTATTACTTCTTGTTTTATTAATAAAAAACATTGGGAAAACGGTTTTTAACAACTACAAATTATAATTTCATTCTAATGTTACTGTTTAAATGTCTGTAAATGCCAGTGTTTTTTGTAATTTTTTCCGAATTGATGATGGAATAACAATTTCCATTTCCATATACACACGTATATGAAACGTCATTTCCCTAGCGGCGAGTATTTTTTTTTTGTGGTTTTTATGCATAAATTATGCTCATACAACCAGCTACTTTGTAGTTATAGTAGTTTTCCTAGGTAATTCAAATGGTTATGTCGGCATCTTTGATGTATCTTAAAAGTATATTATCTATTCTATTATCATTTAAACACAGCAAATACATCAGGTTATAGGGCATAGGTATTTTAAGTTGCAATAGTTGACTATGTACTTTCCGTATTTCCGTTTCATGTAATTTGCATTCAAAAAAGATATGCTCCAGAGTTCCTGGGACTGAGCACTTTTGACACAAATCGGTTTCAATTATATTTAATTTAAACAAATGGGCCGGAAAGCATCCGTGGGCGGCGAGTACAAAAACGTTTATTACTAAATTCATACCTAGCAATTTGGAACATATACTACCTAGTAGTTGTCGGGCGTAATATATAAGGTAAGGGCCTTACCGTACCGTAATCGCTGTCCGTTACCTCCTTTTCCACGAATGCCAGTGAACGTGTTCGTGCTACTGCTACTCAAAAGATCGGTCGACATGCGCTTACCCGATAACTTTAAACAAATGTGCAGTGTTAAGTGTGTAAGTAATTAGTAACATGTTAGCAAGTTACAAAATTTACCACATTTCTTGGCGCCCTCTTTTGTTGTTGTTTTACATCACTAGCGAGTACCGAAATCGTCAAGCCCTCCCAAAGTCAAATTGTAAATACGCCACTGAATCTATAGTAATTGTTGATCTATGCATAGGTTATGGATCTATGCTATTGTACTTTCACACCGAGAGCGAGAATTCAGTATAAATTGTACTTAACAAAAATAAAAAGCATTGTTTGATTCCGGTTTAGGTTGTAAATAAAATACAAATAACGGTTTCGGTTATATTACTTACCTATCTGTGGTTATAATAAAATCAATATTTTCCCGTTCTTTTCGGTTTCGGTTCTGGTCCCTGCTTTCATGTGTATAGTAATCATTGATTACTTATATACAGGGTGTCCGTGAAAAAGTGGGACATCTCTCGGATTCAGACCGAGCATGGAAAAATGAGACAAGTTCCTATAAAATTTTTCTCTACAGGCCTTTCCTACGGAGATCAGGGGCGGGCTAAGCTTTACACATTGATGCTCAAATTTTTAACACCCTGTATGATAAAGAACAAAAATTTACTCTTGTTTATTGTGGATAAAATGAACCGTTCTCGAGATAAAGAATAATAAATGAATTCATGTTTTCTCTAATTTCTAATAAAAGTTAACATTCATTCATAAGTAATTGATAAGTAACATGAATTAGCGTTTATTATTCTTTATATCGAAAACGGTTCATTTTATCGACAATAAACAAGAGTACATTTTTTTGAGTGTAAGGTTGAAGCTACCCAGATTCATTTTTTTAAAGTCTTTATCATACAGGGTGTTAAAAATTTGAGCATCAACGTGTAAAACTTAGCCCACCCTTGATAAACTAGAAAAGCTGTTTCATAGACACCATTTTAAGTGGTTCTTACTAGTGTGGGTCCATCATATAAAATTTTTATGAAATTATATATTGAGTTCTCTAAAAGTTATTTAAATAAAAAGGATTACCAGGCGCGTCCTTCATGGGCACATAACTCCGCAGGGAAGGCCTGTAGGGAAAAATTTTATACCAAACTTGTCATCTTATTTCTCCATGCTCTGTCTGAATCCAAGAGATTTCCCACTTTTTCCCGGGCACCCTGTATAATCAATGCATTGATTATTATAATATTAATTATGTAGTGAACGCCAAACAAAATCCGTTGCACGTCATATAATGTGAGTGACGTAGATTGGGGGCAATGTTGCCATATTGTAATTGAGAGAAGGTAACGCAAATAAAACTTCTGAGTTAACTCGTAACTTTAGTTATAAAATAAATAAAAAACCAAATCAAAACTTCAAAATTGTGACAGTCAAAACATAACCACAACAAAACATTACAAAATCGATACCTTATGGAATTGGCATTGGCAACGTTGCTGAAAACAATCCATGGTTACCAACGTGGCGATCATAAAATTCTGATGAAATTAATTTTTAACAGGTGGAATTTTCACGATTTTTATGCCCGTTACATTTACGGCAGGGACGTCAATTATCAGCTGATTGCTGACGTGCAACGGATTTTGTTTGGCGTTTACTGTATATAACGTTGGGGCAAAGCAAAAGGCGTTGCACGTCACTAGTATGATAGGTATACATGTCAACAGTGTTGTCATGTAGATTAAAACGAAATAGAATAAAATACGAAATGGAAGACAATAAATGACAGATGCCTTGGTTGCAACATTGTAATTTTATTTTTGATGCTGCCAACTTGTAGAATTATTTTACCCTAGAATATTACCTTTAATGACAATCCTAAAAATTAGTATTACATTGGTACTGTTTTTACGTCATATATGTCACGTGCAACGCTTTTAGGATTGCCCTGACTTTATAAGTAGGTAATCAATGATGTATCTAATGAGCAGTGTTTAACAGATACATTTTTTTCGGCATCTAGATGCAGATACAGATACTTCAAGTGAAATATATCTACATACTTCTTCAGATACATTTTCTTATACAGTCCTTGTCACCTAAGAAGGCGAGCAACCGGCGCAACCCGATTCATTTTTTTTGTATATTAGGTAGGTATTTCTGTGTTTTGTTAATTTTATAGCACCATTTTTAGCATTGAATAAAGAAATTTATTCAATGATTTTTAGAATTTGAAAGTATAGGTACTTAATTACATTTATTGTACTAATATATTTAAATACAATAACTTTTTTGAATAAACATATCTATAAAAACAATATGAAACGACAAGCAGCGTAAATGCGTCGTTTGCGCATTGCTGCGAGGACTGTAGTTTTTTAGATATAAATACAAATCCTAACAAAATTTATCTATTATAGATACATACAACGAAGATACTTTAACGGCATGAAAATAAAAAATTGTTCGTGAAATATATTTATAAGACACGAGACAATTGTTACCCTTACGACAAATGCGGAGGTAGTTCTCTTCACAAGGAAAAGGAAGATTGAGGGCATTCGAGCTCCTCTACCCTTCCAAAAACACCTCCAGTTTTCAGGGTCAGTGAAGTATCTAGTTAACAATAAACTAAACTGGGGCAAGCACATCCAGCTTAAAGCGAAGAAGGCAAACAGGGCTTTTTCTGGCAATGTTGCCGCGCAATCGGAAGACTTTGGAGTCCATCCCCAAAGCGTTGAGTGATACTTTTCACTCAACGCCCAAAGGCTGTCCTGTGGCAAGAACCAAACTATCCACAACCAAAGCACTTTCCAACCATATGCAAAGACTAGCATGCCTTCCGTGCACGGACGCAATACGAACAACCCCTACAGACGTCACGGAAACCATTTTGGGTCTGCCTCCACTGGATCTCCACGTGAGAGAGCAGGCCATACTGACAGCCTTGCGCCTGAAAAATAAAGGGTTGTTGAACAGAAACGGTAGGTACCCATTTGAGGTGGGCCGACTACTCTCGAGTTCTGGGCGAGGCAGTCAAGCGACTACCTATACTAAAACAACGATCTGGCTCACTCATCCCTCGATTTATACTAGGGAAAAATTACCACATCTTCTTGGATGCATCCCAACCAGACATATCCATCTTCATACGGATGAATCTAAAACAATGGAAGGAACAGGTACAGGTATTTATTCCCAATAACTGAACTTTCATATCAGCCAACCACTAGACAAAATTTCGGCTGTCTTTCAGACAAAACTAGCAGGAATAACGCTAAGTGCAAAAACAAATTCTCATGCACAGCATAAAGAATAAAATCATCAAAATCTCCAGTGACGGCAGAGTCGCTCTGCAGACCCTATGTCAATACTAATTCACCTCTAGGCTGGTTTCCAAGTGTTAGCAGGTAAGTACTAGAGACTAGAGCAAATGACAAACAGCAATATCCTTGAGCTTGTATGGGTTAAAGGGCATGGTGGAACAATAGGCAATGAAATAGTCGATATAAGTTAGCCCGATTGGCCTCAAAATAACCGGTTTCCGGTGCAGAGCCGGCTCTTCCACTTTTACAGTATCAACTGTAAACATAACTTATAATAACCCAAGATACCCAAGCCCGCCACAAGGCTAGATGGAACTTGATGTTAGACTGCCGCCACGCAAGAGAGGCCTCCAGAGGACCATCTCGTAGTCTGGCGCGCTTCTGTACAGGGCTATCCAGAGAAACCTGCGGCTACTGGTATACTTTCTGGGCACTGTAAACTTAACAAGCACATGCACCGCATGGGCTTGATAGATTTACCATCCTGTAGGGGATGCTACACAGACGACGAGACGGCGCAACACATACTGAGTGAGTATCCCGTACTTGTCGAATTAAGACGATACATGTTGGGGAAATCCTGGCCGGACATGGCTAATCATAGAGCCGCTTCACCGTCCAGCATCCTCAGGTTTATCTCATGTCTGGGATGGCTTGAGTGACGTTGCGGTGTCGAATGACTCTAATCAGGGAGGTAGCACAAAGGGCCCGAATAGGTGGACTATGTGCGCGTGAATATCAAGATACAGATACAGATGCAACATTTTTCATGTATCTCAATATGTATCTCGAGGCGATACTCAAAAAAGCATCTAGAGATACTTGTATCCCGATACATTACAACCAACGAGTGTATAATAGAAAGAGAGCTACAGTAATGGGCTTTTTCGTAGGTATGTACGTTGGGTTGCATATCACTTTATGTTTACATTTTTATCCTAAAAGTAGTTTCAGGCTATTGAAAGACGGAGATAAAAGAATTCGTTTTTATAAAAGGTCTTACAACATTGCCATACCTATCTAGTTTAGTGTTTTCAAAGATGCAGTTGGTATATAACATTATCTTTGAGTGTTAATCCCTTATTATTAAGCAGATTTGAATTTACACCTGACAAAATTTCTATTGATTTAAAAAGGTATATTTAAAACCAAAACAATATAAGTCCTCAATCAACAAACAAGTTATCGTTAAAGCAAGAAAATCACATGAATGGACAGGTAAATATGTTACAAAACCGTAAAATAAAAACGGTAAAATTTTACAGGGAACTATTTTTTTTTCGAGTTACATTACTTGGTGGCCGGCAGTAGCGCTCTAAAGCGACGGACTAACTTTTATCATGACGCTGTTTTTAAAGGACATTGCTTCTCTTACCTATTATATCTCTTTGTTACAACAATAGAATAAATAATGTCGGTTATGCAGATAAATTAATATCTTAGAGCTTAGACCATTATTAGAATGGAATGGACCACAAATTACAGTAGTTTGTGGAATGGACTTTAGTAACAGTTAATTGTCTGTGGTAACAGTAAAGGACAAGATTTTATTTTCACTCTTTTGCATGTCGGTGCGTTTTTAAAAGTTGCTTAAGTGGTATTCACACTTGTGCATAAATCCATGGTCATTGAACTGTACGCTATACGAAACTCTAAAGGAAACACGCATAAGTAACACTAGCCAAACGAATGGATATCTCGATCTTTTTCTCTTGCACGCAACGTCATACAAACGATGACATGGAGCATAAAATGCAGGTGTCGGTTAAAAAAATACGTTGCGATAGTTATCTCTCTCGTCTGTTCTACTACCGCGACAAGCTAGAAGGCGACAGAAGTACCCATTCCGCATCTGTCTTTTTCAGCTTCAACGCCTACAATGCATTGAAATCGTCCGTATCCCTTCCTGTTGCTTATAGCATACAGTTCAATATGGTTCAATGTGAGAGGTGCACATTACACAATTTGCAGAGCGGAAGTACCAACTTAAAACAAACATCAACTCACTATATTGGCAAAGAATAAATCCCTGCAAAGTCACTTGAAATGCACAATTAAACTGCTCTGAAATAGAACAAGTTTTAACTACGTGCATCATGCACCTTGTGATGCTGCAACTTTTATAGCGTGAACCAAGAAATGCATGCATCTTAAGGGGGGGTTCAAGAACTTTTTTCGATCCAATATTGACCCTGATTTCTATCGCGTTGAAGGCCTCCAAAGCTCTCTTACGTCTGCCCAGTTTGGTGTTCTTCTTAGCCACCTTTCTTTCACCTGCACGCACCGATCTTGGTTTACGTTGGCCCATTCCACCGAAGAAATCTCTATGAATTTGTTTGATGAATTCCGAAATTTTCGAATAATGAGAGCAATTTACGAGGAAATTTAGCCTGAGGTAAAGAGTTGTGATGGAAAGACAATTTTTACTGCTAGTACGCCAAAAGTTCACTCGCCATTGGAAAATACTCGGACTTCATTTTTTGGAAAACTCGCTGCGACCACTGTATTGGTCGGATTGTTGACTTTTATATCTGAAAATGACCCCAATGAACCCTCACGGCAGTTATGACTATAATCGATATCGCATTGGGGTATGTTATTTCTATTGTAACTTTGAAAGAATGGCAAAATATCGCAAGAAAACAGTATCTGTCTCATTTTGACACATCCTAGACAGATTGAAACATACTTTTTGCTAAAACTAGGCATATGAGCCGTGGCATGTTCTTAGGGTCATTTTGAGACATAAAACTCCATGATCGGAGCAAAACTATGATCAGAGCGAGTTGTCCAGAAATGCATCCCAAAGTCCAATTTTAACATGGCTTTAATATGGCAGTGCGATTATGAAATTTTTATTACTTAGGACAATAGAGTCCGGGCAGCAGCTGACTTTGACAGCTCTGAGGGCAAACAAACGCTACATAAAACCTTCGAACATTTGTTATATGTTCGAAGCATAAAACCTTCGAACATATAACAAAAGGAAGGAACATGTATATGGCAAAATGAGTAACATTAATGGTTTACCAATATGGCTACCTACTGTGACGTATTACGTCGAGTCATTGGTGTACTGTTAAGCAGGGTCGTAAATCTAACATTTGTATGTTTACGCGCCTGCTGTAAACAAAATAAAATGCATAATTTTTTTTTTTAATTTTATTACCCTTTAAACATAATTAATTTGGTATGCATATTTCTAATTTTTTGCACATTCTCTATGTTCTTAACCGTATAATGAATTCTACGCTACTGGTAATTTTTTTATTTTAAATCGACAAACAGCACGCTACACCCGTTTGACCAATCACAAATGGTTTACTGTTACGTCACTGTGACGTAAAACCTGCGTAACTTCCGTTACATTGTACCATCTACGAAACTATAGGGATATTCCTTCCTTTTGTTATATGTTCGAAGCATAAAACACGTATTTTTAGTTTACGCGAGCTAAAATAACAATAGAGAACTTGCACGTGTTTTTGTTTATTGCATTAAAAAAAAGTACAAAAAATTACAAGAATTTTGATATATGACATTCCCATATGAGCTTCCAAAAAACTGGTGAAAATTTTGATTGAATTTAACGATTTGAATTTACGCCGAAACGCTGCTAGAACGCGCGCTTTTGGGTGTGACGTCACACGACTCAATTTGTCAAGCGCGTAAAGAAAATGCATTGGAACGATATTGTTTTTGTTACTAGCCCTGTCGCTCTGTTAGAAAAATGCCTTGCAAATACTGTGTGATACTTTTGTGTACAAATATAACAGTTAAAACGCCAGATAAAATATGTTTACTCCATAGAAAAGTTACGAAATTTATGTTGTAAAATTATGCGTAGAGAGACATGTAAAATGCTCAACATTTTATTCGAATTCGATTAGATAACATTTTGGCAAATTATCGGATTTGCTTTTATATAACCTGATTCCATCGTAAATAATTAACGAACGCCGCTAATAATATCCCTTAAAACCATTTAAAAATAAATGTTTTGGGTAAATTTGCGGAAGTTTGAAGAAAAAATAGCATAGGTATTTTATTTGGCGGAGAAGTTACTTTTCATGGCTTGCCTGTATTAAACACAGGCGCGCGATGAAAAGTAGTACTTCTCGACGTTATAATGGTTTCGACAGTTTTCGCCGTCTTACGAATGACGTATACTGTGGCTTCGCGCCAGCTGATTTGTGACATTTCAGATCGTGTGACGTGGACCAACCGTTGGAGTGTATCCGCGCACGTGATATGCTGTTCCCCTTCTTATATTTTCAACCCTTAATATCTCAATAAATATAAAGTTTTAAATTGAAATAATTAACAACAGCTCTCTATAAACTTGTTACTTACATTATATACCAGATTTATTAATATTCAAGACATGTGCAAGTTCTCTATTGTGAATGCAACTCTCACCTTCTCTTAATGCGTGCAACCTGTACAGTGTACATGCAAACACTATATAGGCAGTGCTACTACCAATAGAAAAAATGTTGCCCTCAGAACTGTAAGAAAATAGGTTAATGACGTCATCTGCCCGGTCCCTATTGAACCCCTCCTTAATGGAAAGATGCAGCATATGGAAATGCACAAGTTGGAATAACACTTTAGAAGTCCATTCTTATACGGTCTAAACTCTAAAGCAAAAATTAGGGAGTTCTCTAATCTTTGGTCTAAAGGTGGATTTCCATTAGGTGTTTTCTTTTTGCATCGTCACAGGGTTAGATAAAGTTACAATCATCACGTGATTAAAGTGCCTTGCGTCATGTAGACATTTCTGCCTCAGGTTAATATAAAACTTAAATAAAGCTTTCAAAACGAATAGGATTATTGAGAACTGAGTCAAATTATTTTATAAAACGAATGGTGTGTTATTGACAGAGCTCACTTAGGTCTACCACAACGTGCAAAAAGAAAACACCTGTTACTGCGTTTTGCGGTTTGAGTTGTGCTACAATCAAACCTCCATTGATTGGTTAATTTAAAATGCTTGCGGCGAAACATTTTAAATTAACCGATGAGGTTTGACTACCGTACAACGCTGTAATCACAAACCACTAAAAATAGACTGTCCACTTCTATAGAAAAATAGTTGGTAGAGAAATGCGGGACGGCGACTTCACAAGAGGAAAAGGGTAGGTTGAGTGACGCCCACAGCACCTTATTGGTTAATGCTTTATTGGGGGAAAATTTGAATTGAAATAAAGTCAGGTTAATGTTTTCATAAAATCATATTTATGGTTACCTATGTTTATCATTTATGTATCTATTGAAAATGAAATAAGACATTTAATTAGTTACAATTTACATGATATATAACAGTGAAAACAGTACCTATTCTACAAAGTAATACATCTGCCGGATGAATTTGTTGAAATTGTACAATGCAATGCTGGCATAACAACACTTTTGGAACGTTCAGCAACAGTTTTTTCTTCATAATCCTGAAATAAATGTGGATATGAAGACTCATATGAAACTCATAAGTATAATCAATTAAAAAAATAATATTGTATCAAGCTTACTTTATATATTGGAAATGCATCATTACGTAATAAAGTTGTGCTGAAGTCTTCAATAATGTCACTTTATGTCCAATTTGGACTTTAAATAAAATGTTTTGGGTTTTGAAACCTACATCTACAGACTTTTCTATTCGTATTCTTCCATATTACACATGCGGTGACCATGTTATGTTCTTAATTCTAACAAATAGCGAAAGTAAATATAGGTATAGGTACGCAAGTTTAAAAACTTACCAGAAAACTATAAACTTTAATACACAATAAGTAATAAACAACAAAATATAAACGCAAAACCCAATAATGAACGGTTATGTGACGCTATGATGTACTTCACATATTTTAAACGAAAAATACCGCCGTAAAATCAAACGCTTATCACTTCGTTTGAAATGTCACAATTTAATTTTATAATTCTCAGTACCAACTAATTTTGTGAACAGGTTAACCAACCTACAAATCCCCTTTCCTCTTGTGAAGTCATTGAACTGTACGCTATACGCAACTGGAAAGGAAACGCGCATAAGTAACACTGACGCCAAACGACTGGGTATCTCTATCTTTTTCTTTTACACGCAACGTCATACAAACGATGACACGTAGCATAAAATGCAGGTGACAGATAAAAAAAATATATTTCAGCAGCTATCTCTCTCGTCTGCTCTACTACCGCAACAAGCAAAAGACGACAGAAGTACCCATTCCGCATCTGCCTTTGTCAGCCTTCAACGCCTACAATGCATTGAAATAGCCCGTTTCCCTTCCAGTTGCTTTAGCGTACAGTTCAATGTGTGAAGTCAACACCCGCATTTCTCTACCAACTATTTTCCTATAGCAGTGGACAGTCTATTTTAAGTGGTTTGTGGCTGTAATGGAAATCTACCTTTCGATTAATGTTTTCTGTGGTTGTGGTTTCTTTCCGATGACGGTACATTAACCACAACTATAACCTCAATCTTTGAACTTAACCTCAAACTTGTAATGTTTATCAACTTAAAAAATGTTTAAACTTTCAGAGAAACTTGTTAGAAGTACTTTATTAAGATCAATTTATAGCTTTCAACATCTCGAACTGTACCATTCATCTCCACAGATATGCAAATTATTGAAAGATGATATTTTCCTTCGAGCTAACCCACCTACTTACAATTTTTACAGGAATTATGCCAAAAATAAAGATAAGAAAAAGGAGAAAAGTAACATGTATTTACATTAATTAATAAACTTAACTCGTCTAATTACAGGCAAGACAAAAGTTGAAATAAACGAAACGCTCCTGGCTGAAGTAATTAATTTGTCTTCGTTACGTAAAGACATGGAGAGAGCCATTAATCTTCTTAAGGATGAGTACGTGAAAAATTTGTCAATACGTTCTACGGCAGGTAAGCGTGTGTTGGTTGGTGTATGTAAATTCGTTCATCCCGTACGCCTTTTAGGTTCAATCGAATCCGTAATCGTTAACGTGGACGGTAAAGATCACACTTTGCAAGAGTTGGCACAGATCGTTAGAAAAAATCCAAAAACTGTCGTTGTGAACATGGCAGTTTTTCCTCAAGCTATACCCGCCGCGCTTAAGGCGATCGAAAAATCGGGAATGAGCTTAAATCCTCAACAGGACGGGACGACGATTTATATACCGATTCCCATGTAAGTGTCGTTCTTTCGCAAAAATTGTCTTCTCAACGAGGGTGTATCTTTCAGGGTGACGAAAGAGCATCGTGAAAACTTGGCGAAAGGTGCGAAAAGTCTCTTCGTGAAATGTAAAGACGGTATTAGAGACGTACAAATTAGGCAGTTCAAGATTTTGAAACGGAAAGAGGGAATTTCGACGGATCTTATTCGAAATTTAGAGTCGCAGATTATTGCGATTGCCGATACTTACATTAAGGAAGCCGAAGAGGTACTGCAATCGAAACAAAACGAATTAATCGGTAGTAATTAGTTAATAAACGTTTTTATTTACGATTCTGGCTTGATTAGCCGTGACTGTTTTACGCGAACGCGTAAAACAGTCACGGCTCGACACCTTTACATTTGAAAAAAGTAAAAAACGTGAAATGTTGAACAATTACGCTTAAGTAAGTTATTCTGTATCCATAGCGACAGCGGGGATGGGATCTTGGGGATCCCCCTGTTCCCCCGTCTCCGGACGTAGAGCTTCGTCACCGGTACCGCTACTTCCACCACCACCGCCGCTTCCGACTCGTCGCTCTTCGCCTTCGATCATGGACAGGTAAATACCGATCTCGTCGTCCTCCAAAATTTTAAAATCTTGACTCTTGCCGACGTAACCGATCGAAACGTTTTTCGTACTCAATTCGACCTCGTTTGGCAATGTGTCACGGACCGCCCGTAAACCGTGCTTGACCAGCTCGTCGGGTGAGCAGTTGGCGAATTCGTCGAGGTGTTTCTCGAGATAAGTTCGAGCGCTCTGCGAACGTGCACCGATCGCCATCGCCTTGCAGTCGAAGTAATTGGCGGACGGGCACGTTTGGTAGATGTGGGGGCCTTGATCGTCGTAACCTGCGACGAGTAGTCCTACACCGTAGGGTCTACGATCGTATCGTTGAGTACACAATTGCATTTTGTTACCGAGTTGACTGATTAGACGAGCAATCGGTAGCAGGGTGTCGTGCGAATACTTGTAGTTAAGGCATTCGGTACGCATGTAACGACTTAGCATTCTCGCATCAGCCGTAAGACCCGAGATCGAGATACCGATGTGCTTGTCGATGGGTATGATTTTCTTCTGATAAGCTGCAAGTTCGGACGAGGCCCTTTTCAAGCAAAGAATCACCGAATGAGTTGCACTTTTCAGACCAACAGTAGCCGAACCCAATTTCACAGCTTCCATGGCATATTCTACTTGGTGTAAACGGCCTTGAGGGCTCCATACGGTCACGTCACTATCGTATTGGTTTCTAAACATATTTCACTCTTAAATCTAAAACTTTTAACACGAAAACAAGTAACGCTTAGAATGAGGTTATGATTGCGGCTTAATTGTGAATTGTAATGGTCGGTTCACATCGGATTTTCCCACCATTTTGTACAGATTTCTATTAACGAAATCCATAGATGGCGGTAGAGATGTAAGTACAGTACAGTGACTTTATTACAAACAGTGACGACAAGCGGCGATTATCCGCCATTAAGAGGCAAAATTGTGGGCGGGTTTATATGAACTCAACGGTGGTATCCTAGCAACTTGCTAAATCAAAATAAAAATCACACGCTGATCAAAGGTAAACACAGTCAGGCCGCCATTAAGATGCAAAATATACCACGGCCAATCAAAATCGATACCACGCTTGTCGTCACTGTTTGTAATACAGTCACTGTAAAGTACAGTACAGTGACTGTATTACAAACAGTGACGACAAGCGTGGTATCGATTTTGATTGGCCGTGGTATATTTTGCATCTTAATGGCGGCCTGACTGTGTTTACCTCTTCGAATATATAACAAAAGGAAGGAATATCCCTATAGTTTAGTAGACGGTAGAATGTAACGGAAGTTACGCAGGCTTTACGTCACAGTGACGTAACAGTAAACCATTTATGATTGGTCAAACGGGTGTAGCGTGCAGTTTGTCGATTTAAAAGTATAAAATTACCAGTAGCGTAGAATTCATTATACGGTTAAGAACATAGAGAATGTGCAAAAAATTAGAAATATGCATACCAAATTAATTATGTTTAAAGGGCAATAAAATTTAAAAAAAATTTATGCATTTTATTTTGTTTACAGCAGGCGCGTAAACATACAAATGTTGGATTTACGACCCTGCTTAACAGTACACCAATTACTCGACGGAATACGTCACAGTAGGTAGCCATATTGGTAAACCATTAATGTTACTCATTTTGCCATATACATGTTCCTTCCTTTTCTTATATGTTCGAAGGTTTACCTTTGATCAGCGTGTGATTTTTATTTGGATTTAGAACGTTGCTAGGATACCACCGTTGAGTTCATATAAACCCGCCCACAATTTTGCCTCTAAATGGCGGATAATCGCCGCTTGTCGTCACTGTTTGTAATAGAGTCACTGTAAAGTACAGTAGGTGTTTTCTTTTTGCATTTTGTGGTACACTTAAGGCACCTCTGTCAATACACACCATTCGTTTTATAAAAATAATTTGACTCTGTTCTCAATAACCCTATTCGTTTTAAAAGCTTTATTTAAGTTTTATATTAACCTGAGGCAGAAATGTCTTATGCCGCAAGGTACTTCAATCACGTGATAATTGTGCATTTGCCTAACCCTGTGGCACACCTGTGGCGGTGCAAAAAGAAAACACCTAGTACAGTATACAGTGACTGTATTACCACAGAAGACATAATACAGAAGCGACACTCCTTTGATGTTCGTTTGACAAATCCTGGTGACCTTCGCCATTTTGTTGTTAGTTTCTTTACGTGGGAAATTTAAAAACACTTTAGTTTTCAGCATTAATCTACTTCTCTGGATGGCAACGATATTTCGCAAATGTAAACTATTAAAAATTAAGTTAACATTTGCGAAATATCGTTGCCATCCGAAGTAGATTAATGCTGAAAACTAAAGTGTTTTTAAATTTCCCACGTAAAGAAACTAACAACAAAATGGCGAAGGTCACCAGGATTTGTCAAACGAACATCAAACGAGTGTCGCTTCTGTATTATGTCTTCTGTGTTATTACAAACGGTGACGACAACACTGACCTCACAAACCACTAACAAAAATAGACCCTTTACGTAAATTAGAATGCGCGGACTTAGTGACGCAGGAAATTTAGTTTGCGATTCCAAACTACTGATGGCGCAAATATCAATTATTTTTACAGTTTGGCGTTGGTGTAATAAAAAGGTTGTGATTTGTGATACTTTATTACCTTTTTCTAACCTAAATTTATTACCACGTGTGGATTACTAGGTTAGAAACATTTGCAGAAATTCTTGCATTATGTCATATTCTCATAGATAAAGGAGGTATATGAAATGTAAGGCCCCGTTTGGTGCTATAAGTAGGTACTACAGTTTGTATAAAATTTGTTAGACTATTTGTGAAGAAACTTTGACATTGTTGCTAACATAATTATTCTGAATTTATTTTATCTAAAATAACGATGGTGTAAAATTATGTTAAGACATGTTCTATAGCCCTTCTAGGGGCTATAACATGTTCTAAATAATTTTACACAAAATAATTGTTGTAACAAATAATTGTCAACCCTGTATATACATGTAGTAGTTGTAACTTAGACACCTATCAAGGTCGTAATGTTAGTTCATAATGTAATGTTCGTTAAGCCTGTTCTTAGTGTTATCACGTTTTGTTGTTTTTATTAGTGCTAATAAATATCTTAGTATTCTTTCATCTTACACATTGTGTAACCGTCTCACAACAGGTTATGGGCCCAGGCGTACTACCATAAATAATAGAGAGAAACTACCGAGATTCCGAGATACCTATTTCTACACTGAAATTAAAAAGAAGACAAAATGGCGACTCCTCATGATGAAAACACAGAATTGGAACTTCTCCGTGAACAGTTAGAACAGCTCAGAAATAGTTTAGCAAATTTAGCAAGCAACCGCCGAACTAACATCACTACAACATCACATTCAATCGGGGGATTACCTGATGCTAAGCACTTGGATGGACATTCAAATTTTGGTGAGTGGAAATTTTGGATGAAAAACTTTCTTGTAGATTCAGGTCTGTGGATGTGCATTGAATCCGATGAAACCGAGGTAGTGGATGCTGAGTTGGATCGTCGTGCTCTGGCTAAAATAAATTTGTCCGTAAAAAGTCATGTTGCATCAATTACTAAGAAGGCAACAAGTGCAAAAGAAGCATGGGATGCTTTAATTAATATGTATGAAGATAAAGGTTCAGTTAGAATTGTAGGTTTGTTGTCAAGTATTTTGCAGTTAAAGTATGAAGAGTGTAACTCAATGGAAGATTTTATCAATAAATTCCTAAGTATAGCAGAACAATTGGAAAATGCTGGTGAACCTCTAAAAGACACGGTTGTGGGAGGATTTATTTTAGCAAAATTGCCTGATGAATTCAAACCCTTGGTACTTGGAATTAGAGGATCGAACCAAGATACCACTGTAGACTTTGTTAAGAGCTTACTACTCCAGCAAGATATTAAAGCGAATTCTGCAAAACATTTAGAAAATACTGCACTGTCAGTCCGTGACAACAAGAAGCCACCTATGGGTATAAGATGTTACAATTGCAATGGTCGTGGTCATGTGTCTAGTAACTGTAAGAAACCAAAGAAAAAGAACCAACAGGGAAATAAAAATCAAAATAAGCAGACTCCGCAAACGTCTACTGCAGGATCTTGTTTTCTTGTTCGTGATAAATCCGTTTTAGATGATGATGATTGGTATCTTGACTCTGGTGCCACCGTTCATCTCACGAAACACTTATACGACACATTTCAGAAGAATGAAACACAGTTGATCCGCATGGCCAATGGGCAAACTGTGAGTAATTCTGCAACTGGTGATATCGCAATACCATTATCAACCAACCATACATTGATTGCTGAAAATGTTGTTTGTGTACCAGACTTAAAGTTGAATTTGTTAAGTGTTAGTCAGATACTTAAGAAACCGTTCGACTTGTCTATTATTTTTGACAATAAACAATGTAGAATTGTTAAAGGAACCATTAATGTTAGTGAATCAAATGTGTTGGGAACAGCAACGTCAACTAATGGACTGTATCGGTTAGATTGTACTCCAGATCGGGAAATTGTGAGTATGGTTACTTGTGAATCAGACAATTTTAATTTGTGGCATAATCGATTGGGTCATTTAAACTCATTGTCAATGTGTAAATTACAAACTTTAAGTGACGGTCTGTATTTCAATAAGAAATCCAATGTTCCTTGCAAATATTGCATACAGGGAAAAGCTCACCGGAGCCCATTCCCTAAACATGCCAATCGCAGAGCATCACGCATACTAGGTTTAGTTCACTCTGACTTATGTGGACCAATGTCTATAGAATCTAAGGGTGGTGCCAAATATGTATTAACCTTCGTCGATGATTATTCACGCAGATGTTTTACGTATTTTTTGAAATCCAAAAATGAAGTCTTTGAACAATTTATTGATTTTGTTAACTTTGTGGAGAATCAAACTGAACGAAAATTAAAATGTCTCCGTACCGACAATGGTACCGAATATGTCAATAGGTCAATGTTAAATTATTTACGCCAAAAAGGTATACATCATGAAAGGACTGTGCCAGATGCTCCTCAACAGAATGGTGTGGCAGAACGTATGAATCGCACCCTTCTTGAGTGTGCCAGATCGATGCTGTTTACATCGAATTTAACTAAAGATTTTTGGGCCGAAGCAATCAACACAGCCGCCTATCTCCGTAATCGTTGCCCTACTCGAGCTTTGGAAAATTTAACGCCGGAGGAAGCATGGAGCGGTGAGCGACCGAATCTCAACCATTTACGTACATTTGGTTGTACTGTTTTCGTTCACATTCCAAAAGCACAAAGAAATAAACTCGAGCCGAAGGCCTGGGAAGGAATTTTCTTAGGGTACAGTGATCAAACCAAAGGCTACAGAATTTACGACCCTAAAACTGGAAAATATCAATTAGCCCGTGACGTAAACTTCATCGAAGACCAGATGGGAATGTTGACACAGTTACCGAGTACTAGTAGTCACTTGTCAAAACCTGCACTAATTGACGAAATTCGCTCGACTACAATAGAAGCATTACCAGATGATTTGCCACAGACCACATCTGCCGATTTAACACCTACTACTCCTTCATCAACATCTTTGGTAGACGAAACCACGAATGACAGCAGTTTACCAACTGTTCCAGACAATGCGGAAGTTAACGAAGAGGATCGATATCCGAAACGAGTAAGCAAGCCGAATAAACTAATTTATAATGATGATTTTGTATGTAATCAAGCCATGCTGTGTACATCAAGTCCCGCCACAGAACAAGAAGCACTTGGAGGGGAAGATGCAGAAAAATGGCGAATGGCAATGGAGGAAGAAATGGAGTCTCATCGTCTGAATAAATCATGGACTCCTGCTCAACTTCCATCTGGTCGTAAAGCCATTACCATGAGATGGGTTTTCCAACCCAAACTTGGTCCTGATGGAACTGTGATCCGCTACAAAGCAAGATTGGTAGCCAGAGGATGCTCTCAAACGAAGGGTACAGAATATGAAGAGACGTTTTCTCCTGTCATCCGCTCTAGCTCGATCCGTGTATTGATAGCACTGGCTGTAAATCTAGGACTGTCGATAGACCACATGGATGTTAACACAGCCTTTTTACATCCAAAACTTGCTGAAGAAATTTATATAAAACTTCCAGATGGTGAGATTTGCCGACTACAAAAATCGGTTTATGGTCTTAAACAAGCCAGTCGTGTATGGTATCTAGAACTAGATAAAGTACTGAAGCTACTCGATTTTAAACCATCATGTTATGATACTTGCGTATATACTCGACACCAGGTGGGAGAAATGTTAATAGTGGGAGTCTATGTAGATGACTTGATTATTCTTAGCAACAGCCAAGAAGGAAACTGCCGGTTGAAAGAAAAGTTAATGCACATTTTTTCAATGAAAGATTTAGGACCACTGCACCACAAACATTGTCGAGGTCTTGGTTTGATTAATACAGTATAGTAATTTTATTAATCATGGTTTAAGTTAGAGATTATGTTTACTTTTTTGTAGCCAGGATTGTCAATTAAGGTAGGGTGTTGTAACAAATAATTGTCAACCCTGTATATACATGTAGTAGTTGTAACTTAGACACCTATCAAGGTCGTAATGTTAGTTCATATAATATAATGTTCGTTAAGCCTGTTCTTAGTGTTATCATCACGTTTTGTTGTTTTTATTAGTGCTAATAAATATCTTAGTATTCTTTCATCTTACACATTGTGTAACCGTCTCACAACAATAATTTTTGTAACAAGTCATCAAATATTATGTTTGCAACAATGACATTATTATGCACAAATTTTATACGAAATTTAGTATTGCGTCAAACAATCCTAAGTTCGGTAATTTGTAATTTAATCAATTTCAAATAGAAGGGGGAAGTTTTAATTCAGTACCTATTTGAGTATTCCAAACACGAGATGGCGATGCAGTTACTGCAACTTTGCAAATATATGCTGGATTATCATCTATAAGAGTAAGTGATTTGTGACTGACCTGTATCTTAAAGGAATGAGCATTCTAATGATCCCCTGCACTACTTTTGAAGCAAAATGGAAACCGCTATTTTAAGGTACCAATTAGTAATTTAGGTTTGTTGTGTTAGTGATTATTGGTAACACTGTAACTAATGTTTGTGTTTACATAAACATAACCTTGTTTCATGTGTAGTATAAACTACGTTTATGCATTGCAATAGAATACAATTTTGAATACTTTACGTTTTTAAATAATTATGAGCCTGTAATTATACTACTTTTCACCAGATATTAGGCATATAGGTTAGAACAAGCTAAGCTGTAACAGCTGATACCAGTACTACCAACACATTATAAATACCGAGCTACCATCATTATATAACTAACGCACTAGTTGGCACCTACAGTAACTAATATTTAGGTGGGGGCTTGTTTGCTTCATTGTTGTATTGAAGAATGCTCGGTCCTTTATGATACAGGTCAGTGGACGACAAGCGTGGTATCGATTTTTATTGGCCGTGGTATATTTTGCATCTTAATGGCGGCCTGACTGTGTTTACCTTTGATCAGCGTGTGATTTTTATTTTGATTTAGCAAGTTGCTAGGATACCATCGTTGAGTTCATATAAACCCGCCCACAATTTTGCCTCTTAATGGCGGATAATCGCCGCTTGTCGTCACTGTTTGTAAAAAAGTCACTGTAGTACAGTACAGTGACTCTATTATACAAACAGTGACGACAAGCGTGGTATCGATTTTTATTGGCCGTGGCATATTTTGCATCTTAATGGCGGCGTGACTGTGTTTACCTTTGATCAGCGTGTGATTTTTATTTGCATTTAGCACGTTGCTAGGATACCACCGATGAGTTCGTAGAAACACGCCCAAAATTTTGCCTCCTAATGGCGACTGGGTGAAACTAATCGCTGCTTGTCGTCACTGTTTGTAATAAAGTCACTGTAAAGTACAGAAAGTACAGAGCAAGGATTATAAACTATAATCCTTGAGTACAGGGTAGTTAAATCAAAGAGTACTCTTTGGTTAAATAAATACATCCCTACCCCCACCTGTTAAGCCAACCAACCAATATCGCCAGCGAGAATCGTGAAAAATCTACAGAGTAAAAATAATAATCTCACATGCATGTGCTTGTTAAGTTTACGGTGCCTAGAAAGTATACCTATAAGTAGCCGTGGGTTTCCTCTGGACTGGATAGCCCTGTGCAGAAGTGCGCCAGGCTACGAGATGGTCCTCTGAAGGCCTCTCTCGGATGGCGACAGTCTAACATCAAGTTCCACCTAGCCCTGTGCTGGGATTTGGTGTCTTGGGTTATTAAGTTGTTTACAGTTGATACTGTAAGTGGAGTGCCGTCTCTGGAATAAAAAATCGGTTGTTGTGACTTATCGGCTTTTTCATTACCTATTATTCCAGTGTGCCCTTTAACCCAGACAAGGTCAAGGGTATTACTGTTTGTTACTTACTCTATAGTACCTGGTGACACTCGGAAACCAGCCTAGAGTTGAATTTGTATTGATCTAGTGCTTGGAGAGCGGCTCTGCTGTTGGAAATTCTGATGATTTTATTCTTTATGCTGTGCATAAGAATTGTTTTTGCCAGTCGAAATTTTGCCTAGTGGTTGGCTGATATGGAAGTTCAGTTCTTGGGAATAAATACTTGTACTTGTTCCTTCCATTGTTCTAGATCCATCCGCGAAGATGGATATGTCTGGTTGGGATGCCACTTCGAGATCGAAGAAGATGTTGTAGTTTTTCTCTAGCATAAATCGAGGGATGAGTGAGTGAGATCGTCCTTCTAGCATAGGTAGTCGCTTGACTGCCTCGCCCAGAATTCAAGGGTGGCCGACCTCAGTGCCTTTTCTGTTCAAAAACCCTTTATTTCTCAGACGCAGGGCTGCAGTGGAGGCAGAACCAGGATGGCTTCCTTGACGGCTGTAGGGGTTGTTCGTATTGAGCCCGTGCACGCAAGGCACGCTAGTCTTTGCATATGGTTGAAAAGTGCTTTGGTTGTGGATAGTCTGGTTCTAGGCCACCAGACAATTGCTCCATTACAGAACATGGGTCTTATCACGGCGGTGTACAGCCACAGCATAGCCTTTGGGGATGGACCCCAAAGTCTTCCGATTGCGCGACGGCATTAGCCAGAAGCCCTGTTTGCATTCTCTGCTTTAAGCTGGTTGTGCTTGCTCCAGTTCAGTTCATTATCAAGTCTCTGAAAACTGGAGGTGCTTTTGGAAGATTAGAGGAGCTCAAAGGCCCCCTATCTTCCTTTTCCTTGTGAAGAGAACTACGAGGGTGGTTTGATTACTAACTTGTTTCGTGAACTAATAGATGGCGCTAACGTCATCTGGATATCAGAGTCAGTAGCTGCTGGATATGTCATCATATAGTTGGATGTCTGTGAAAACATATTCTATGAGCTCACGTCATTTTGACCGTAATTCTTTGTTTGACAGTTGTTTAAACAGAAGTATTTTGAGTGAAAGTGCAAAATGGATAAAATTGGAATTCGCGGTGTAATTCAATTCTTTTTTCTAGAAGGGAAAACAGCGAAGGAAATTCATGACAGGATTTTACCAACATTGGGTGACTCATGTCCTTCCTATGAAACGGTTCGACTTTGGGTAAATGAATTTAAGCGTGACAGAACGACCATTCAAGATGCACCACGTTCTGGAGCTCCGAAATCAGCTGTGACACCCCAAATCATTGATAAAGTCCATGATTTGGTTTTAACCGACAGACGATTAAAAGTGCGCGAGTTAGCAGAAGCCACAAGCATCTCAACTGAACCAGTTCACTTCATTTTGCATAATGAATTGCATATGAAAAAGCTTTGCGCAAGATGGATGCCGCGTTTACTGAATCCAGAGCAAATGTGAATTCGCATGCGAACATCTGCCGACAATTTGCGTGTGTTTGCGAAGAATCCAGTAGAGTTTTTTCGTCGTTTTGTCACAATGGATGAAACCTGGATACATCACCATATCCTTGAAACGAAACAGCAGTCAAGACAATGGATTGCACATGGCGAACCGACACCAAAAAAGGCGAAATGCGTGGCATCGGCTGGAAAAGTGATGGTGTCAGTTTTTTGGGACGCAAAAAGAATTCTCCTGATTGACTATTTGGAAAAAGGGAAAACCATCACCGGAGAATACTACTCATCACTTTTAGGACGTTTAAAAGAGACAATAACAGAGAAACGCCCGGGAGTGGCCAAAAAGAAAGTGTTGTTTCATCACGACAACGCACCGGTGCATTCAAGCCATGTCACTCGGCAAAAATTGACCGATCTCAGATTTGAACTGCTTCCGCATCCTGCCTATTCGCCAGATCTAGCCCCTCAGATTACCATCTCTTCCCGAAATTGAAAATTTTCCTGGCAGGACGACAATTCCGGCCCAATGAAGAGGTCATACGGGAAGTAAATGAGTATTTTGCAAGCCTCGAAGAAACTCATTTCCGCGAAGGCATCGCCAAGCTGGAGAAACGTTGGGGCAAGTGCATTGAACGTCGAGGGGACTATGTCGAAAAATAAAGTACGTTAAAAAACTCAAATTGTTTTTTTTAATATCAAACCAAGTTAGTTATCAAACCACCCTCGTATGTACTTCCGTTTTTGTCCGGTTTATGGGCAGGGAGTGTTCCTTACACCATTTTTCGGTTACTCTGAGAGGTGATTGCATCAGACTGCAGAGAGTAGCCTCAAATTTGCCCGTTATTAGGATCATCCCCATAACCTCTAAGGTATAGTAGCCGTTGTCGTTAAGGCGAGAGAGGAGGCTGTTTACAGTTATGCTCCACAGAAGTGGTGACAGCACCCCGCCTTGGGGGCATCCTCTCACTACTGTACACATTAGTGTTTTGTCGCCGACGCTGATGTGCACCGATCTGAGTTTCTGAGCAGCTGCAGAATCCAGCCTCGTACGACCTCTATTATGCAATATGGTGGCGTAAGGCAATTTCTATTAATTTGAACGTTGTTTTGTCAAACGCCCCTTCTATGTCCATGAATGCTTTCAATCTGAACTCTGTTTAGAGTCCAACGATCTTTCAACCGGTCCTACAACACAGTGCAGGGCCGATTCTGTAGATTTTCCTCATGCGTGTTGGTTAGGGTGCAGCGGAAATCGTATTAGCGCCGTATCCCTTATGTGTTTATCGCACAGTCTTTCAAGTGCCTTTAGAAGGAAAAACATTAGACCGCTTGGACGATATGCTTTGGGTGTGGCGTAACCACCTTTGCCAGGTTTGGGGATAAAAATAATTTTTACCACCCTTCATTGTTTTGGTATGTATATGAAAGCGGTACAGCCCGTATAAATTCTCACTAGGTGAGCAACGATAACATCCAGTCTCCATTGCAGGAGAACTGGTTTATGCCGTCCCAATCCTGGTGATTTGTGTGATGAGAACGATTTCACTGCCAAGGTGATCCTCGTCACGTCCACCATCTGTTCCGCATTTACCCAGTCAGTCCCCGTAGGGATCGAGGGGGCTGCCTCTGGCCAGATAGGGTATGGGGTAGTGGTGGCTCCGGGAAAGTGAGCGTCTCTCAGTACCTCAGCTGTCTCTAGGAAGTTGTTCGTATAAGCGCCATCGTCCCTTCTGAGGCTACCTGGGTACGGATCTTTGGTCAGGATTTTGTTTAGACGGGATACAGATGAGGAGCCGGAAAAGCTCTTCCACGCCTCTTTCTGACGCCTCCTAATATCCCTTTTGTATTGCCTTAGGTTTGCCCTATAGGCTTCCCAGCCGGCTGTGGTTTTGTCCTTCTTTGTCGTGTCTAACAGTTTTCCCAGCCGAGTTTTCTGTTTATCGAGCGCCTTACACCACCAAGGGTGGTGGTGGGGCGTCTGGGCAGTTCTCAGGGGACATGCCTGTCTATACGACCCCATAATGGAGTTGAACACAAGGTCAACTTCGTCCTGCAGGTCAGCAAGACTTAAGAGACGTCTGTCAGAAGGGTGTCCTTTTAGTTTCTCTCCAAGGAGATGTTTGTATAGGGGAATGTCCGTTATTTTGGGATTGCGATAACATCGTTGGACTTCTCCCATGTGGTTCATTTCAAACGAAATGATTCTATGATCTGTCAGAGATTTAGTACTTGTCAAATAATGAGGTGTTCTATCGCCTCTACCATCTCGTTAATAGGAGGTAAATTAACGGAAGCCCCAGAACATCCCCAAAGCGTACATCGGAGAAGCGGTTGTAAGGATGTTCGGTAGACTATAAGACCATCCCAACTTTCTATATAACTATGGAGAGGAGGACTGTAAAACTAGTAAAGTATCAAGGCCTACTGGTTATGCGAAGGCTAATCCATTCGGATTGCATCCCCGCAAAGCCCTTCGTCTTCAAGAAACACCCTTGTGGACAAAAATAGCGACCCCGACAATCTTAAACAATTAATTCTCTCCACCACCTTTTTGCCAAAAGCACACCGACTGCTAACTCAAATTTTCAATACCTACTGGTCTTGTGTTCTCCAAAGGAGCGAAAAGATTTACCATCATTTTAATCACCAAACCCAACGGTGCGGCGACCCAAATAACCTTTTTATGTTTCTTGGAGATTACCTTAACTCAACCCCCCCCCCCCCCCCCCACTCCTGTACTAATTTGTCACCAACTTCCTTGTTCCCTTATTCCGCCCTCCTAGCCTTGGATTACTTACACGACAATTTAGCGACCTTGTTAACATGTTCCTTCAAGGAGTAGCCATCACCCCTTTTTGTCTCTAACTTTTCAGAGAGTGGGCACCTCTAGTCCAGTCCATATCAAGTATCAGCATCAAGAATCAAGCATTCAGTATTTATAAGAATGTACCTAACCGTAATAATTAAACAATTCCATAAGTGGTCGTTAGTTATAGTGATTACTAGTAATTAGTAATTAGTAATTGGCATTATCTCTCCCTAAAGCTGAGTAAACAAAATGTAACCATCCGTCTATCATCTATTGTTAACAGTTTCTTCTTCAGGAACTAATTAACCCTCAATTTCATACCTATAATGATATTAATTTTGATCGCTTAATAAACCAGTTCGTATTTCAAGATGGATGAACGCTTACTGTGTTTGTCTAAATGTAAAACACTTGCTGACTTGCAGCCTAATGATCATTTATGACCGCCCGGCACAATAATACGGATGCAGGAAGCGTTAGATGTGTTGCCTAGCGTTAACACGAAGTTATTACAGCCCGGGGGCCAAAATTTGAGCCGTTTTTCTATAATTGCGTTTAGGACAATTCCCAAAAATGCTATAAGTTTGTAACGTTAATACCTAAGCAATAACGCCAGGAAAACTTGTTTTATTTTCTATTTTTCAAAATGTGGCATTCTGGCGGTCCTCGACGATTCTTCTTAAAAAAGAATTATTTCTAAACATTTATAAAAATGTTGGGGTTGTTGCCTCTCAAGGAATTTTCTCGACCTCTTCTTCATCTTCAATCATTCTAAAATGTTTTTAATCCATTTTTTTACCGTTCCCGATCCATCAAGAACCTTCTTCATTCTTATATAAAGAACTTGTATAATACCTATTGGCCGCTTCTAAAAAGAGTTTTCGCCCACCCGCACAGACGGGCGGACGAACAACGGTACAAAACTGAAAAGTATCTAAGGATCCAAAGCTCGAATTTCTCAAATTTTTCACCAGAATTTTGAGTTTGGAATAAAATTTTACTGTTTATACTATTGAATGACAATGTTCCAAAACCTAAGCGGTTCTCAAAGTTCGGAATTTCCACGAAAAAATATTCGCATTATGACCATTTTTTTTCAACTGTTAAGGGTTTCATAAATCTATCGAATGTTTTTTTGGAATTCTGAGATTTTTTTGAAATTCCAAAAATCAAAATTGTGCGATTTTTTGGTTTATTATAAAATTCTCCTTTCCTTATCCATTAAGTGATTGATGAGTGGCTCGTGTTGAATTTGACAATTAAAATATTTTTGCTTACGGCCAAAGTAGGTGTTTCTAGAATTCGCGAGTCGTTACATTTTTGGAATTTTGAAATGTTCACACAAAATACGGAAATTGTTTCTCTGAACTCTCAGAATTTTTTCGAACACCTCGAATAGTTAAAATTCTATTCTAGCTATTCTGTCTAGTGGGGGGGGGGGGGGGGGGGAGGAAGAGTTATAAATATTACATATTTTCAGAAGGGCGATGAAATGATTCAGGCGGTTCATTAGGGACCGTGCCGGTATTCCAGCGCTACCAAAACAGTGGAAGAATTGTCTAACTCGCGGTATCTCTCGGCAATGATCTACTTCAGTTTTCGGAACAAAGAACAACCATTGCAGAAGATCCGCCCGAAACAAGCATTACTAATTTTTTTATTTTCCTCTGCGTGTACCCATAATTTCTTCGCATTTTGAAAAAAGGGCGCATAGTAATTACCTACCATTAAGGTTTGGTTCATTTGACAAATAACCAATCAAGAAGATTCCCTTACAATCACAAAAAAACTGTTGGTATACCGTAATTTTTCCTATACCTAAATTGAATTCTTTCCACTGCGGTTTTCGCTCTGGAACATAACGATGCACCCATGTTCATTCACAGTTGCCAATCAAGTCGAGATATTTTCAAAATCTGCCTGAAAACGGAATTCAAGTTGCATATTTGCATGTTCTCGGCTGAAAGCATTCGGAGAAACCCAAAGTGCTGAACCTTTTTCCGTCCCTAAGTCATGCACTGGAAATTTGTAAACACTGGTTTCGATTACTTTTGCAATGTGTACAACATACTCAACTGTCAGAAACCAGTATTTCCAATAGTTTTTCTACCACTTCACTTACCTACGTCTTTCAAAATTTGAAATGGCGTCGTTTTCTTCAGGTTTTCAACGAATGATTATTTCTGGTTTTCAGTTCAACTGGATTAATTAAAAATGAGGTTAGGAACATAGAAAAGCACCCCCGTAACCGTATTTTTTGGAAAAGCGGAAATTGAAAAAAACCGAAAACGCGGTTGGATTTTCCACCTTCTCCAATAATCGTTAAAATTCTATTCTAGCTAGTGTGTCTTTCTGAATTTATTCTCGGAATTTTATGTTTGGAAAAATTCTCTTTTCCTTCAATCCATGACTGGTTTGTTTTAAATTTGACCAATGAGACATTTTTATTATAGCTACCCATGTAGCACCGTTTATTGGCGTTAGCTTGGCGGAATATTAGCGCAATATAGAGAGATTGGGGCAATATTGTCGAACTGTCGCCATATTGGGTGAATATATTTTTTGTAATATTATAAAAATATTGGAAATGCAATGTTTACTGAATATAAGAACAATATTTGCAATATTTAGTAAATATTGCTATTTAATGTATATTCAAATATTGTACACACAATAATGTACCAATATTGCGTGTACAATATTACTAAATATTGAAAACCTATATTTTAGCAATACATACATAATTGTAATATTGAGTAAATATTGATACCTATTGAATGTAAATTTAAATATTGTACATACAACTATTGCGTGTACAATATTACTAAATAATAATAATATTCTACCAATATATTTATAATGAAACGCTAATATTACACCAATATTAAGTACTACATGAGTAGGGTTGCCATATTGAAATTGCAAAATTTCGGGACGCCGCTGCCGACTCCAACAGCGGGGGGGGGGGGGGGGGGTACCAAAATAACATCGAACATTTTTCATCAAAAAATGTATTGCGCATGTTATAATGTTATATCCTTACAATTGTAAGCGGATACCCACAGGCGAACATACTACAACCCTTTCAGCCGTGCCTCACGTGATATCAAGTGTTTCGGTACATTTCAGTAATATAGATACTATGTAAATCGGGCAATTTCGGGACGCAATTTTCTTTCGGGACAAAGGTCTCTAAATCGGAATAATCCCGATAAATCGGGACGTATACATGGGTAACTTCCTTGTACTTATCGACGTAAACGATAATATTCTCACGGATTTATATGAGTAGGTACCTACATTTTTGGAATTTTAACTTTTTTTCAAAATACTAAAATTATTTCTCTAAATTGAGAATTTTTTTCAGAATCTAATTGGATTTCTTCGTTCAATCCTTTTTCTGCTGTCGCTATTGGAATTTTTGAGTTTGTGTCAAAATTTTGAGTATTTTCGGATTTTTGAATTTACTTCCGAGAAATTCTGAGTTTTGAAAAAAAACCGTTACGAGATTGATGAATAGTTCGTTTTTTAAATTTGACTAATTGAAATGAGACATTTTTATTGCGTAGCCTAGCTTTCTTATACCATTTAAATAATAATCGGACGTAAAATTAATACCAAAGCTAATTTTGTTTCCCTTTCTTGGAATTCTGGGTACATTTTTGGAATTTTAGAATTTTTTCTGTTATTTCTTTGACTTCTAAAGATTTTTTCGGAATTCTTGGTTTATCCCGCTCAATTTCAAATGGTAATTACTTATATAGCGAGTGTCTCTCTCGAAATTTTGAGTTGATGTCAGAGTTTGGAGTAGGTATCTTTAAAATTTTTGAATTTATTCTCCGAATTCTGAGTTTGGCAACAAATTAATCCGTTAAGAGATGAAAGAATGGTTCGTTTTAAGGTATTTTTATTGTATATAGATAACTTCCTTATATAAATGGATATAAAATTGGTTGCCAAAGTGCTAATTGTGTTTCTGTTTCTTGGATTTATGAGTATATTTTTGAAATTTTTCTTTGGATTATAAAGAATGTTTCAGGATCCTTGGATTCTGCACTTAATTCTTCTTCCATTACTAATTCCGTCGAGTGTTTCTCTCGAAATTTTGACTTAGTGTCAGAGTTTGGAGTATTTTTTGGATTTCTGAATTCATTCGCGGAATTGTGAGTTTTCTTTTAATCCGTCGAGGTTGAAGAATGATAAATATTTTTCAAAAATTTCGTTGTTTCCTAACGCTGTGAACATCACTTGTTTATTGGTTGCACTTCACTCTAGAAATGGTAGAGTCCCTATATAGAGAGAGTACCGCAATTGGTTTGGGCGTTACTTTGGAGCTAAAATGGCGGCTGATGCATATTATTATGGTTGTCTTGTCAGCTGTTGTCAGTTGTCAGCTGTCAGTTGTAATAATTTTTCTATCACACCAATACCTTTTCTTCAATTCAAATTTCCCACCCTTTTCTGGAGTCAAAATGGCGTCAATTGCGGTACTCTCTCTATATAGGGACTCTATAGAAATGTGAGATGTAGCGCCATCTGTCACCTTAAGAGAGTTAGTGAGAGAATAAAAAATAAATAGTTGTTTATTTGTGTAAAGAAAATGACCAATAAGTTACTGTATGTCAATTAATTAACAAATAAGCAATAGGTAGGTCAGAGCGTGTGTGTGTGTTTTACTGTGTGGGACTCTATTTCTGAAATAACTCGCCGTTTGAACAAAGGAAACAGTAGATCGTCGCTCTGAAAATATTTTTTTAAAGAACAAGATTATTCTCAACTGTCGCGCTCTTTGTTCTTGTTCCACACAACAACAAAAACTGAGTCAGTTAAAAATTACAACAAAAAAAAGGCCAAACAATAACCACAGTAAAACATATGAAAAAAGGCTTTAAGGACAAAATATAATTCTCATATAAGCATTAGATTTTTCTTAATTTTTTATTATTGAGCCGACGCGAGCATGCCAGGGGCGTAAACGTATTGAAACACCACCCCTTATAACATTAGAACCGGCGTAGGAACACAAGAATTATGGCGAGACACGAAAGATTGCCACCAGAGGGCTAGATTTTGCAAGTCAATGCTCGTGTCAAAAGTGAATGGCGGATTCGATTGTTGATTGTTGAAAATATTTTAGTTCGCATTATAACACTTTTTTTTTTAATTTTTGCGAAATTTTATGTACATGTTAAAAATGGGTAAGTTTGATGTTAGAAAGTCAAGCTTTTTTTTTTTTTGGAAAAATGTTCATATTCGCATTATTTTCTTTGCCTAAACTAGAATTATGTAGCCTATCTAATTATGTAGCCGTTTTCATAAGAAAATAGGCGCATTTCACCTCTAGATTGAACGAAATTTATTTGGGTAACAATTTGATTGTGCCCACACATTCATTCTAAAAGAAATTATTCGTTACGAACCTTATACGCTTAATGAAATTTTTGACGTGGAAAATTAATGAAAACTTCTCAGTTAACCGTGATAATTTTAAACTGTTTGGAGACGCGGCAGCATGTCTTACCATAACCAAAACGTTCTTGTCTTTTACTCAACTGCCCAACACAAACGGGCTAAATTTGAAATTCTCCTAAATTGGGGAAACTCAAACAAAATTGTGTCAAAGCTCCTGTTATCTTACCTACTAACCTACATGTTTAAATTGATTGGTAATTGGAAAACATGGCACGGACCCTAAGGGCGATCGCGTTTTCAGTTTTTCTTTGAATTTCCGCTTTTCCAAAAAAATACGGTTACCTACGCCCTACGGGAGTGCTTTTCTATATTCCTAACCTCATTTTTAATTAATCCAGTTGGACTGAAAACCAAAAACAATCTTTCGTTGAAAACCTGAAGAAGGCGACGCCACTTCAAATTTTGAAAAACGTACCTAGGTAAGTGAAGTGGTGGAAAAACTATAGGAAATACTGATTTCTGACAGTTGAGTATTGTTTTGGGCTCTTCCTTTTCTTCTTCAAGTTCAATTCCTACGTTTCCCAAACTGCGTAAGGACACAAGATAGAAAACAAATGTTGCTCCTCTGAGCGAAGAAAAAAGGTACATTTGATGAAAAATTGGCAGAATCTTCGAAGCACGCCTGGAACACATTTTTCGGAATGGTGTTCAGTTGTTTCCGCGATTCTTACCCTATGTATTCAATGTTGACAAACGTCCTTCCAGTACGATTCCTTTCGGCATCTGCTTAAGAAAGTCAAAGAGAAAACGGTGGCTTAGTCATCATTAGTGATGGCTAAACGCAAGACCAAGACAAGACCACACAGGTCGTGGTCTTGGTCTTGCATTGATATCCTTAATCTCGGTCTTGCTCTTGGTCTTGAATATGGAGTTTTGGTCTTGCACGCAAGACACTTGCACTATTGCATTTTTATACCGTACTATGAATGATATCAAATTAATCGTTCGTAATAAGAAAAAAACTGCAAGCGTCTTGCGAGATAGTCTTGTTCTAGCCTATGTCTTGCAGAGCTAGTCTTGCATACTCTTGTACTGTTGAGTCTTGGTCTTGGTAATGGCGTTGCCATCTTGGTCTTAGTCTTGGTCTCGCAAGACAAGACTGCAAGACCAAGACCGATTTTGGCTATGACTAGTCATCATAGTAGTTTTTTGTACAAAATTCAGGAACATTGTCATTCGTTCGAGCTCGCTAACCCTTTTCGGTTTTGATTCTTCAGCGTCCATTGGGACTATTGGATTATGGTTTCCAAGTCGTGTTTCGTCACTTTTGCGAAGTTTCGGGGCTTGCATCAGAAGCATCTGAATCATTTGCAATCGCAGTTGCTTTTAGTCGAAATGCGAAATGGGCAAGAGGCAAGAGGAAAAGATCCAAGACTTGCACAACTTTCTGGCAGGGCCGACAGATGAGGACATGCCAAGGTAATGGGAAGGAGAGGTACAGGCCAAACGTATTGGAGATAAAACATCAATAATAGAAGAACAGTGAATTTGGTTACAAAGGACAGCTTACAAAAGCAATTGGAAAAATACTCTGGAAAGCGTCGGAGAAGGCACGAAGATTATCAAAAAAACTGAATAGCTTCTTCCAGCAGCGAAATGACGTACAAGAAGAAACTGTAATTGGAGTGTCACTGGAAAGTGCAAAAGCAGCCTTTGAAAGAATGGCATCGTCATGATTTATCAACCAGCGCCTTTTCTAATCTTCAAAGTACCTTTGGAATTCATTTTTTTTTGGTATGGGACTTTCTTCTTCAGACTTTATTTATTCACTCTTGGCAAAACGTCCTTCTTTCATGGTTCTCTTCAGCGGTGGGAATAGAGATAAGTCACAGGAAGCCCCATAATGCTGTTGTTTTGTGACAAAAATTCATGAGCAAGCAGAAAGTGGGCGTGCGCATTATGGTCGTGCAATTTCAACGAGTAGTTTTGCTACAATACTGGGCGTTTTAGTCGGATGACCTCTTTATTGGGCAAACGATCATATAGCCGGATACTATTTGGTTACAGTGCACTGCGTCATTAAAATTCGATGTGCACCTATTATAGTTTCGATGTAGAACTCTCGTCTTGTTGTTTACTTCGAAGGAACGTCCATTCGTTATTGTTTTTGATCGAAATAGAGTTTCCCGTCATTCGTTTTATACTCAAAAATCCAAAAAAATTGTAATCATGAGCAACCCCTCGTTTTCGTTCAAATCATTTTTCCAACGTTATCGTTAACGAAAAATTACGGTATACCTACAGTTTTTTGGAATTGTAAGGGAATTTTCTCGATTGGTTATTTGTCAAACGAGCTAACCCTTACTGGTAATTACTATGCGCCTTTTCTTCAAAAACATGGGAAGAAATTATGGGTACACGCAGAGGAAAATTAAGAAATTAGTAATGCCTGTTTCGTCCGGATCTTCTCCAATGTTTATTTTTTGTTCTGAAAACTGAAGATCATTGCCGAGAGATACCGTGAGTTAGACAATTCTTCCACTGTTTTGGTAGCGCTGCAATACCTGCACAGTTCCTAATGAACCACCTGAATCAGTTCATCAAAATCCCGTTGGAACGTCCATTCCGCGTCACTGAAGTTCTGCTTGACCCATGGAAGAGCCACGGTTTCAAGAATATCGTTACCGTACAGGCCATGGTTGATTTAATCTCTCGATCCACGAAAACAAGAGGTACCTTTTCACTGGGGCAAGTGAGCGCGAGGCGTTCCTTTTGAGCAATTTGCCACACGTTTCCTAATGATGTGGCTGTATTGACAGGGGCTCTCTTCCTCGACACCCAACCGGTCGCCTTCACGGAAACTTGTTAATTATTTGTTCGTGTTCATATACATCTGTTCTAGAGTAAACTTTACCATACACGTTTAAGCATTCAATAAAACCAACTGTAACATCAAACCGTTTACCTAAAATGCATTCAGAAACGAGGTCTTCAAAAATGTCTACGGTTTTTCCTGCGGTGGAAAAAACTGCATTTTACACGGTGCCAGATGATGGATATAATATTTTCCGGGGAAAAAACAACCGGAAAAAACCTAGGAAAAAAACCCCCGAAAAAAAACCCGCAATGCAATTTCAATTGATACAAAATGGCAACATGACACTAAACAAAGTTTGCCAGTAAAAAAATGCCAAACTTAAACGTAGATTGCCACTAAAGCGCCTAGGTTATTTGTAGGTTTAGTATATTTTTTTTTCAATTGATACAAAATGGCAACATGACACTAAACAAAGTTTTCAAGTAAAAAAATGCCAAACTTAAACGTAGATTGTCACTAGAGCGCCTAGGTTATTTGTAGGTTTAGTATATTTTTTTTCAATTGATACAAAAATGGCAACATGACACTAAACAAAGTTTGGAAGTAAAAAAAATGCCAAGCTTAAACGTACATTGTCACTAAAGCGGCTAGGTTATTTGTAGGTTTAGTATATTTTTTTTCAATTGATACAAAATGGCAACATGACACTAAACAAAGTTTTCAAGTAAAAAAAACGCCAAACTTAAACGTAGATTGTCACTAGAGCGGCTAGGTTATTTCTAGGTTTAGTATATTTTTTTTCCATTGATACAAAATGGCAACATGACACTAAACAAAGTTTGGAAGTAAAAAAATGCCAAACTTAAACGTACACTGTCACTAAAGTGCCTAGGTTATTTGTAAGTTTAGTATATTTTTTTTCAATTGATACAAAATTGCAACATGACACTAAATAAAGTTTGCCAGTAAAAAAATGCCAAACTTAAACGTAGATTGTTACTAAAGCGCCTAGGTTATTTGTAGGTTTAGTATATATTTTTTCAATTGATACAAAATGGCAACATGACACTAAACAAAGTTTGCCAGTAAAAAAATGCCAAACTTAAACGTAGATTGCCACTAAAAGGCCTATGTTATTTGCAGGTTTAGTTTTTTTTTAATTTTCGGGTTTTTTTCCGGGGTTTTTTTTCCTAAACTCATATTTTCCATGGTCTACTAATTTGATTTTGAAAGTCAACAAATACCTCGCTTTCCGCTCCAATTTCCTTTGGTTCATCTGTTATTGTTGTTTTCCTCACCTCTATTTTTCCTGCCCAAGATTCCTCATTCAAGATGATTACTTTTAGGTTATCGATGGCGGATGACTGGATAGGTATAATCGCGTAGTCTCCACATGAAATTTATCCCTTTTCCTACTTCTTGACGCTTAGTAGCGCTACTGCCGCTTTTTCCGCGATCGTCTTTGAATTCGATAATTTTTTGTTTTCGTAAAAAATGGGTCAAAGAACTTTCATTAAATTTTGCTTGGGAAATGAAATAAAAAAAACATAGGGATCGGTCAGCAAGTATAACGTTGTGCGAGGAAAGTGCCATTCAGAATCGTGCTGGGATCTAGAACGGTTGGCATCCTCTCTAGGTATTCGAACTGAAGGGGTGGGGGAGATAGGGGGAATCCACTCAAATGAAATGAGGAGTGAGCAATCAGGAAATCATACGAGATGAATGAGATGATGAAGAATGATTGAGGGGGGGATGGGACAAGCAGTACCAGCAGTTTTTGACACTGGGGATTGTATGGCTATAAATAACGAATGATCCTTGTAAATAGAGGAAGTGAACCATTTTCTTCTATGAGGTATGGCAGGAAAGGAGAAGCACTGGCGTTCCTTATTAAGAACTGGAAAAGGAATGAAACATACTTTAAGTTCATACAGTACATTTACATTGAACAATTTTTCATCAATTCTTAAAAGATTACCAAGAGCTGTATGAAAGTTTTCAGCTCATCCAGTAGTATCGAGCACATTTGCAACTGAGGCAATAATTTCATAATAGATTTCGATACCCCTCAGGAAAATATTTTGGTTGATATACTCGTTGTGATCATGTAACAAGACGGGTGTATTATTCATTGGTGAAAATCCGAACGCCGGTATACCGACTCCTCTCAAATAACGGCTGTCAGTACCGCCCGTAAAAATTTCAGTTTTGATCTTGATGCCTCTGAAATGAAGAAATGAAGGCATCTTCATTCGAATAGGTAAAATTACAATTTGTTAGACGCTTCTTGAAAAGCAGCCCAATAAGCATTGGTGTGATCCAACTTTGTCACAGGAACTTGAGGCAATTTTTGTTTGTACTCGATCCAAACATTATCGCCAGCTTCTGTACACCACTTATTCAACGTCTCCTCCCATTTCACTACGTCAACAGTTACCGGTATCCGACAATCGAGCACAAGAGTAAACTCCGGTGGTATTACGTTTGGCTGAACCCCTCCCTAAAACACAATTATGTATTAAAAAAACCACCGCGTGGAGCTCACCTGTATTTGAGTAACATTAATGCTCATGACATCCCCAATAGTTAAAGAGGAATCGCTCTCCAATTTCTTTTCCTGCTGAGCACGAAATTCATACACCTTGCTTAAAAGGTACTGAAGCTTTTGTCCCGCGGTGTTCTTCAGCAGAAGCGAACCATGACCAGGCTGACCCATACAGTGTATTATAATATCTAAATGATCAAAAGAAGAATAGCTCAACATCGCATTCAACTTACACCAAATGCATCGCTCCCCGTAGAACAAAACAAACTCATTCGTAGGTGAAGCCATTCCCTCGTCCAATGCGAAACCAACATTTAAATCTCGAAACTCTGGCGTTTTAACAAACGCGCGCATGCCCTCGGCTCCTCCAATTTCCTCATCTGTAAGTTAATGTAAGGATATGCAACAGCGCGGGTTAAGGATACCTGGCGTAAAGAGCAAGTGAATTGTTCTTCGTAGAGTTACTTTATCTCTGCGCAATCTTCTTACAGCCTCCAAGTACTGAATACCCACACATTTCATATCTTGAGAGCCACGTGCGTAGATATTTCCCTCTTCAGTTATGTGCGCAGAAAATGGCTTATACTTCCATTTCACCTATAACAGCTGTAAGTGTACATTTCATGTTGTACCTAAGCGATTGACGAAAGGTACCTCGTAAACTGGTACGACGTCCATATGACTGCTCAGCAGAATTGATGGTGAGCTTGGTTCGTTACCTTGCCAGGTTATTACTACTATGGGCTTATTTGGAAAACAGTAGTGGACCTTCATGGGTAGGTTTAGACCTTGTGCCTGTTTTCTGAGAAACTGAAGACAACCATCTGAGAAAAGTTACAAACGTGCAGCAAACATTACAGCTCTCATTTGTTGGGCGCTTAAAAAATATAAGATCGATATAAAAGCCTTAAGGGCACCAATGCTCCTTGATTAAATTCAAAATGCCGATATTCAATGAAGTATAGCCGACAAACCAGAAATTTTTTGTTTGAAACGTAAAGGTGAAAATGTGAAATGTAGGAGATTTTAAGCTCAATACTCAAGGTATGCTGCTTATCATTAAAAAACCAAAACTATACTGTATTCCATACTTTAGAGTCAGTACGGGCTTTAATTCAAAGCGATGTAGCCAAATTTAAGCACAAACCCATAAACTTACAACATCGCTTGTTGCCGAGAAATGGCAACGTCGACTCATAAGGCCGTACTGACTCTGAAGGATGGAATAGAGTATAGAATATCAGGTCCGTATTAAGAAAAATGCTAAAGGAGAATTTGATAAAGATCTCAAACAAAATATGGAATGGAGAAGGCTTCCCGAACGAATGGAGGGAGGCGATAATATGTCTGGTATACAAAGGAGGGGATTTGAAAGAGGCAAAAAACTAATGTAGGATGTTATGCAGTGATAATACAGGAACGACTGGAGAAAGAGATAATAGGAGATTGGCAAACAGGATTCAGAAGGGGGAGGCTATTGACGACATATACGTGATACAGCAGTTAGTGAACTTGGAGCTGGAAAATAAAGGGGGAAAGCTATAATATGCGCTATTTTTAGACATAAAGGTAGCCCTCGACAATGGGAATAGAATGAAACTATGGAAAACTCTGTGAAAGAAAGAGAGAAAGGGGCACTAATATAACTAATGGAGGAAATATATACGGAGACCAGATGTAGAGTAAAAATAGATCCGTAGTTAATGAAATGATAAAGACAATAAAGTAGTTTTTAACGAAAAGAAGAAAGGAAGAATGGAGATGGGGAAATAAGGAAATTGAAAGTGTGGGTGAAGTAGAACTTTGGGGTATAGAATGAGGTATGATAATAAAGACGACGTACATGTTAAAGAATTAGGAAAAGAGGCAACAAAATATTAGGGCAGGTATGGGAAACGAACATTTGGGATGGAGGTTGATATGAAGGGGTCAGCTTTTTGATTGTTGGTAAAAAGTGTGATTATGTACGGGATGTTTTGGAAAATATACAGGAAAGGTATTGAAAATGGGTACTAGGGGACCCCAGGTTATATAGTACAAGAGGAAGTAAAATGAGAGAACACAAGGATACAATCTGGGAAGTTGGCGATGAGATATGACGAAGGGATGGATGGGAGAAGGAGGGTAGGATGCTGCAAAGTTGTAGGAAAGTGGTGAAAGAAAGGAAAATAAAATACGGGCAAGAAGATAGAAAGGGGTATTAAAGTGGAGGATATGCAAGGGAGGAGGTACAAAAGAGAAGGGAAGGAGGATGGGGGAGAGCACAAGAGAGGAGATTATAAAGAGACAAGGACACACAGATTCAACAAAGAAGGGGTAAGAATAGGTAGGGTAAATATAACGGAAAATTGTGGCGAGATACAGATGCGGGAATGAAGAGAATGGAAATAAGTACTGGTGGGACGACGAGAGGAGGAAATGCACATTTGTGGCAATGGTTGAGAGATTTCAGAGGAGGGAGGATAAGGAAGATGATGAATGGAAGAGGTAGAAGAAAGAAGAAGTAGGATTATAGGAGGGGGTGGAGAAAGGTGAAGAAAGCTTAAACGTATATACTTTTGAGAAAATAAAATAAATTGTATAAGTATAGTTAAGGTTTGAAGAATAAAAATTCTTTTGTAAAAAATGAAATATTTATAACAAAGTAAAGAGAATAATTATATAATAATAATAATAATATAAGTTCTTTGAAGAAAAGAAATTACACCATCAAGGACATTACAAAAAGCCTCCCTCAGGAAGACCCTAAAATAAGGATACAGACATCCTGAATTTAAAACTGAAGGGCACAATGGATATCAAGACCACAGTAGAGGGACTCCTACGGCAACCCACAGAGTCCACATTTTTGCCAAAAAATGAATTCGAAATTCTTTCGCGTATTTTTATAGCAAAAATAAATAAAAAAGTCCAAACTTACCATAATTAACATTTGGATGTACAGAAGGAATCTGTAAATATTCAACAAAATTTTCAATCGCGCCTACATTTAAGTCACTTTCGTTAGTCGACGCCATTTCAAGTTTATGTCAATTACCTACAATAAATTTCCTGTAGGTTAAACGTTAATTTAACGTTCAACGCACTAGACAGACCCCAATGTATTATGTTAAGGTTATAAAAATAAAAACAAATTTTCTCGTACGATGATGGAATGATTTTATACCTACTTCACACTCACGATTCAAACCCGTGTTAAACAGCGGCACGTGCTGTCAGGTGATATTTGAATTATCTCGTTTCGTCACTTTTACTTTAAAACCACATAGACAAACAGGAAATTTGATAGCACACGGTTACATTAACGTTCACGAATGTGTTTAACAAGGATGGAGGTGTTCGTGCTGTAACGTTCGAAATTTAAAAAGGTATTGAACAATTTGAAGTAATTAATCCATTAAATTTCAAGGATACAGAGAAAACTACTTTAAAAATTGAGATTTTTGCTTGGAAAATACTCAAAATCCAGACTTAAGGTCTTGAGGCCTAAGTTTCCAGCAAGGGCGCCGCTAGAAAATTTTCCCAAGGGGGGCAAGCACTATTGGGGTTCGTGACTGGCGTTTTTTCAAGATTTCGTACAAAATTTATTTTTATTTTTAATAACTTTTGCCTTTTTTCTATTTCCCGGGGGGTCGCCCCCCCTGGCCTCCCCTTGGCGGCGCACTTGGTTTCCAGTTTAATAACTCTATGATCTATGGTTACACGTTACATCTTAAAAACCAAAACATGGAACCCAGTCCGTGAGTAAAGGAATCCTACATCCAAAGTTCCATAGGTCCAATTTCGTATTTTAGTCCTCAAATTCGGTGCTGAGTAGTACCTGAGTTAAAAATTAAAATGAGCACTTAAGTTTTAAGGCGCATATCCATAATTAGGCACCAACCCTAACATGAATATTATTGAAATATTACTCAATTCAATTCAATTATTTATTGTATTTATTATTTATTTAATAACCTATTACAAATAAATTCCTCTACTCTAAAAAACGTTCTTCACTCCTGTCCCCTTCTCTTCACCCTTTCTCTCCTCTCTAACACCTCCTCTCCTTCATCCACCTCACTCCTACTTCCTTCTCCCCCAGAACCTCCTTTCTCTCCCACCCCTCTTCCTTTAGCTCCTCACATTCCCTCATCTTATGCCACAAGGTTTAAAGACATTATTATTAAACATTAAGTTTGCTCTAGGCTTAACCTATCAAACCTTTGTTGGTCAGTCGCTAGAATATTCCCAATGTATTTTCAAAAAAGAGGATTGCAGACATTCAAAAAGATAAGACTTACTGAATTGAAGTCCATTGGTTTGAATATTACTCTGAAATTAGTGTTCCTAAGGTTTAGGCTTACAAAAATTCGCGTATCTACCTATCTTCTTTTATTACATGTTGACATTTTAACAAAGCCAAAGAACTTAGCTTTCGAATGGTTTAAAAATATATGGGGTATTCTATTTAAATAAGTAATTTTTTTCCCTCACCCTGTATAACTGGGAATTTTTTTAATGTACTGGGGCAAAAACTTTTCGAAATTTGAAACTCGTTGTTTGAAACCGCACATTTCTATCTTATTTCGTTTAGTCAATAATTATACGTTTCAGTTGTGCCAGTTTCAACTTGGACACTCTGTATAGCTTCTTTAGAAATTTTCTTTGAACAGATTCAAGTGACAGCTTCAATTTGTCATAATAATGATTCCATGTTAGTGAGCAATACTCTAATTTAGAACGGGCCACTGGGCCAGTGCCACGTAAAGGGCATACTACGCACGAGTATTGGAAAAATATTTACAGTTCCGCTAAATAAATTCAAACACCCTTGTGGAATATTGAATTATTGAGCGCGTAAGTGAGAGACTTTTATCAAAAATAATACCCAAATCTGCCATTGAGGTATAGCGAGAAGCAACAGTAGAATCCGATACGAAAAGATGATCGGAAACTTAAACCCTTGAAAATTAGGGCCTTAAATTTTTTAGTATAAGAATAGCTGGTTACAAGCTCAAGGTTAACCCCAAATGTGTAATAGTGCTCTAAATTCATGACAATTCGTATATCGCTAGTCTTAAGCACAAAAGCTCAATATAAAAACTGAGCTCAAGGATAGGTTCTAGGTAAATAGGTTATTAGAATGAAATCCTAAAGGTCTCTGTAAAATTAAAAAGGCTCGCATGTAAATCGAAGATGATCAATTTTCCATTACCGTTTAATTTCCATTCAATGAAACTTAAGGCTTTTCGTGTAGTATTACGTTATCATCCATACGCATTCCATAAGTTTGAAACTAAAATCTCTTTTTGAGTACCCTTCGGAAAACAATGGACATCTTTATTTTATTTTGGCCTTAAGTTAATCGAAACAAGTATCAATTTAGTACAAGAATTTCTTTCACTGCCACTGGTACGTTAAACCTCTTTTTGCAAGAGTAGAAACTTATTTGTCATCGTTAGGTTTAGTCTCAGCTTTGAAAGCCCAAGCCAAAGATCTCTGCGATAGATATAACTTATAGAAAAAATTACATCTGCACAACTGGAAACTGGAGACTTTTTATATTTAGTTTAATGTTCAAGGTTCGAGCCTTAAGATACAACTAAATATTGGAATCTAGTTTAGTAGAGTTCTGAATAATTGAAGTTCACAACTAATGAGTATCTCAAACTCAAGGCTTATTATTATGTATGTACTTCTAGTCTAGTCTAGTCTACATTTAAGGCTTAATGCTGTTACATTTTTACAAATCGTGCGTGAATGCTGCATTTTTTAATTTATAAACGGTAAGCGACTGTATTGTAGTGATGGAAATGCTTATTATTGAGCTCATTTGTTTGGATTTGGTGTATCAACATTGTTTCAAGGTTCGAATAAACAATGTAAATATTTCGGTGATAGTGCTTGATTAAACCACCTTGCCAGACAATGCTAGATCCCGAATTTAGAAATCCAACAACCTCCTGGAGAAAGTAGAATGATATAATGAATGATTAACCAAGAGGAAAGTTCAGTTGATACCATCAACCAAATGATGAGTGCTTCACTTTTGGAATTATCTCGAGGGAAACAACATTTACTGGAGTTTGGAATGTGTCTAGGGACGTCTGCTGTCATCCTGAGGACCTTAATTTTGAGTTTGGCTTGCTTGTAGCTCTCCAAATCTTAATCACATAGGTCCAAATTGGTTTTATGGGATATATGGGATAATTGTGATTGGTGAAGTTTCAGTCCAAGTTGCATTCGTTTTTTCATAATGCGCTTACGCCAGTTTAGACGCCTATCCAGGTGCAACCCTAGGTATTTTGCGGTGCCCTGCTGTAGGATTGGTACGCTGTTAAGCAAGTTTCTCTTCTTAGTGTAGAAGTTATGTGAGTCGATGATATGTATATACGTCAAAGTTTTGCCCAGCCTTCTATTTTATTAACGTTTCTTTGCAGGAGTATTGATACCATTCGTGGGTCTTTATGTGACTCTAGGACTGCAGTATCGTCTACGTATGTTGCTACTAATGTTTGCGGTGTTGTGGGTAAGTCCGCCGTATAAAGCAAGTATAAGACAGGCCCCAGAATGCTGCCTTGAGGAACCCCAGCTTGTATATGGTTTGAAAAGTTCTTTCGGTTAAGTATGTTTCAAGCAATTGGTAATATTCCGTTGGTAAAGCTGTCTTAATCTTATACCTACCGCAAGCCGGTGTGCCATACTTTGTAAAAACTCCTTGCTTATATCGAGAAACACAGACGAGCGATATCTTTTTAGATGCAATTCATGATTTATTTTAGTGGTTACCTTGCTTTATTGCGCCATGACCTTTGCGAAAACCAAAGTGATGGGTTGGTATGATGTTTTGTTCTTCTAGAATTGGTTTTATTTAATTCAGTAATAATCACAGAATATATGGTTGGTTCTTTAGCATTTTGCCCAGGTTTTAGTATCATAACAGTTTTCATAGTTTTCCTCTATTCTAGGCGTTGATGATATATGCTATCAGTTTTATTACGTTTTTTGGTCGATTTTTAAGTATCTTTATCAGGTGATATCCTGGACCTTTCTTTGGTTTAAGATCTTTGATAATGGCGTTAACTTGGCTAGCCTTGACGGGCTTTATTGGTTGGGTGGGATCGTCACTTCTTTCGAGAGCTCTTCTTCTGGGGCGCACGTTCTGTCATGTGGTACAACTTTCCTCGCTTGGTTCTAGCCCGTTTTGTATCGGTTTTTATGAGTGACGGAACTGTCTGTTTTGGTTCCTTTAATTTCCTTGTTGCTTTCCATAGAGAACAGTCTGGGACTTCGATTAGACACCCTGATTCCGTATTTTGGCTAAGAGATGTTTTAATTCTTGCGCAGACAATGTTGTTATTAAACAAAAGCGGATTACTCTGCTTTATTATTATTATTATTATTGTGGCTGGGGGTGCTCCCAATAGGTTCCCGCGCTGCGACCGTTTGGTCTATTGTGCACCCCGGTGTTGTCTACCCTTCAAGAATACCTGTATCTTTCACAAAATCCAGGATTTTAGTAGGACGAATCTTCGTTACTTCCTCTTGTGTAATCTTTTTATTTCCAAGTAGGTGTTGCCTTGCTAGGTCCCCGTTTGGGATTTCCAGGAAGATCTTGGATTGACTTTGTCATGGGTATGTTTTAGGTATCCTCTCAGTTATCATACTGAGGTTTTTATCTTTGGAGATTTCGTCAAAGATGAGCGAGTGCTCCGCCCTTGACAATTCCTCTCGCCGTTGACTCTCAGCCGGTAGAGGTCGTCTACTAGCGGTTGGCGAGACTACCTGGCTGTTGGGACCCTAAATACTCGTTCTTAAGCTTCTTAGGAGTTGTGTGATCACATTGACGCCACTGGATTTGCCCAACTTCCACTTTTACGTTAATGTCAATTATCCTAAGAAGCTTAAGAATGAGTATTTGGGGTCCCAACAGCCAAGTAGCCTCGCCAACCGCTAGTGCACGATCTCTATGCCCCTCTGAGCGCCTCTGCCCTAATTACTAGGTTTAGTGGCGGCAGGTTCAAGAGAGTCTCCATAGCTACCGTAGCCCGTAGGGGTCGTTATCATTGCCCCTGTAATTCCAAGGCAAGCCATACGTTGCAACTTGCTAAGTTTCGTATGTTCGTCTGGGTGGAGGTTTTATGCTACCACACCAGTGAGGTATACGTAATGATGGGTCTGATCATTCTGGTGTATATACAGTAGGTCATCATTGGAGATACCGAACCCTCACCTACATGCGCATAAGGACTTTGTGGCTTTGTTCGCTGTCTTCTCTTGGTGCCATACATTGCTACGGTCTAGGACATTAGGGCGCCACCGATAGGGCGCGACCGAAAGGGCGCGGCAGTTAGGACGCGAGGACATAAGGGCGCGAGGACATAAGGACGCGAGGACATAAGGGCGCGAGGACATAAGGGCGCGAGGACATAAGGGCGCGAGTACATAAGGGCGCGAGGACATAAGGGCGCGAGGACAGTAAAGCGCGGGAAAAATAAAACTTGTAAATTTTTGGTTGTTCAGACGCAAACTGTAAGTGCTGTAGTATATGATCTTCAACATAACAATAAAAAAGTAGGTACCTACTTAATAAAACCATCATCAGTAAAGTAAAAATAGTTTTATTCAAAAATATTATTAGTATTATATACAGGGTGTCCGCGAAAATGTGGGAAATTGATCTCGAAAACGGTTCATTTTATCGACAATAAACAAGAGTACATTTTTTGAGTTTAAGGTTCAAGCTACCCAGATTCATTTCTTTAAAGTTTTTATCATACAGGGTGTTAAAAATTTGAGCGTCAACATGTAAAGCTTAGCCCGCTCCTGATAAACTAGAAAAGCTAATAATGTTTCGTGGACACCATTTTAAGAGGTCTTTACTAGTGTCCATGATATTAAATTTTTATCAAATTACATTGAGTTCTCTGAAAGTTATTCAAGAAAAAAGGATTACCAGCGGCGTCCTTCATGGGCACATATCTCTGCAGGGAAGGCCTGTAGGGAAAAATTTCATAGGAACTTGTCATCTTATTTTAACCATGCTTTGTCTAAATCCGAGAGATTTCCCACATTTTCGCCGACACCCTGTATATAATACTAATAATATTTTTGAATAAAACTATTTTTACTTTACTGATGATGCTTTTATTAAGTAGGTGCCCATTTTTTTTATTGCTATGTTGAAGATCATATACTACAGCACTTACAGTTTGCGTCTGAACAACGAAACATTTACAAGTTTTATTTTTCCCGCGCCCTACTGCCCTCGCGCCCTTATGTCCTCACGCCCTTATGTACTCGCGCCCTTATGTACTCGCGCCCTAACGGCCGCGCCCTATCGGCGGCGCCCTAATGTCCGGCTTCGTACATTGCTATGTCTTTTAGATTTGTCCGCCCTTTTCTTCGCGAGAAGAGAATGAGATTCGTTTTTGTTGGATTAACAGATAGACCTTCTTCTCTGCACCATGCTTCCACCAGATTTTAAGATCCCTGCATCACATTTGATACGGTCTCTTCAAATCTACCACGTACCACAATCGCTATGTCATCGGTATAGCCAACAATGGTGTAGCCTGCCTTGTTTAATCGCCTCGGCAGTCCGTCGTCCACTACCAGGCACCATAATAGAGGACAGAGAACTCCCCCCTGTGGATATCCTCGTGCGGCCCTGACCACTACAGAGTCTTTGTTAAACGAGGCTGTAACGTTCCTATGTTTTAGCATCGTGTGTATCCAGTTATCCACCTATGCACGGTGGGTTGTACTCCCTTGTTTTCCATGGTAGTTTTGATTGATTCTAGAGAGGTATTATCGAGCGGCCTTTCTATGTCTAAAAACGCCCCTAGAGCCACCTCCTTACAGGAGGTCGCCCTTTCGGCTATGTCCACTACTCTGTGGATGGCAAGTTCACATGATCTACCTGGTTGATAGGCACATTGGTATTTGCTGATAGGCTCAAGTCCTAGCACTTCCTCCCTAATGTGTGGCGCTCAATGAGTTTCTCCAGAAGTTTTAGAAGAAACGACCTGCTTTAACACTTAGTCAAAGGTGAACTTTATTACACACCTACGAATTATTGCATTGCAGTAAATAGTTTTTTTTATTATTTATTTCTTGTCAAAGTGACCGGAAAAAACGTGTTGACTTCACCAAATCATAACTGCAGGATAATTTGCTCGCTGGGCGATCCGGCGATCATGGCATTTTCGATATATTGAACTAAGAAGTATCGAGTGTTACTCCCATCGGAACCGATTTTAACGCAACTGTTCTATCACGGTACAGAGAACACAAACACTATTACGCTTCTTATATAAAAAAAATTAGTATTAAAAATAGTGGTAAGTTGTTAGGAAGTTTAGATGATGGGGTGGAACTTAATGGGCAAACAGGCGAGTAATCGGATTGTAGGGGATTATTGAGCTTAGTTGAAGCGTGATTAATTGATTCATATAGCAGACAGGCCCCGTTATTATTGCGGAGCGTAAATAATTTCGTTTACTTACAGGTGATTCCTTCTTCTTACCAAACTAATCTATAGAATTACACGCACTGCACGCATTTAGGAAAACGGTTTCATTTTTAAGTTTAGCGGAGCCCCTCCACACATTTCCGATCAAAATAAATCAGGACTAATACACTTTAAATCGATACCGCTACTAATGCGATATCAATTTTTATACTAAACAGTGTTTAGTTTCCGAATCGAACACTTGTGCGAAATTTGGGTGGCACCCTTACGAGAGAATACGGAAGGGGTTAGATGTGCCGCTATTAAACTGCGACAAGTATGACGTTGCATGAAATTTCGATTTAAAAGAGTTAAATGTGCAACAAAAGATTTACATTTTAGATTAGTACCCCAACTAAATTCGTAGTAAAATTAATGTTATAGATTATAAGGGATGTTAATACCGCATCAGAAGCTAAAAGATTGATGGAGTTATACCGCAGGTGGCTTCCTAATTTGACGTTACGGGATTTCGATGACAAACACGTTATAGGTCAGTTGGTCTCTGTATAAGTGCGCCAGTGTCAAATATGAATGAGAAAGCGATTGAGCAGAAAGGTGCTCTGATAATTTATAGCGGCTACGTTTCTTCAGAATATGGTCTATCTTCATAATTAATTTCTCCCAGGAGTTGTAAGACGAGCACAAAGTTTCATTGAAAATCCCAATAATTTATACAAAAAGAGCGATTGCTGATGTGCGGACTTGAATCTTAAGGCCTCAAATAATAATGAGGCTTATCCTTTGTAATACGCATCTAAAAAGAGAAATGCTGTGATAATTTATAATGGCTACGTTTCGTCAGAATATGGTCTGTCTTCATAATTAATTCTTCCAGGAGTTGTAAAACGAGCACAAAGTGTCATTGAAAATCCCAATAATTTATAAAAAACGAACGATTACTGATATGTGGACTTGAATTTTAAGGCCTTAATTAATAATAAATAAGGCTTATCCTTTGTAATTAGCTTCTAAAAAGACAAATGCTGTGACAATTTATAACGGCTACGTTTCCTCAGAATATGGTCTATCTTCATAATTAATTTCTTCCAGGAGTTGTAAGACGACCACAAAGTTTCATTGGAAATCCCAATAATTTATAAAAAAAGAGCGATAGCTGATGTGCGGACTTGAATCTTAAGGCCTCAATTAATAATATAAGGCCTATCCTTTGTAATAAGCTTCTAAAAAGAGAAATGCTGTAATAATTTATAAAGGCTACGTTTCGTTAGGATATGGTCTATCTTCATAATTACTTTCTTCCAGGAGTTGTAAGACGAGCACGAAGTGTCATTGAAAATCCCAATAATTTATACAAAAAGAGCGATTGCTGATGTGCGGACTTGAATCTTAAGGCCTCAAATAATAATGAGGCTTATCCTTTGTAATACGCATCTAAAAAGAGAAATGCTGTGATAATTTATAATGGCTACGTTTCGTCAGAATATGGTCTGTCTTCATAATTAATTCTTCCAGGAGTTGTAAAACGAGCACAAAGTGTCATTGAAAATCCCAATAATTTATAAAAAACGAACGATTACTGATATGTGGACTTGAATCTTAAGGCCTTAATTAATAATAAGGCTTATCCTTTGTAATAAGCTTCTAAAAAGACAAATGCTGTGACAATTTATAACGGCTACGTTTCCTCAGAATATGGTCTATCTTCATAATTAATTTCTTCCAGGAGTTGTAAGACGACCACAAAGTTTCATTGGAAATCCCAATAATTTATAAAAAAAGAGCGATAGCTGATGTGCGGACTTGAATCTTAAGGCCTCAATTAATAATATAAGGCCTATCCTTTGTAACAAGCTTCTAAAAAGAGAAATGCTGTAATAATTTATAAAGGCTACGTTTCGTTAGGATATGGTCTATCTTCATAATTAATTCTTCCAGGAGTTGTAAAACGAGCACAAAGTGTCATTGAAAATCCCAATAATTTATAAAAAACGAACGATTACTGATATGTGGACTTGAATCTTAAGGCCTTAATTAATAATAAAGCTTATCCTTTGTAATAAGCTTCTAAAAAGAGAAATGCTGTGATAATTTATAATGGCTACGTTTCGTCAGAATATGGTCTATCTTCATAATTAATTTCTTCCAGGAGTTGTAAGACGACCACAAAGAGTCACTGAAAATCCCAATAATTTATAAAAAAAGAACGATTGTTGATGTGTGGACTTGAATCCTAAGGCCTCAAGTGATAATAAGGCTTATGCTTTGTAATAAGCTTCTAAAAGGAGAAATGCTGTGATAATTTATAACGGCTACGTTTAGCTTCATAATTAATTTCATCCAGAAGTTGTAAGACGCGAACAAAAAATTCTGGCAAGTTGCCACCAGACTTCCCTCGTATTAACACTTTTTTCAAAAAATAAATACTACTGAATTCAGAAAAAAATACTCTTAAACTACATAAAAAACTGCAATTTTATCTTATAAAAAAATGAGTGCCGCCATTTTAGCTTACACCGGAAGTGACGTAATCAAAGGTAATATCAGCATTTTCGTTCTTGGCCCGAATGTAATCGATTGGCGAAAACCGCATTTCGATAACTTTAATAGTTTCTGAGTATCGAGCGTTGCAGTCGATTTTTAATAATTATTTTTTTAACACTTTTTTCAAAAAATAAATAAGCACAATATATATTGCTGAATTCAGAAAAAAATTCTCTTTTAAACTACATAAAAAAACTGCAACTTTATCTTATAAAAAAAATGAGTGCCGCCATTTTAGCTTACACCGGAAGTGACGTCATCAAAGGTAATATCAGCATTTTCGTCCTTGGCCCAAATGTAATTCATTAGCTAAAACCGCATTTCGATAACTTTAATAGTTCCTGAGTATCGAGCGTTGCAGTCATTTTCTAATAATTATTTTTTTAACACTTTTTTCAAAAAATAAGTATAGCACAATATATATTGCTGAATTCAAAAAAAAATTCTCTTTTAAACTACATAAAAAAACTGCAACTTTATTTTAAAAAAAAAATGAGTGCCGCTATTTTAGCTTATACCGGAAGTGACGTCATCAAAGGTAATAACAGCATTTTCGTCCTTGGCCCGAATGTAATCGATTGGCGAAAACCGCATTTCGATAACTTTAATAGTTTCTGAGTTTAGAGCGTTGCAAGGAATGTGTACGTACAGACTACAGACGACAGACGGAAAATTTTTTTTTGCATATTTTGAATCTACGTATTCGGAAACGCAAAGATATGTAAAAATTTCCATAGGTCAAATTTTTTTTTTGGAAAACTAATACAATACATACTTCCCTTTTACTTCGTACTCGGGAAGTAAAAGTCATCGAAAATTCCAATAATTTATAAAAAAAAGAAAGATTGCTGATATGTGGACTTGAATCTTAAGGCCTCAAATAATAATAAGGCTTATCCTTTGTAATAAGGGTCTAAAAGAGTAATGGGGAACAAGTAAATGATTTTTCCGATTTTGAAATCATTTTAATGATGAAATAGTTGTCTCGTGTAAATTTTAATCGAATTATTTGTTATTGTTATAATACTATATAGCATTTGAGCCTTAAAATTTCATAAAATGTACCTTGATGAAGCTCTTAAACCTCAAGGCTCAACATTAATAAGTCTTAAAATTTTAGTTGAATACCCACATAGGGAATTATTCAATAAGATACTCCAAAAAGAGGTTCAGCCACAAGCCTTGAGGACAATTTCAAATTCTTCGTCTTACTCCGCCTTTCCGTTTATTAAGTCACGTAACTATCCCTCGTTCTTGTTTAAACGCCCATCGTCCCCACTTCAATCTTCCTTTTATGATTGAATATCCAAGGTTCGCTATTGGATCCGTAGGATTCAATTCTTAATGGCAAATATTTTACGTACTAGACCTTACATGATAGGGATAGCCCGAGATACCGAGACCTTACGTTTTTAAATGTAAATGTAAATTAGGTTAAGTGTGAACGTCAACATTAAAGGTTGTATCACGATCGAATTAAGTTGAAGGCGTTATGAAATCTGAAAAGCTTCCTTTTCCCCAAGGCCATGGAACACCGTTAAATATTGTCACTCATGAGGATCTGTGTGATCTTGTTTGGTTGAAATCTGAAATTCGAAAACGCTAGGTAAAGTTCAAAGCTCTTGAGTTGAAAGAACCTTTATTGAAGTGGGAGCTTGATAAAGGTCAGATTGTTTTCGCAAACAAAAAACCATACTCAAAGTACCTAGGTTTGGTATTCACTTATACGATACAAGCTTTTGCAGTATGAAGCTGTGCAGTCCGATTTTCGATACATTTATGGAGTATTTCCGATCAAGGCTCTCACACTTCAATGCTGGGCTGCCTTATAGGAAATGCCCTTAATTTTAAGGCTCCATTGATCGTAATTGGAGCTGTAGAGTTTCTATTTCGAGGTTTATGTGAGAAATTCCCTGTCCACTTAAATGAATGTACGGCATTCAAGTTCAACTTACAAGACCACATGTTTACCTCAGTAGACCTTAAGGTTCAATACCTACTAAACACTATCTTATCAGCATCCGAAATTAACGTTATCATTACCAAATCTTGTTAAAATTTTAAAATAATTATCTGTTCCTTATGGAATTGTGCCCATTTGATTTTTGAGTTTTGATAGGGATTTAAACCTTAAATATAGGGCCTTAGCAAAATTTTGAGTATAGATAATACTCGAAGATAATAATTAACATAAATTTTTCAGCGGCCGGAAGAATTTGTGGAACATGTTGTAGACCAATAAGAGATCGGTACATCTTACAAGTTGTCGACAATTCCTATCACGAACGCTGTCTACAATGCTACGCCTGCGGTGATCGACTGTACCAAACCTGCTTCGTTAAGGACTCAAAGCTATTTTGCCGAATAGATTACGATAGGTGAGTTTTCCAATTGAAAAAAAAGGAACCTTAAAATTCTTTCAACACAAAACAGAACGATATATCTCAATTTCAGTTGTAAGGAATTTCTAGGTTTTATCCCTAACTCCCATATGTGTGACGGCGATTAGGGTAAATACAGTTCTCCGAGAGCATATTGCTCGAGCAGCCTCCCTAAATGCAATATGTTTTTCAACCGTCGCGTGCCGTGGTTAATATTAGGGGGGTTTTCAGCCAGAATACGGACGATGTTTAAGCTCTAGATCGTTGCTTCTGACTCGAATTTGATATTTATCACTTTCTAGAGCTACGTTTCTTAAGCGAATCTCTCGATTTCGCAATATTTTTCACTAATTACATAATTTTTGTTAATTGAATATCAAAATTAATACCGATGGTTAGCAACAATCGTTGCAGTGCATAAATTCAATACTAAGCGTAATTTTATATTCATCCTGTGGAAAACATTTTGGGTTCAAATTATTTAATTGTATTTCTTTCATTTATATTCTTTCTACCCGAAGGGTGCATGAAAACAGTCCCCGAAACAAAGACCGTATTGAACGAAAAGCAATTATTTTAGAAATTCTCGTAAAGGATTTAAAAATTGTCCAGAAAAGCCTTCTCTGGAGCCGCCAGAAAACGCAAATAGAGTGATCTATTTAAAAAAAATCGAACATACTTCACATGAGGTGAGAAGGATAACTTTTAGGTATCTGTAATGTCAACACATAATTTCAAAAAACGTTTTTTGACAAAAACTTCTTCGATTTTTGGTTTTTAGAGACGACTAGCTAGGATCAGATTTTTCATTTTTTACAATGTGAAAATGAAAGATTCACTGAGAATTGGTCCAAAAGGTCTCTAAATTTCAGAATTAAATTACCCTCAATGTCACTATGAGACCTTTCTAAAATGAGGTGAGAAGGATAACTTTTAGGTAGGTATCTGTAATGTCAACACATAATTTCAAAAAACGTTTTTTGACAAAAACTTCTTCGATTTTTGGTTTTTAGAGACGACTAGCTAGGATCAGATTTTTCATTTTTTAGAATGTGAAAATGAAAGATTCACTGAGAATTGGTCCCAAAGGTCTCTAAATTTCAGAATTAAATTACCCTCAATGTCACAATGAGACTTTTCTAAAATGAGGTGAGAAGGATAACTTTTAGGTATCTGTTATGTCAACACATAATTTCAAAAAACGTTTTTTGACAAAAACTTCTTCGATTTTTGGTTTTTAGAGACGACTAGCTAGAATCAGATTTTTCATTTTTTACAATGTGAAAATGAAAGATTCACCGAGAATTGGTCCAAAAGGTCTCTAAATTTCAAAATTAAATTACCCTCAATGTCACAATGAGACCTATCTAAAATAAGGTCGATGGTCGAAAAATACAAACGCATAGAACGATCTTTCACCTACATTCACTTTGAGCATCTTGGAAAATGTAAAAATACTATTAATGACCATAACCTGTATTCGTCCTCAAAATAATTTGGGAAAGGTTACAATTTTTCAAATTTTAACGTTACGGTCCACTTTAATTAGTGGAATAACTAAATGAAGCTGCTTTTGAAATTAGTGTCTATCTATCTTTGTACACTACTTCAACGTTTACTAATTTTAATTAATTAGCATAAATTAGTACTTTTCCTTCAGTCTACTTAACTATCATAGCTATCTGATGTAATTATACCGTTGTTTACGCTATAACTAACAGAAACAATAAACTAAAGTTTAGTATCCTTGATTTCCAATTATAGACTAAATCTAATTAGGAGGTATCACGGTTTAATTCTAATTTATTCAATTGTGGATAAATTAGCAACACGTAATTAACTGTTGCTCCGAATTTTGCAAACCTTATATCTTATATAAACGGGCGAACCCTAATGATAAGAAATTTGAAAGCATAAGAATCTTTAAGCTAAATGAACTTTGTTTTTAGTAGCCTAATTACGAGTTGATGGTGTGTTACAGTTTTTGTTTGGGAAATTTCATCAAATTAATTAGTGAACAATTTAAAGTATTGGATTTCTTAGTTTTATACGATTCTGTATCTACTAATTATTTTAGCTTACCTTTTACGTGTTAATTTAAGCTTTCTTTACGATCTAATTACAAATAATTAGGTACTCACTCACTCAATTATTTATTTGTCTTTCTTTATTACTTAATTTTAAATTTATCTTTCCCCGCTAGTAACCACAAGTAATTTAGTGTAACTATGTTTCTTAAACATTGGATTTAATCAGATTATAATTTCTGTACGAATTAAATATGACTTACTCGCCCAATTTTCGTGTATTTGATGCTTAGTTTTTCTGACACTAATACTTTGATTTGAATTCACTAATTTAGTTACTGATTATACTTTAAGATTGACCGAAACGTTGTATTAGTAGTAATTATAATATAAATTTAATGAACGTTTCTTTTCAATTAGTATGATTAATTTCAATTGTAATTGTATGCTTTAAATTTTTTCTTCTGATATTGTAATTAAACAGTTACTGCAGATCTGATTCGTAACCTAATTATCAGGCACGCTTTTAATCTAATTAATTAAGCATCTAATTAGTTTTAAAGAAGCCGTACATAAAAAATTAGCAACTACGTTTTATTTAATCTGTGTGGACGTTAATTCTTCTTAAGTGCAATATTAAATATTCATACAGGATACTAAAAATTTTAGCATTACTGATTTAGTGGCTGATTATTAATCTAATTAGCACTGATTACCTGTAACTTAAATTAGAGAAACAAGGTATATTGTGTTAGCAAACAGATTTAACACTACTAACATGATTTCAATTAATAATATAATTACAGCACGAATTATAACTTTTCTAAATGAACAAATTTGATTTCCTAAATAATTCGCAACTAGAAAAAAATTCCCAAATGTCCTGTAATTATATGTACTTACTGGCAATTCAAATTACGTTAAGGTAATCCTAAATGAAAAGTGGAAATAATTTAAGAAACAGGGCACTAATTATTAATTAAACTATTAATTAAACTAATAATAAATTAATTAATTAGCGCCTTGCGCTTGGAAGTAATTTGAGGTCATCTGTAAGGCTCGTTTTAAAAGTTACTTGGAATTAGAGTAATTGCACAATGACTCACTGACCATAATCGATTCACTTAACCCACTTGATAGGGATACTGTCGACATGTTTTACTAAAGCAACAAGTACATTTTTCGGTTTTGCTTCAAGAGCTTTTGAGAAGGGGAGCAATTAGATGATAATTTCTGAAAATTAAATAAAAAGCCACCCTTAATGTTACAATTTTCACTGCTGTGACTGCATGACCTGGACACTGCAGTTTCTTGATCTTGGTGTGGGCTGACACTGAATCCTTTCCAAAGAGATCGCACAGTTCTCCTTTTCATTGCCCATTCACTTTTTCCCCACCATCTACTTTTCCTTTTCTATATGATCATTTTACGCCTTTCTTTCCTGCAAAATTTCCATAGTCTCCTACCAATAGAAGGTGTTCCTTATAATCCCCAAACGCGGAAAACAACAGAGTAAGCCTTTTTGTTTCCGATTTTAGAAAATTTATAGCATAAAAAAATAAAAAAAAACAGCTCCAAATGGCGTTCTGAATTTATCATTACGTTGTCGTTTTTGGTCCACTTTGGGCAAACGTGGTACCCATTTTGAATAGGGCTTTCTCGTGCCAAAATATGACCATCCAGAACAATTTTGTGGATTTCCTATCGTTTTATGGGCGTCCACAGCCTTCGACATCATACGGCCCCGTTTAAACGCAGAAACCATCGACAAATAGTTGTTTTTTGACCCTAGGGTACATTTTTTGACCAGATGCAATTTTGGTACCTACTGAACAATATTTTGACCGATACCATTTGTAGGTTGGTACTAATTAAGAATGGTATGGATTTATTGATTAAAGGTGTTAGTTCCCGGACTTTTCAGGAGACGTAATAGTGGACACTATCAACCCAAAGGGTAAGGCTCCCAATAAAACGGCCATTTTGGACGTAATCATCTAGTTTTTAATTTATAATCGTGGAGTGAAGGAAGAGTACTAATTTTAATTTATTTACATACACGAAAATGATTCGATCATAAAATAGACTAATTAGTGCAAAGATTACGAATTTTAAAGGGGACCACTAGTAACAATTATGTAATTAGTAATTTGGTAATATCAATTAGGTAATTTATAACTTTATTACTAATTAACGAAGTTTTCAAATCGCTTAATTGGTAATGTAGTTAGGTAAAACATGCTCTACTGCAGTGATGGGACCGCCTCTTACAGGAAGCCTAATTTTATTTTATTTCCTTTTAATTAATCTGTTAATTATTTAGGTTATTTGGGATTGGGCCCCCCAAAATTCGATTGAGTTCCACAATTTCGAATTGAGCAAATAAACGTTTAAAATGTACTCTGAGCGACTGAAATTAGTGCTAATTTAAAAAATAATCTATGCCGAAATTAATTAAGTCAATTGAAAATTTTGTAACAAACTGAGAAAAAATGAAGCGATTTATTAATCAGAAGTAGAATCCACGTGCACAATAAATAATATATGCACCTTCACACCACCCCATCCCTTTTCACATTTGAATTGTTTCGATCATATCGCACGAATTAAATGGCAATTCTAAAGACCCGCTGAATATATTAATATATATTATAGTGGTGTCGTTCCTGCCACAGCCATATGTGTATTATAAGCCCCATATTTTAAAAGATGGAAAGAATGACTTGGGCATGATTTATTTATTTTAATTAAAAATTCGAACTAATGATAATGAACGTTATTGTTTATATATGCGGTTAGTAATATTTTTTTGGGGACGAAAGTCACGAATTGCCCTCACATGAAACGACCCTCGCCGTATCAATCATGGTTAAAAAGCTGTATAAGGGATGAATAAAGACTCAACGTGTCATGTGTTACATATCCGGTCCCTCGACTTACATTGTGTTACAGGTGACTCTAGATTGTTTTATGATAGGCCAATTTTTGCCCAAGTTTCTGAAGAACTTTAAATAAGATACCGACTACACTTTAACCTTTTAATATAGAGAAGGTGCTATGTTGCATGAAGATTGGCACTCTGTCAAGAGATTGTTGGATGAATGAAAAAAAAGGAACCTGAAATTGTTAAATAATGACCTCTTAGTAAACATTGGCCACTTTCCATAATCAGTTCAGTTGGTCTATTGGAGATACTCGTATCATTATTATTAACCGTGGTAGCGACTTAAGACTGAAGAAGAAAGCCAAAACTGTGAAGAATACCTCTTTTGAGGGAAGGTATGGTTACTGAAATGGACCATTTCGACACTTCCATTAACTCATCCTCAGATATCAGCCGAAGGAAGCAGTGCCAAAGTTTTTATAACACTTTGCCATAAAATCACTCAAAACCACCGATTTTTCTCAAGTCAAGCCTTTGCATAACCAATCAGAGGAGTGTAGACATACTAAATATGGGGGCGGTTTGTAAATACTTTTTTGAGTATCTCATATGTTCCTTCCCAGGAATCGTCATCTTCAGTGTCGTAGAAGCAGTGCCAGTTACCTATATCTAACACCATCAATACCCCCCCCCCCCCACCAGAACCATCGCCATAATCAACAGTGTTAATGAAAACTAGGCGACCACTCTAAAGCAGAGGAAGATCATCCTCGATTCCTAAACTACTTCCAAAAAAAATAAATGCGGACACATGCAAGGATACAAACACCACCAACTACCGACGAACTGCATCTACTTCTGCTATTTGTGAACTCCTGGTGCCATCTACACTTGTAATGAAGATGAGGATTAAACAGTCTTTATCCAAAATGTAAAGGAAATTCAAGGCACAGGAACGGCACAAATTAACTTTAAATAACCTTTTCGAAATAATCTGCCATGGCACCGTTAAATCCTCCACTGCTTCGTTTGTCGACCGTTCAGGCATCAATTGCGAAGAACAGGAACATTAAATCTATATTCTTCCGTAAAAAGGAGTCACCAAGAATAACCACAAAAGTGGCAGAAAACATAGTGATCAATTGAGATACCTATCTTCTCTCAAAATTTCCTCAGGAAATTGTCATCGATTCCTGGAGTAAGGGGCTCAAGTTCCCTTCCGTCTTCCCTAACATTTGGTAATGGTCTGGATTTCATCACTTCCTCCACACTTAACAGTATATGCTAGAATGTGCAATTCCCTCCCAAAATTCACAATACCACGGAGAGCAAATAAAGGAAAGTTGCCATTCTCAATTGGTTCCAGAGCTCTTCTATTCCAATTCGTCAAGTTTATCTTCTCGAAAGCTTGTCGATTGCGTGGAAATCTTGTCCCGTTACCATAAAATATAATTTTAAGTCCTCCATGCACGCGAGTAAACCATTCCAGTGCTATTATGGAGACCATTGTCGTAGGGACCGTAACGGAACATTTTACATTTTCTGATTGATTTTCAAATGAAATGGTCCAGCTAAATCCACTCCAAGTTCTTTAAAGAAATGAGTATCCTTGACAGGACGAACTGCTAACGGTGGCGGCTTGACTTGGCATTATATCATCTACCACAAATCAGATTTCATCGTTCTTCTTTTTTTTACCAGCCAGCATTTTTTGAGTAATTTCCATGTAGAAATTGGAGCGGATAATGTCAAGGGTATGTTTTCGTCCTTTTCCAACAGCAATAATTTGTTCCTTTCATCAGTTTACTAATCCAAGCAATCACCAAGCTGCCAAGTATTGACGAACAAAAATTCACATTCACTCCTCAAGCTACAAGCGTATTATGGAGAGCTAACCAAGGAAAAAATCCAACGTGAAGGTGCCTGGCCCAGCAGCACCATGGTCAGACTACCAACAAGTACGACAGCTGGATACTAGCTTGTTTCAATTGGTGGAGTGGGAAGACGAATGCTGTCAGAATCAACCATACTATGCTGGTTGCGGCTTGGACTGCATGGTAAATTTTTCGAATACATTGAACTACCTTCTCCTAATGACGAAGCAACCAAGCCAAAGTTCTATAAGTATCAACTTCGGATTTGTCGGGCTCAATACGTTCCTAACAACCCAAGCAATCAACCTAACATGATTGAACACACATTCACGTACTCTTCACCATTGTACATATAAGTTGCCATAGTTCTTCCTTTTGCAAACGACCTCGGAGCTCATCTTGCAATGTGTTGAGGTAAGTCCAACATATTATCTTCTCTCAAAATCTCCTCAGGAAATTGGCATCGATTGGGTACCTACCCTTAATCCTGAAGTAAGTGGCTTAAGTTCGTTAATGGTCTGGATTTGGTCACTTTTTCCACAATTAACAGTATTATGCTAGAATTCTTTACGTTTTAGGGCGGCTATTCCAACTCTTTCATAATCCGTACCATTCTCTCCCAAACTCCACCATATCACGGACAGCAAATAAAGAAAAGGTGCCATTCTCAATTTGTTCCAGACCTCGCCCATTTCAATTCATCAAGTTTATCTTCCCGAAAAGCTTGTCTACTCCGTGAAAATTTTGTCCCATTACCAGAAAATATAATTTCACATGGAACGGATAATTCCAAGGGTATGGTTTCGCCTTTTGCCAAGAGTGAAGAATTTGAAGAGTCGTAATTTAGTGAAAGTGACAAAGCAGAACAGCCAAATTATGACAAAATCCATTCAACAGGAGAGCTAACCAAGGAATAAAGAAAATCCAAGGTACGTGGTCCAACAGCACCATGGTCAGAATACCAAAAAGTAAAACAGCTGCAGGATGGACACTGGCTTGTTTCAATTTCTGGAGTGGGAGGAGGAATGCTAACGACAAAACAATCAAGCCCAGATTTCGTAAGTATCGACCTGCACGAGCACCCAGATGGAAGTAACTTCTAATTTGTCGGGCCTAATACGTGCCAAGGCCATAATGCTACTATATGAGAACGAAGTAATTTCATTCAATTGCTTAGGTTGATATCTCTCATTTTATTCTATGCCTCCCGGCCTGGGTACAGCCTTTGGGTGGAACTTGAACCCTAGAGGTGGAGAATCGCACGAGCCAATTCCGATTAGTTGGGCTATCCTCGCTTTCTTCCTCCTCTTCTGTTCTGCGCCGGAAATGAACATACCTTCCAATCGAGGCGCCTCCTCTGTGAAGTCTTGTAGCTCCCCACTCACTACTCTGCTTAACAAGAAGGAGGTAATATGAGAAATGTATAGCCGATGTCACTAGCCCACCCAAGCATACCTTGTGGATGATCTGACACGGTGATACAGGCGATGGATCGAGGTGGTTGACTATGCATTTTAGGTTGTCTTCGCTTTAGAGATCACACTCTTCCGCTAAGGTTCCACATGGAACAAACTCTGCCAAACTGTAAGAGCAAGTCATCACCTCATGGACCTGAACGGTTCTATTCATTGTTTCTACATATTAAATGGTCGTGGCTTTGTTGGTATGAACGAGTGAATGAGTGTTGGCTTTGCTCCTTTCTTCCTTCCCCTTCTAAGCATTTTTCTTTTTTCTGCAGGTCTGTCAACTTCTAGCTCTTAAACACATCCAATTTGTTTCCCACCTCATCTGCACCTCTCAGATTAACGTCTTCCTACAAAATGTTCTTCACTGGTTCTGTCCTGTTTATTGGAGTTTTCTCTTCCCTTCTTTTCGGTCCCTTCTTTTTTATAAGGTTTTCGTTTTTAAATCACTTCAAATGGTTGTTTATGTTCTCTTCTAATTCCTTTAATACCACCAGTCATTTCGTCGTTTTTGGGCGTGAATCCACCCATTATACTTCGTTGCCCGAACGATAGGTAAGACTCACAAAGACTCCTCTCGTTGCACTTTGTGGTTCTTCTCTCTACTCATTTGTATTTAAAGACCGTCGCTTTACGTGATAATTCTCGCGAACGAGGCTTACACAAGAGATAACTTCGAAACTCGACTCAAAGATAGAAGTCTCGTTCTTCCAAACCGTCTGTGGCAACGGCGCAATGTTTAAAACCAGTTTCTCTCATTGGAATATCCTCTTCAGATCAATCATTCTCTGAACGATTTCCAATCGTAATTTGCTGTCTGTTTGCTTTCAGGCAAACACCAGGTTGCTAAAATGCAAAAGTGCCTCTTTCCATTATTTTTGTTATTTAAGGCCATTTTGTTGTCAGTCAGGTTGTCATTAAGTCTCGCTTTGCACGAGGAAATACAGTAGAAAAAACATTCATGATTGCAGGGAGTTGGAATTAGGGTACCAAATGATTACCCGGGGTAGATTGACCTTGTCAAAGGTCTCACTTATCATTTTAACCTTGATATGCCGTCCCTAGTTCAGTAATTAGTTGCTTCACTGACTCAATTCGATGTATTTGCTTAAACAATATTTTTTACAACCTACACTGTACATTTGGATAAACCTAATTGTCCCATTATCCTTCCTCTCTCCAATAACCCCCCCTTTCACCTGCTACCCTTACAAATCTTCTTCTTTATACTTCTTCCATTCACCCTAACCATTCCCCTCCCTCCCCTAATACCTTCTTCCAACTTCTACGCTATCTCAACTCATCACACTCCCCTAACATGTGTGCCAAATTTTCCCACCTCACACCACACAATGTACACCTTCTGTTTTCGTCTTCCTCCCAATAATTATTGTCCCTCTCCACGTTCCCACATTTGAACCTCTCTCTATCAACCTCTTCTTTTTTATTGATTGGGTCCATAATCTTGATGTAGCAGTGATTTGCTCAAAGTGGGGTAATTAATGATACTAGTCAGTGGTAATTCACAAAACCCTCCCCATAAATATTATTCTTTTTTATCCCTAACCCACCCCTCAAGTTTTCTGGCACATCCTCCCCCATAATTTCCTTGTACCTGTCATTATACCTCCCTTCTCTGATATTTTCTCTTCTTTCCTGTATCTGAACATCCCTATCCATTTTTATTACATCTTCCCTTTCTCTCTTTCGTAATATTTCCTTCTGCTCTCCTATCCGTCCTTTATCCATCCGTTCTTTACTTCTCTCGAACAGTCCTGTATCAGATCTTCTCCTCTTCCTTTCTCTAGGCCTTCCTCGTACTTCAACGCCATTTTACCCATCTGTACCCTCAGATTTTCTCCATTTATCTCTTCCATCAGTCTGTACCCCGGCGTTTCTCTCTCCCCATACCTAATACCCATCTCCAGTATCTCACCTGCACCCATTCCAGCACTTCCCTTTCACTCCACCCCATACTTCGACTCCATTACGCTCTTCCCTATTGCCATACCTTAGATGGTAACCCGGTACTTTATCTCGCACACACACTTCCTCCCCCCACCTCCACACCTCTCTCTTTCCTCTTCCCCTACCTTTTTGAACCACCATCCTCTTTGTTTTTTCGACACTGATCTCTACGTCTCTTCCTTCCAAGATATCCTTTACCACACACACCATCCCTTTCATCTCTCTGTCCGTTTTTGCTTCAGATGAGATGGAAGAGGCACATGATAGGGTGAAGTGCAAGGGCAAAACTCAACCCCATTAGCCTTATGTGATATGTATTAGAAAACTGAAAAGTTTTCTGCGCGTATTGGTTCAGAAACTGCACAACTAGTTCAATTCTTATTCAAAAATTAAAAAAAAAAACGTTTTGTCACCTTCTGTTTTTCCTTTATTCACTTATTAATGCTAATAAAACTAAAATGATACACCTGAATTCAAAATATACCAAATTTGAAATTGCGCACAAAGGACAGTTTTCAGAACTTAGTCGCCCCTTAAAAAGTGAAACATGGAATTCATTTCGTAAAGTGGAAAACTTTCTTCCTTCAAATATTTGAGTTGGAATCTCAGCGACACTGATACGAAAGCCATGTTTGCGTTAAGAAAATGCAAACAGTCGGAAATCCGCAAAAACTTTTCATATACGAGGTTCTCAATTATATTCCAACAATTCGTATAGGTGAAGTGGTTCTCACGCGTAAATTCTCGTATAAAAGTGAAATCTAACAATTTAAAATAATGACCGGCTACGAAAGAAAATGTTTGTTTAGGAACGACAGCGGGCAATATCCTGGCCGTGGGGTAACACGTGACATGGGGACTATTCATCGTTGTCACTGAAAAAGACGTACGCAAGCGTTGTACAAATAACAAAACTCCCTTCGCAAATACAGTATGTTTAATTTTAGGTTGTACGTCAAGAAATGCTTCGGATGTTCGGAACGAATCACACCCGAGGAACTGGTGATGCGTACTTGCGAAAGTGTCTTCCACGTACGTTGCTTTGCGTGCGTCGTTTGCGGGATGCGACTACAGAAGGGCGACCATTACGTTTTTAAGCAAGGGCAGGTGCTTTGCAAGCCCGATTACGAGAAGGAGGTGGAAATGCTGCAAGGATTTTCACATAGCGACTACTTTTGTGATGAAATCATACCGTCGCCGAGATCGATAGACGGACGAAGAGGACCTAAGAGACCACGAACGATTCTCACAACCCAACAACGTCGAGCCTTTAAAGCTTCGTTTGAGGTAAGCCCGAAACCTTGCAGGAAGGTACGTGAGACCCTCGCCAAAGATACCGGTCTTAGCATTAGAATTGTACAAGTATGGTTCCAAAATCAAAGGGCGAAGATGAAGAAGATGAAAAAGAAGGCGGGCCAGGAGAAATTGGGTGGTGATTTGGATGATGACAAGAAGATTGGCGTAAAAGAGGAGGAACAGAGTGAGTACTTTCGTACTGTAACCGGGGCACTTACATACCTTTGATTAGGTCCTGCCACCTTCATGAACGACAGCTGTAGCGATTCCGAAACGGGGAAGGATGTATTTTCAAGCATCAAGCAGGAGGGGAACTTGTTCCTAAACATAAAGGAGGAACAGGACAGTAACGGTTCCTTTTTCAAATCTGATGGACACCACTTGCCCAGTTCAGGTACGAACCCCTTTACTTTTCTTATGGTAATAAATTGTGCCTTACAGGTCTTGGTGGCGTCGACAAGTTTCAAGGTGGCTACGTCGGTTTCCCCTTCGCAAGCTTGGACTCCGGCCAACTCTCCATGTTTATAACACCACCACCTGCGCACAAAAACGTTGTCACGCATTCTGTTCACTTAGATATTAATCCAATAGATCGCTTGTACTCGATGCAAAATTCGTACTTTTGCGCTGAGGAACCTTCGATAATTGACCATTAAATCAACTATTATTCACGGGCTTGGCTTTCCATACTTGTTAGGTTACTGTTTAGTTGTTTTTATATACATATTTGTCTAAGACTGATTATTTTATTAAAAATAAAAATTTGCACAACCTTTCTCTTTCCTTTTTTCAATTTTCAGGGCAATTTACACTGTTCTTCAGCAAGAAGAATTGGCGGAGAAGATGCCAGGGAAAAAAACCTAGACCAAAAGGCCAAAATTTCAGGGCAATTACACTGCTATTCAAGAGAATTGGCAGAGAAGAAGCCAAGAAAAAAACGTAAAGCAAAAGGCCAAAATCATAACTAGCGTTCAGCCAAACTATCTTCAGGTTCTTTTTAGAGAGGAAAATCACCATTTACTTTTTATCGTCCAAAAATTTGAAGATTCAACATTATGGAAGTTACAACACCTGCATTGCAAACTGTAAACAATTTATTCTGATATACGCCCGACGCAAATTTGAGACAAGACTTGTGTTTTAGAAATTTGGAAAAAACTTGGCACATGGATTTTTCGGATTTCGAAAAAGGGGCTCCTACCTAAATACTCGGAAGATATCAAAAAGTGAACGGAAATGAATCATGGTTTTTATTGTTTCATTTATCGACAGAAGTCACAGATGTAAGTGTTTGTTTCGGCGCCGGCGCAGTCGCCGTGAGCCCACATCAAACACATTACCCAGTGCTCACCCCTTGTGTTTTCTGAAAACTTTACACAGCAGAAAAACACTCCGCGTCATCACTGGCTGGTGCCGATTCCCGCGGCGGAAGTTCTAACTCAGATGATTCGCCTGAGGACCGGTGTCTTCTTCACTGCTTGATGTCTCCTCAGCTAGCTTGAGACGTCTTTTGGCTTTCTTTTGCTTTGTGATCCTCGAAGTTGTCCTTGGAACGGATGTTGTTTTTGATCCACGGCCACCCACGTCCTCGACTTGTTAAAAGTGTTTGGTGGGTGGCTTGGTTGCTCTAGTTTCAATAGACTGCCCCAAGTCAGCCTGTTGTGATTTGAGATTTGCAGGCCTTTCTTCCTCTCGTCGAAATCTTTTTCTTCACTTGTGGAATTGGCGCTATATCAAATAGGCTCACATGACAAGACGCCTCTATTTAAGTGGATTCCGGCGTGACAGGAGGGATCGTCTTCTGGCTTTGTCCACAGGAAGACGTCGATGGAATAGGTGATTCACAGATTTCCTTGTTATCATTGGCTTGAGATGCTGGTACCCACTAGATCTTCATCAGTTCCTTTTCGCATCTTTCTGGCCTCTTCAAAAAATTCATTTTGGGTGAATTTGTTTCTCTCTAAGATGTCAGTTACTCGGAAGCCGTTGATTGAGATCTGAGCAGTCTGGCATTTGATGTATGCTTTTCCAAACAATTCCATTACATCAAAAGCACTTACGGCGCGATCATTATGACGCAGCCACTGTCTGATCTCTTCACTGTAATATATCTTCAGAGGATCCATAAATGTTCGGTCGAGGGGTATTTTATGCGAAGAATCCGATGGAAGCGAGAGGATGGTGATATGGTTTTTTCTGGTCAAATCGATGTTTTGTGTGTGGGTGTAATGATCATCCAGAAGTAACAACACCGACTTATCCTCAGTGAGCTTAACAAACTGTACGAAGTGTTGGAACTACTGGGTGAATATGTTGGTCCGGATCCAGCCTGAGGAGTGAGCAGCAAAAATTGTTCCGGGTGGAGCTCCTTTCTGCAGTTGGACATTGATCTTCTTTCTAGGGAAGATCGCAAGAGGAGGAAAAAATGTTCCTGCAGCATTTATACATACAACAATTGTAATTAATGATCAACGCTCAGCAGACGTCAAAGAAACGATTTACCTTTTACCTCGGAGACCAACTACTCTTGCCACTTTGGACTGCACAATTGAGATCACACTCTCGTTGACGTTGAATATTCTATCCGGAGTGTATTTTCCTTTTTCGTAGAGGTCCATAAGATGATTGAAGAAGACTTCCACGTTTTCTTTGCTAAACCTCAGCGCCGTGGAATTAGATACTCCGGTAGACTTTCTTTCGTAGAGCTGTCCTTGGTGGCGTTTAAGAAACAACCTGACCAGCCATATCGTCACTAAAAGGATGTCTGAGATTATTTCTTACGGCCAGCCGTAAAGCCATTTTTCGTAGGTCTTCACGCCTCCATAGTAAGACAATATTCAACCAACTCAATTTCCAGTGCTTCATTTAAAACAGTGGGTCTTCCAATTTTTGTACGCGAAGCTTCCACAGGGCTGCCGTGTTTTGCCTTTGCCAGTCTTCTAAAGCATTCGTTACAGAATGTGAAGACCTTGAAGACAACCTTGTTGTCCACAAGTACAGGTTTGAGGTTTATAACATACGTATCGGATGCAAAACCAAGGACAGCAAGGGCGAGGAAGCTGTAGAAAAAACAATCTCAATCTACAATAGAAGCAACAACGAGAAGAAGCAGAAGATGAAGGTCTTCGGTTTCTGCACATTTTGAGAAAAAGGCATGTCACGCTTTGCTTATACTCAGCCTCATGACAATAGGCAAGTTCGTTCCCAAACATTTGGGATGGCATGGGTTAAATTTACTTTTCAGTTTGTGTGAAGGGTTTAAAGTCTACTAATTCACTGCCAATGAGAACATCGTGCAGTGTTTTTCCTTTTGATTTTGGTCACGCCCACGCAATGAAAGAGGCCGCTTGCCCATCGTGTATTTTGTCTACTTCCTTCAATTCCGATTCGACATTTAAGGGATGAAAGATAAAGGAAATGGCTGTCGGCTATTTAAAAGGCGCCTCTCCATCCCCCGAAGATGAAACAGTTGGAAGCAAGTTCTTCTGAAAATGTTTTAAAAATTAATATCACTGTCTTCCTGTTTCCGTTTTCTTTCCACAACTTTCCAAATTATTGGGCCGTTCTGAAAAACGCAACATGGCATGCAGCATTTTCTTTCTAATCTGTAGAATATTTTTGGCCGTAGTCAATATGGGACGCGAAAATGATCCCAAAGGAAAACTAGAAGGTGCAATGATAATAATAGTGCGTATGGGATTATTTTTCAAATCTCCAGAACATTCTCCCTTGGAATAATATTTAGAGTGTTACGCTAACAACTGTTCCCGAGTTTCTTATTATTATTATTCTTATTCGCATTTTTTCATTCCGCGTCCCTTTTCTTCACATCTTCTCAGTTGTACATCCGATGGTAGTAGAAGAGGGTTGAAACTTTCTTCCCCAAAATTGTATTGGACCTAAAGCGTTGGAGGGGGGGGGGCTAGAATTTCTATGACCTCACTGTCACTCACAAGCTATAATGGATGTGATTTGATAAAAATGGCTGAAGAATTAGATCACTTCGATGAGTCCCAATTTTTTCCCCCATAAAATCTTGAACTATACGATAGATGCATTTAAATTGAATACATTCTGTGGTTTTTGCAAAAATTCATTATCATCAAGAGTGAAAGCTGGTATCATCGTTCATTGAAAAGCCCATGCCAAGTCTAGTTTTCTTTCGCTTTGTTTTGATAATTCAAAGACCGAAAATGAGAAATACGTTTATCATAAAATGATGGGCTGGAACATCGTCATGCACTGTTGAAAGGATTAATGGCGACATTTCTAGTTTATCTTATTTCACTCGTTTATTTAATTTTAGAACAGAGCGAGCAAACTTTCGTGTGAGAATGAGAGAGCCTTGGCTACATCGACTCTTCCACTTTCTTAAAACTGTTATAACACCATTTATGCCTTATTATTTACATTAAATATAAAGAAAAAGTTGACGATTACATGATTTACACAAATAAAAAAATTCTATTAATGTAAACCGACTCAATGAAGGTAGAGAGCAAGGTAAACACGAACGTTTCACATGATATGATAAGATACGAGAATTGATGTCTCTAAATCTACAGGTGTTCAACTTCATTTTGGAAATTTGTCAGCTGACTTTCCCACCTGATGCTATAAAGGGTTTATACGATTTTAATTTATTTGATAAGTAGTTGATAATGTTTGTATGTTTATTAGTAATTGATTAGAGTGCTACACATTCGGGATGAATACCCTTAAGTTTGCGCGGAAGACAACCCCAAGATGGCTAACTTCAGACTCCATGAGAACGATCAAAATAATGTTAGGGGTAGGTGCAGAGCAGAAATACGTACAAGTTTAGCTCTCTTTCTCCACGAAGGGCTAGAATGAATGTGTAGCAATCTGGGTCCCTCTTGGAACGGAAGGGTGTCTTACTACAATGGTGTAGTTCTCTTTCGTTACCGAAACGGTCAGCGATACCCGTAACGAGGCTTCCTTTAAAATTGGGAATAAGACGACAAAACCGTCATCAAGAATCGCCTCAAGGAGTGCTTCTAGAGTGATCCATTCTAGAACATTGGAAAGGTTTGATGAAGCAAAGCAGTGAACGCCAAGATTTCCACCGTTCAGATTACCATGACACCTTTGGGAACTTACCTTATGCAGAAATGCTATGGAAAAAACACAGTGACCTGCATTGAACCATCGTAGAAGCCTAGAGGACAAGGACAGTTCAAGGAGGGCCTCCTGTTGAAACAAATGCTGTCTAAAGCTGTGAAAAATTCACAAGAGTAGTGAAGTAAGGCCGGTTCTAAAACAAAAAGTCGCTAGATTTTAGTAACTTCTGAGGTTGGTAGGACTGGTCCCTAGAAAAGTTACTAGACTCTTTAGGGCCGATGCTGGACCAAAATAGTTACTAGATTTGTTCAAGGTCGCTAGATAGCCGTTCAGCTGTTACATTTACCCTGTTGCATCTTTGTTCTAGTGAGCAGTCCTACCAACCTCAGAAGTTACTAAAATCTAGTGATTTTTTGTTGTAAAATCGGCCATACTTACTACTCACAAGAGTGTCATCGGCACGAATTACTTTATTTTTTTCACAATTAGATTCCATATATGCGAACTTAACTGCGACCTTTGTTCGTGCGCTCCATTACTTTGGTCACTTTCAGATACTCTGTCTCGATCAGTTTGAAAAAACCTTGATCAATTTGTTAAAAAATTGAGACAAAATAAAACGTGAAATTGAATATTCTCCGCCCTTCTTCTGAGACTTGTTTCGCAGAAACACTATGCAACGAGGGGTCGCTTTGAGAAAACATGGCTCTCAATGGTGCTTGGAGCATAATCGTCGAAGGAAATTTTGGAATTGTAAAATGGTTTCATTCAATTTTTTTAGGAACTCTTTCATTAAGGAATGAAGCATTATTTGAAACAGTGATATTCCGCAAATTAGAATTTTTTAGTACCTTTGATGAATTGAAGAGTTCATAAGCTAATCTGCTACACTGGTTACCCTCTACCAAAGAACAAAAGGTCAGAAAGGTTCCATTCTTCTAGATTTTTAGTAGCAAACACCAACTCCTTCTATTAAAAAAAAATTGGAAATATAAAAAATCAAATGTTAGAACTGTAATTGAGTATATATTGGTGAAACTATAAGATCACTCAAAAATCGTTTTAATAACACTTGGTGCTAACTTGGTCCTCTAATATTTACAGTAGTTGAGGAAAATCTAGAATTCTTTTATATGTGTTCGAAAATAACCATACAGTATATCCGAAAACAAGTAAATTGAATCTGTTGAGACAGGGCGGTTTGTTCAATTAATTTTGTGGTTTTGTGGCTCAGTAATAAGAATAACAATTTTTAATTTGCTCTGCAGCTCGCGTATTGAACCTTTACGTGCTTAACTTTTACAATTTCAACACTAGATAACAAGAGGGTGCAAGCGAACAATCTGAGTCACGTATTTGTTATAATTTAGGGATTTACGTATTGAGTAACGTTGCGAATCTTTCTAAATGGACAGGTGTAAACTCACTTGCACATCACGATTTAAACTGATTAAGCTCAATATTGTATACGAAACGTAGAAGAATAAAAGCTCAGGTAATCCTATAAATGTAGGTGCCCTCGTATTGTGTTACGTAAACAACTACGTAAGTTCCCTTATTGAAAATTTTAACAGCATTTTGACATTAATGCCGGTATTACTATTCAGAATTCACAAAGACCCTTTTCAATAACACCGGCAGTGGGTAATACGGACATGACCTCACACTGTGTAACACTATCATTAAGTATTGTTAGACAAAGCCTTGTCCCCTGACTAGTCCTTCGCTTATTGCGGAATTTGATTACAATGCTCCATGTTTGGATATACCTCTACTAATGAATTCGTTTATACATTTATTTCGTTTGTCCGTATTTAGTGACACAATTTTCAGTACAAATATATGGTTTTCACTTGAACTACGATTTATTTGCCAAGGACCTATTTTCGGGGTGAAATCTCGACACGTGGCAGAGCTGGAATATAAAATGATGTGCGAGCGAAAAACAATCCTGGAAAGCGGCCCGTGAGCAGATGATGGCCGTTGTAGAACCATAATAATAGCAGGTGAGTAAACGCTGCATCTGGGAAGCGGAAAAGGCCAAACGTAGAGGAAAAGTGATAACGTCTTTGGCGGTTGAATCGGATCACCAGCTATTTGGTGATCGTGCCAAATAAACAATAAAGTTTTGGGAGTTGTGAAAACAACTAACATTTCTATTTACAAATATGTACAAGTTTTAACAGCGCGGAATGCGGTTAATAAGGTTGGTCGGTCACCGGAGGGTAGACTGGTTCTGGAATGCAGGCTGACGGGTCGATGTGTGGTCGGTGTTTCGTTGGCGGTTATAACTTTTGACTGATCTCTGTGGCTAACAGCGTTCGCGAATAAGTAGACATTGGAAAAAGGGGAAAGATGATCGACAGTAGAGCACCATATCCTTGTCAGCGTGAAGAAAGTAGGACGAGGATGGACGGAAGAATCTAAGAATCGGAGATGGGCACACAAGTGGGTCGAGAGTAGTAGTGGTCCAACAACCACGTAATCAAACATATCATGGAGATATTTCAGAAACAGAACTAACACGTGCGTCAAGCTTGGAAAGAATGCAACCAAAGCATTCCAGTTCCAGTCAAGGTCACAGTCCGGGAGGTGGCCCAAGAACCGACGAAAACATGGATCATGTGGGGGAAGTTTTGCGTTACAACCGTCGATTGAACATCCATCAAATTGCTGACACCCTACTACACATGTCCACATTTGCGGTACATGAGATAGTCACCGATGATCTGCAAATACGTAAGATCTGCGCGAAGCTTGTGCTTGTGCCGAAAGTGTTAACGGAAGATCAGAAAAAACTTCGAGTTTTGCGCTGTCATGAATTGTTGGAATTGATTCAAAATGAGCCGGACTTTGTCACTCTGTTATAACCGGAGCCGAATCCTGGATGTTCGAGTACGACCCAGAATCGAAAAGGCAGAGCACACAAAATGATGCCCCGCCCCAAGAAATCACGAATGAGGAAGTCGCGCACAAAACGATGCTCATTGTCTTCTTGGACGCTCGAGGAATCGTCCATTTTAAGTTTGTACCGCAGGGAGAGACTGCCACCTCAGCCCTTTACCTGGAAGTGCTCAATAGATTGAAATGCCGGGTCGCGTGCGTGAGGGCTGACATCAAAGACACGGTCAAGCTCCACCATGACAATACTCCCAGCCACACGCATTTCATCGTGACCAACTTCCTGGCCGTGGCAACACCCCGATGGTCACCCATCCCCCTTACAGTCCCGAATTGCCGCCGTGCAACATTTTTTTGTTTCCGCGACTGAAGAGAGAGGAAGGGAAAGCATTGGGAGACCGTGGAAAACATCCAAAAGAATGTTATAACGTTCCTGTCGAGGACTTTCAGGGTGCCTTCCAGGTGTGGCAGACACGTCTCCGCAAGCGTATTGTTGCGGGGGGAGAGTATTTTGAAGAATTTTAAGCATTTGTACCGGTCCGATCAATAAATCTATTTTTCCCAGAAAATGCGCGTTACTTTTATAATTGACCCTGTAGAAGGTAATGACTGAAGCGAGAAACTCGTGCAGATGTGTTGAGAAAACTTCAACAGTGAAAAATGCACAACTTTTAGATCTATTAAAAGAGCAACTGAAGTAGTTGAGGGGTTTGGCCAAGACTCTAAAAAGGCATTCAGTAATTAATTCTGTGAGAAGTTGGAATTGGATATGTGGAGACGTGCGTGTAAGATTGCAACCTTTAAAAAAACATTAAAATAAGGTAGGAGGAACCTCACTGGGACATAATAAAAAGAGCTGAATTGTACGAAAAGGAAGAAGAAGGTAAGATTACTACACTGGTAGGTACCTATCACACCCTTTGAGATTCCACATTGCACAGAAAAACCAAGAGGAAAGAACGCGAAGGTAGTTCTAGAATCGAAAAAAAAAAGATGACTCTACCGTCCTATAATTGGACTTACCTACAACCAACATAAGTCTGGGAAAGGTAGAGGCACCAGAGAAGCTACAAAAAACGTGATTGAGGGCATCTAGCGTGAAGGTCCGCATAGTCGGCAGTAGTGGTACTGGTAGTTGTGAATAATGTCTTTAACTCTATTTTAGCACGGATGGCAAGGGGAGCTTTAGAAAAATCTGATGTGCTTAGACAAATAATAAAAGGACTATGGAGATCATCATGTCATCCACAGGGTACTATGGTTGTAGATAAATGGGTGAGTTTCTCAGGGTTTGGTACAGAGTGGGAGCAACGCGAAGGTTGGTACTGGTAGTTGTGAAGAATGTCTTTAACACTATTTTAGCACGGATGGCAACGGGAGTTTAGAAAAAACTGATGTGCTTAGACAAATAATAGAACGACTATGGAGATCATCATGTCATCCACAGGGTACTATGGTTATAGATAAATCGGTGAGTTTCTCAGGGTTTGGTACCGGGTGGGAGCAAATGCTAAGAGCGCGTCAAATAATGATATCCCAGGGAAAACCTCACATGAAAGATGTGAAAATTTCGCTCTCATTGGAACAGGAACTTGATGATAAAGCAGAGAGAGTCGTGGTAAAGATTCATATATTAAGGAGAAATAGAAGAAAGTAGCACTGAGGCCACAGTGCAAAATGTGGTGTTGCATGCCAGCGCAGTTTGGCATAAGACGAAGTAGAGCCATAGATGAACTCCAGATGAAGCCATGAAGGAATTGAGTTTTGGTTTCGGGAAACCAAGGAGGAACAATGAGAAACCATGGATAAATTGAGACTAAGAAAGTGTAAGGAACAGACCTGGGGATAAGGCAAGGTGAAGATTTTTTATTAATCTAGCATCCTTTCACAGCGAGCAACGAGTGATTCCCATGCTGGTGGAAAACAACATTAAGTAAGTAATAATAATTCGATACGAGGGATGAAAGTGCCACACTGCCAAAGTTAATTTTCTCAATTTTAACCTCATTTTCCAAGCTAATAAAACGGAAGGTGGGCTAGTATAGTTAGTGGATCCAGGTCCACTTAGCTTACTTTAAATTTACACAGAACTGTACTCATTTTGTCCTTGGATACATGAGGATAGTTTAAATTTGATTTTTCGAAGAAATAGTATCACAGTAGAGATATAGGGTCCCTGGGCCAGTTCAAGGTCGGCCTTGATCTGGTGGTGACTTTGTAAAGGTTAAGTAAAGAGAGGGCCAAGGTATAGTTTGCATCCTCTCTTATTTCAGGTTGTGGCCCATCCTAATTGCTTCAAGCTCCCGCTTCCTCTGGTAGTGACTTTGAAAGTATTTGAAGGTCTAATGGTGAGGGTTTGCATCCTGGCTATAGGTGACCTTGGAAAATCATAGGTTGACTTGAAGCTAAGTTATTTCTCAACCCATTTCAGCCAGTACAGTGTTTACTATAACTGACTTGAATGCTTGTCGGTCGAAGGAACAAGAAGAGATGAAAACTACTAGGGGTAACCGAGCTAAAGGAACTCATAGAGCAAAACCAGGAGAACTTTAAAGATGCATTGGAAGAATCAATTCAGTAGAGAAAGACGAACTCTGCAAAACGCTTTGTCTATAAGACTCTAGCGAATAGTGTAGTAGGAGGGAAAGAAATGAGGAAATGTGAAGAAATTGTCGAGAAAGTGAAGGATCTTGATGATCACAGTACAAAGAATGTTTATCCAACTATTTGAGAAGAACAGAAGAACACTCCCCATATGGAATAAAGTAAAGTTGGTTTTTTTTATGGTGGAAGCCTCGTTTTATAACCTTTAAAGCTTTACAAACTTTGGTGAGTTCTAGAGGGGTTCATGGAAGGTTTCATTTACTTCGTTCGTGCCCATTCGCTTTGAAGCCAGAGTTTATTTATTTATCTTTTTTTTAACATGTAATGACTACAGAGTAGCATCTACTCCAAAAAAGCCACAATGCATTTCATAATAATAAACTAACAATAATAATCATGTAATGTTTTTTTTTGCGGGGCCTATATCAACTTATACATAATAATAACAAAAATTGTGATTAGTAAAACAATAAAAAATTAAATAAAATATAACCCAGCAAACACATTTATATATAAAATACATATAAATTATATAAGACCTTTTTAGATATATATAAAACTGGAAGAAAAATAAGAGATATTTAATGTCAGGATGTCAGCAATTTTCAAAATAATATATATGTCTATTAGATCTTTATATCTGTAGTACATGAATTTATATACGTTTTATGTATATTTTATGTAATATTCACATAAAAAATATTAGTCGTAAAAGCGTTGCGATGACTAAATGGCAGCTACTCGAACATAATGTAATTATTACCCATGTAAAAAATTATTTAAGCAGTTTCATACAAAAAAATGGAAAAACTACATTTTTACGTGCAACTGTACTTTTAATTAACTTAATTCTTGCACGAACTCGTTTTTACCTGAACTGAAAGCAGACAGTTTATTATGATATTATATACTTGCTTGAAAAGTTTCCCTTAACCGGATTAGAACCGTTGCGGGTGGGCGTTGCAAATTCCGAAATCCGACATGTGTTTTCTTTGTATCCGACATTGTACCACTGCGCTAATCTGAAACATTCCTTTTTTTTATTTCGTTCTTCCTAACTTTGCGCTGTTTCGAGAATTTAAATTATCTTTGATTATATCGTTGAGTGAAGTCTTATTCAATGATTATACCTACCTTTATGTTAAAAATGACCAGGATTTAATTTATTTTATATTATTTATTTTCTATATAAATTAGACGCATTTTAGTCGATGCGGATCTAATATTAAAGGTACGTGAACTACAAATTTTGGCGTTATAGAAAACCCGCGCGTGCGATTAATTATGCGGCGTAAATAGAAACGGACTTTTATTTTCGACAATATAATATATGTAATGATAATTTATAATTATATTTACAGAAGGCATACATAAAAAATATGTAATACTTCTTACATATACGATTTTACATATAACGTAAATAAATCTAATCATATAAATATGACAGCACATAAATTTCATGGGTAATATGAAATTATCTATATGTATATATTATATGAATTTCTGTATACAGAATATCCGTAAGTTTATATACTATTATGTAAAATATACGTAATCTGTAACGTACGGTTTATATAACTTTATTAAAGAACACTTACATACTTGATATATAAAAAGTATATGTAGGGGTATTTACTTCAATCTTATATATGTTGTATGTATATTTTATATGTGTGCTTGCTGGGAACACTGTCTGCCTTAAAAGCGGGTATTAAGTATGTAATATAAATTTTAATTTTTAATTTTTAATTTTTTAATCTGTACCAAGTTAGTATTGAATATATCCAGCCTGTGAGACAACGAGTTGTATTGTGCCTGCATACGAATGACCGGGGAGTCCGCACGCCTCACCGTCCTAGCTACCGGAGGAAGGAATAGATCCCTACCCTTAATTCGAACAGAGGGCGCATATAAATTTAGAAATTCCAGGATGTGAGGGGCCTCAATCAAATTATTTAAAATTTTATAAAGAAACGTCATTGTACTGATGTCTCTTCTGGTACTAAGCCTTTCAAACTCAAAATCCAGTCTTTGTCGGTGTGTCTCTAGGACAGCACACTCTATTCTTTTTGTAGTAGAGGTACCTCAGTAGGTTGTTTTGAATTACCTCAATTTTTTTGGTTGCGTACTGACTTGACGGGGACCATATGATGGAGCCGTATTCAAGTTTTGATCGGACAAGACTGTTATATAATAAAATAATTGGAGCAATTTTTGCAAAATGACGTGTATTTCTTTTCACAAATTCCAAAAGTTTATAAGCTCCGCTCACCATTGAGGACATGTAAAATTTAAATCGCTTGTAAAATGAATCCCCAGGTCTTTTATTTGATTTATTTTTTCAAGTTGCACATTACCTACGCAATATAATGATTCTGGATAATTAATTAATACTTTTGGTGGTGAATGATACAACTTTGCATTTATCAACATTAATTTCATATTATTTATATCACACCATAAGACCACCTTCGCCAAGTCAGCCTGCAACCAGTTACTATCAAGATCACTAGAAGTTGAACGATACAACTTGACATCATCTGCAAACATCAAGACATTAGACTTACTAATTTTATTTTGAATATCGTTTATAAACAAAAGAAACCAAATCGGTTCCTAGAACAGATCCCTGAGGCACCCCACTAATGTCTGAAAAGATTTCGAAGCGAGATTTGAAAACTTCAACAAAATTTTCTCTACCCCTAAGGTATGAACTCATTAGTCTTAAAGAAGAAAATGGAAAATAAAAAGTGCTGAGGTTCCAAAGAAGGATTTTGCCTTAGCAAAATTAAGGTAGACCACGTCCATTCCGCCTTGGCTCTCCATATCCGTAGAGACATTCTGCGTGAATTTAACAAAGTTGGTAATTGTTGACCTTTTAGGCAAAAACCCGTGCTGGAAGGTCAGAAAGGAAGGTCAGGATTGTTGGTGTGTATTGAGAATTATAGACAAAGTGGAAAATTCGTCATTTTCGACTATTAATCAGCCTCTTCACCACAGCGTTATACCAAGGCCGTGTCTTCACGGTCTGATATTTAAATGTTTGAGGTAAGTAAGTTGAACCAAGGGCGCCACCAGAAAATTTTCCCAGGGGGGGGGCAAGTAGTATTGGGGGTTCGTGGCTCTGGCGTTTTTTCAAGATTTCGTAAAAAAATTATTGTTATTTTTAATAACGTTTACCTTTCTTCTTTTTCGCAGGGGGGCGATAGCCCCCCTGGCCCCTCCTTGGCGACGCCCTTGAGTTGAACTCGAGACATTTCCGTTCGACAAATATTTGACAACGTACTCGATTCGCTTTAAATAATGAAAAGGAGCGTAAATACCTTAAAAATGTAAAATGAACAATTTCGCATGCAAGAAAACGTTTCTACGTTCCGTAAAAAAATTTCGTACGTATAGAATAAAATTCCATGAGAGAGAATAAGAATTCTGTCCAGCTCTGGCAGATATATCGCACTGTTAGAGAAAAATAGGGGCAAACGGGTAGCTATGTGAAGGGAATCTAATATTGGATGATCCGAGAATTCTTCACGAGCCTCCCCCAAGTTGCGTCCGCGGGATTGCAGCAATAGGAATCCGGGCCCTTTTGAAATGCCTTTCGTTTATATCTTATGTCATCAACACTTTCGTTTCATTCAAAAAATTATTTTTCTACGTACCTACTCGATGAAACGAAAACGACGAGCTGACATGTAAGAGTAATTATTAAACTCGTTAATGTAATAATAGTGTAATAAATAGAAAAGAAAAGGAAATAAACGCGTAGGTTTGATTTGGGAAAGCAATTTGGACTTGGCGGTTTGGAAAAGTCGTATTTTTGCAGCAGTTGGTAGTATTGACTTTTAGGGATTCGATATCTAGCCTAGCTAATAGTTACAATAATGGCACAAGTGTTAACAATGTTTACTGCAATAAAAGGCTAGAAATGTATTGAATTTGTTCGGTAATATTTATTTTCATTTATTATTATTATAGTAGTTGCATAAACTAGCTACGTTTAGAATATACGTTAATGGCAGGCAGTTCTACCTATAAATAATATTTCAAGTTCGCTTCAGTCCCCGTTAAGTCATTTAGATTTAGACAAGAAAACGTATTTTCCTTGCAAGACCAAAGTATGACCTATTTCTAATCAAAATAAAGCGATTTAGTTGCTGTTCCAGCTATTCAATTAATTGAAAGGCTGACTGACGTCTATTTTACGTCATTTATAACTCATGTCATTAATTATCCCTTTAAGTTCCAAGATTGTACTGTAATTCAATTATTTACGTAACATACTAGGTTGTCGGTCTAGGAGGAGTTGAATTAACTTCCATTCTTTCATTATTTTATGCAGCTTTCTAATATTTCTTTTTCCTGGTTAGCCTTTCTTCGACCGGCCATATCCTACCCACCTCTGTCGTAAATAGCAGACTTCATTTTTGTTACCAAATACATATCTAAGAACAAAGATAATAAGAAAGAGTGTTATTTCTAATATTTTTGGTAACCCCGACGTGATCCTTGTGGTTTGGAGACCAAGATGGATATTGCTAAGAGAGTGAAGGAAGATCGGTTCGTCGTCAAGCGGTGAAACTGATCGAGGAGTTGGAAGAGATATGTTAGGATGAGTGAGATTAAGGAACTGAAATTAGCCAAGAATCCCTACTATCTCATCATGGATCTTTTATGACAAAACAGTGAATTTAAACGAGAAGAAGAAGAGGACGAAGAAATGGATGAAATCTTTGCATTCAAAGAGAAATAGAATGGAGACATTGTGAGTGCCGAAGGGATTCTGGAGGAAGTTAAACCAAGTTACCACAGTATCAAATTCAGCAACGGCTTAAAGAATAAATATAAGAAACTTCCACCCACCTGTTATAAACCTACTGGAGAGAACTACGTGATTGGCATTGGCTTACTGGACTCATTTTAAGAAAATCGATGACTGCAGATAATTTTCAATCATTCATACAATCCCTTATTCCTAGTACAAAGACTTATCCTCAAAATGATGATAATTTCCCCAAGGCTGTAGAAGCACTCAAGAAGAAATATGAAGATGAGACCATTCTTCTTCAGTTCTACTTGCGTGATACAGTTAAGCGTGATGAAGAATGATGAAAACGTCATTCCATGTACGAATCAGGACTTCAAGAAGTTGTTGAATTGATTCATAGCTTCATCTCCAACTTCATATTCGACTGTTGACAAAGATGGAACTTGACCAAAAATCTTCTTTAAATTGTTCTTCTTTGTTGCTTACGACTCTTCAAATTCTTCACTCTTGGCAATAGGCGAAAACATCCTCTTGACATTATCTGCCTCAATTCCTACTTGTAAAATTACGCAAAAAAGTATGGGACTGTAAACGAAAAAAAAGATCAAATCTGTTTTTAACAAATGGGTTTGTTAGCGAAGCCATAATGCCAAGTCAAGCTCGGCTATACCACCGCAATTCATTCATGATGTGAAAGAAGCTTATGTCTTTGAAGTACTTTATTACTTGAAAATCAATCAGAAAATGAAAATGTGGATTGCCTTATTTACATAGATGGAAAGGTTTCTTGCCCAAACTGGTATGGAAAGCAAGGGGGTACAACCTACCGTGCGCAGGTGGATACATACCATGCTAAAACACAGGAACGTTACAGCCTCGCTTAATAACGACTCTGTAGTGGTCAGGGCCGCACGAGGATGTCCACAGGGGGGAGTTCTCTCTCCTCTATTGTGGTGCCTGGTAGTGGACGGACTGCTGAGGCGATTAAGCGAGGTAGGTTACACCACGGTTGGCTATGCCGATGACATAGCAATTGTGGTACGTGGCAGATTTGAAGAGACCGTATCGGTCGTGATGCAGGGAGCTTTAAATCTAGTGGAGAAGAGGGTCTGTCGGTTAATCCAACAAAAATGAACCTCATTCTCTTCTCACGAAGAAAAGGGCCGACAAAGCTAAAAGACATTGCAATGTATGGCACCAAGGTGAAGGCTGTGGGAGAAAGCAAATACTTGTGAATAACGCTAGACCAAGGGCTAACCTTCAAACCGCACCTAGAGAAGACAGCGAACAAAGCCACAAAGTCCTTGTGGGCTTGCAGGCGAGCGTTCGGAAGCAAGTGGGGCTTATCTCCAATGATGACCCGCCAGAATGATCAGACCGATCATTACGTATGGCTCACTGGTGTGGTGGCATAAAACCTCCACCCAGACGAACATACAGAAACTTAGCAAGGTGCAGCGTAGGGCTTGCCTTGGAATCACGGGGGCAATGATAACCACCCGTACGGCAGCTATGGAGACCCTCTTGAACTTACCGCCACTAAACCTAGCAATTAGGGCAGAGGCGCTCAGAGGGGCATACCGGCTGAGAGTTAACGGCGAGGAGGGATCGTCAAGGGCGGGGCACTCGCTCATCTTTGACGAAATCTCTAAAGACAAAACCCTTAGTATGAACACTGAGAGGATACCCAAAACAGTTTGTCCTATCAAACTGTTTAAGACAACAATCCCCACTCGGCAAGACTGGGAGAGCAATTACAGTAAAGCGAAGCTGAATGGAATCGTGTATTACACAGACGGCTCGAAAACCACAAAGGGTACCGCTTCTGGAGTATACGGGAGCAATGGACGGGGCTACAGAATTTCTGTAAGCCTAGGACAACAAGCGACCGTATTTCAAGCCGAGGTATATGCAATCCTGACGGCGGCTGCTCAACTATTAAAAGAGAACCTTATCAAAAGGAAAATCTTTATAGTGACAGACAGCAAAGCAGCGATTGCAGCAATAGACTCATATGTGGTAAATTCGGGGCTAGTCCTTGAATGCACACAAATGCTAAACGCACTAGGTAAGTGCAACTCAGTCACACTAGTGTGGGCACCTGGGCATGCGGGAATCGCAGGTAACCAGGTTGCAGACGAGCTTGCGAGAATGGCAAGCGCAAAACCATTCATAGGACCCGAACCGGCTTGTGGGATTACCTATAACACAGTCAAAAAGGAGATTCAAGCAATACTCACGAAAGAGCATTGCAGACATTGGTCGAAAATTCCAGGACAGAGTCATTCCAAGATCTTCCTGGAAACCCCAAACGGGGACCTAGCTACGTCCATCTTAAAGTTAAGCAGGACGAAGATAAAACTTGCGACAGAAATGGTCACGGGCCACTGTCGCATGAACAAACACCTGCACAACATGGGACTGACTGAAAGCCCGACATGCAGGGGTTGTGGTGAGGCAGATGAAACGCCCTATCACGTCATCTGCCAATGTGAGGCGAGGCATTCATAAAGGCAAGGGAATACCTATTTGGAAATGAAAAGATTACACAAGAGGAAGTAACGAAGATTCGCTCTACTAAAATCCTGGACTTTGTGAAAGATACAGGTATTCTTGAAGGGTAGACAACACCGGGGAGCACAATAGACCAAAAGGTCGCAGTGTGGGAACCTATTGGGATCACCTCCAGAACCAATAATAATAATAATAAGTCAAGCTCGGCTATACCGCCGCCATTACCAGTTCATGATGTGAAAGAAGCTTATGCCTTTGAACTACTTTATTACTTGAAAATCAATCAGAAAATGTGGATTGCCTTATTTACATATGACGGAAAGGTTTCTTCGCCAAAATTATATTTTCTAGTATTGGAACAAGCAGCCAAGCTTTTCGAGAACACAAATTTGAAAGTTTAGGATAGGCGAGGTCTGGAATCAATTGAATGACGCTTTTCCTCCAGCTGTCCTTGGTATGGTGGTTATGCTGTTAATTGTAGAGGAAGTGATAAACTCCAGACCATTAACATACGTTAGTGACGATGGTTTATTCTAGGATTAAGGGCACCCAATGGATCTCAATTCCTTGAAGAGATTTTGAGAGAAGAAACGTTGGTCGTACCTCAACACTACTTACATAACTCAAGACATCCAATCTCAGAACAGGGTTAGGTGAAGCTTTAGCCGATGATGAAGAGAAGAGGGCGGACCACTTCTTTTGTGAATGTCCTGTACTTGTACCACTATGAGGGTCCATGTTAGGGGGAATCGTGGATACGATTGGAGCCGTTTCCCCATTCAGAATTTTCAATTTTATCTTACGTGTTGGATAGCTTGAGTGACGTTGTGGGACCGGATGACTCTGATCAAGGAAGGTAGCACAAAGGGGCCGGATGTAAAGCCTACGTGCGCAAGGTCTGTACCCCTCCCCTTTCGTAATCTAGATACAGATAATCTAGAAAAATAAATTTGAGTAGACCTTAAGTTAGAAAATTCAAAATTTAAATAGGTCACATTCGTGCAAGTAAAACGATATGAAGCAGGGCTGCATTTGTGAGGCAAAAAAAATTCAGCAAAATGGAGAGCAAAGTAAAAGTTAGCATAAATGAGTGGAGGACGAAAAGAGCAAAGAAGTAGATGAGACGTAAAGAAAGGTGGTGGAAATTTTGAATGAAATAGGAGCTTTCGCGAAGATAGGAGAACATAGACGAGAAAGAGCAGAAAACGTAACAGAGCAACCAAGGTGCGAGAATAATCAGAGCGCAGTATTGAAAAAACGAAGAGAGAAATACAAACAAATAAAATATACAAAAAAAACGAAAGAAAAATGAATAACAGAGACAGAAGAGAGAAGAGTATAAAGGGGAATTACGAAGATACGAAAATAGTATAGCAGCACTTCAGGGAGTAAGATGCAAAGGTCGAATTACAAAACGAAGAAGATACAATTATTTATTCGGGAGACGAAGACAGTGGACGATTTTGGTCGAAGGAATCACAAGAACAAGATCTATAAATTGAAGAATACCATATATAATATTGAAAGACCTCAACATTCAAACAGGAATAGAAAAAGACATAGAAATGGTAGCTCGAAAACATAAGTACATGAAACTATAAACGACAACCGGCTTAAATTATAGATACACAGAAGAATCAATACCTAAGAATCTACAATGAATCATGCTTAGAGCCGAACCACAATACGATACTCGCAAAGTTAAGATTAAACGAGAAAAGGAGAGTAGAACGAGAACCAAAAACAAAGACGTGGAGCGTAGAGATGGTGAAAACGAACAGTAAACTAAAAGAGCGAAGAGCTAAATAAGACCGCAGGGAACTGGAACGAAAGGATGGCGGTATAGGGGAAACATGGGAGAATTTGAAGATAATAATGGAGCAATCGGCAAGAAAAATAGAATGGTACAATAAGAATTGCAGAAAAGTGGTGGAAAGAAAAGATGAAGTAAAAATTAAATAGATTAGAGCAAAAATATAGAGAGAATTGTAGAAGAAGGGAATACAAGAAAAAAATTTAAGGCAAGAAGAAGGGATGGAAATAGAAGAGATAGAAAGGAGAAGCAACCAGAAACTCTTGGTACAAAATAAACCATCAATAAGGAAGAACATACCAACCGAAGAAGAGATTAAAGAAGAAGCAGAATTATATGGGAATTGAAGAACTAAGCAAAGGAAAAAATTTACTTTAAGAGAGAGAAAATATGGTATTACTGAAATGTAGTGAGGGCATATTAAAAGAAGAACAGGGGAGAAAATAGTATCAATCGGGTGAAAAAATAAATAAATAAAGCAATACAATCACGCTACTGTGAATGACAGTGCCAATGTTTTTGCAACAATAGCCTACGAAAAGTCTTAACTAGTACAATCCAAAGAAATATAATAGTGTTAGCAATGGAAGAGATGGAAATGCCAAAGAACTGGTAAGACTGATGGCAATCACTATAAAAAAAACCATGAAAGGAAGAATAACAATAGGAGGACGATAAAAAAGAAAAATGATAAGAAGAACTAGAGATAAAGATGGCTTAACCGAAGGCTTGGTAAAACAAATGTTTGGCAGATTGTAGTAAAATTGCAGGCCTTTGAAAGGTAAGACACTAACAAAAAATACTGCAAGGCTATCAAAATGTATGAAGTGGACATGACATAGCAAGACGAAGAAGGGATAATGAGAGCAGAGACAATAATACTAAAAGTGACCATTTGACCAAAGAAAATAAGTGAGGACAAGAGATAGTTAAATAGTGGAGACGATATTATTAATAAATTAATGCAGAGAGGAAAATGGCTGGGACACATAAGATCAGAAGAAAATAACATTGTAAAGGTGATAGCAAAATGGGAGCCGGCGGGGGAAAAAAGAGAAGTAAGGAATAACATAAACACATATGTTGAAAAATTGAATAAGTTTAAGAAGATTGATTTACTCCCAGTAAAAAGGTTTAGAAAGCTTGTAAACGATCAAATTTCCATGGAGGTGTGCGTAATAAGTAAACAGCACTAAATTAAACCGCTTTGGCAGTAAAATGTCTAATTTGAGATTTTCGTGGTTCCTCGAACTGTCAACATAACTTGTTTTCGTCTTATACCGCGTCGTTATACAGGGTGGCCAAAAGTCTGGAACAAAATTCATAATTTCCAAAATAATTATTTTTGGAAAAATTTCTCGCACATGTCGATTTTTATTTTTTTGTTGGGCAAATTTTCTCATAAAAAATTTAGGTACCAAAAACTGAAGATGGAGGCCACGCGTAATTTTGTAAAAAAAATTTAAATGGATGTGGGATGTGGCCCATCATTGGAAATTCCAATCCCAAATTTTAAAATAATGGATTAACGTAAGTATAACACATTTCTTTTCTGGAACGCATTTTAACAGATTAAAAAAAAAACACTTTCGAATTTCAAAAAAGCAATTTTATTTCTGTAACAAAGTAATCAGACGTATGATAAATCAGCTAATGCGTTCCAGAATGGTAAAAAGTGACGCATTGAAAAGGTCGCCATTTTGTTATACCTTAATCGTTTGTTTGAAAATTTAGGATTTGAATTCCCATTGTTAAGAGCTTTGACCCCCCTTTCCATTTAAATTTTTTTTTACAAAATCGCGTTGCCGCCGTCTTGAGTTTTTGGTCGGTATTCATTCGCTCCCTAGATGTTGGCCGAAGTTCGTTAATTGCCTGGCGGGAGTGGCGGGACTAGCCCTTGTGGTGGCTAGTGTAAGGGAGGAGCTAAATAGGAAGGAAGGTGAATGGTGGAATGAAAAAAGGGAGATGCGGAAAGAAATAAATAAACTAAGGGATACAATTGAAAGTCTAGGAAAGAACGGGAGAAGAAAAAACATTATAGTGAAGGGGTTGAACACTGAGGAGCCAGAGAAAGAGTTAAAGACGCTGTTGAAGGAAACTCTTGAGGTAAGACCTGAATGGAAAAATGTGACGGTGATCGGCAAGGGGAAAAGAAATGGAGCTGAAAAGCTGGGAGGCAAAAAGGGTGGAATTAAAAAATATTGCAAAATCACATAGAGGGAGAAGGAAAAGAGTTAAAGTAGGCTACAGGAAGATATGGATCGGAGAGATAGTATTCAGGTGCGAGGAAGGGGAGTGCGTGGAAGTGTCAGTTTCAAAAAACTAAAGGAGGGGGGAGGGGAATTAAGGGGACGGCGGTGGAGTTAGTAAAGGGGAGGAATGTGATGAGCTAAGGGAACAGGTGAAAGGGTGGAGGGGAGTGTTAAGTGAAGGTGGAGAAGGGATAGAGTGGATGGAAGAAGTAATGGAAAGTAGGAAATGGAAAGGGGGAGATTATTGGGGATAAGAAGTGGAATAGGCAGGAACTGTGTAAGGGAAAAGGGGCGGATAGTGATTAAGTAAAAAAGGGATGATTTTTAATAAGATCTTTTGTGAACATACTTATTATTTAAACAAATAGAGGATAATGTAATGGTATATTTTGTGGATACGTTAAGTAGTAGAATACGAGTTCTTTGTTAGGACAAATAAAATGAAATAATACAATGATTGCATTTTCACTGGAATCAGGGGCAGTAGTTGTTGTTGAACTTTCGCTTTCACTTTCTTCCAATCCTTCAGTCTATGAAGAACTGGCGTCCATGTTCCACTAAGTCTGAACTCGATCTCCCTGTTCATGTTCTGTGGATGCTTCTGGATCTCTATCGCCTCTCTAACTATTCGACGCATGTTCTCCCACAGTCTCCCTGGTGTTCCTTAACTCTTTGCTCTATGGAGCGCCCTGTTTGTCCTATGTAACTACCAAACAAACACATTTATATATAAAGTACATATAAATTATGTAAGAGCTTTTTCGATTTATATAAAACTGGAAGAAAAATAAGAGATATTTAATGTCAGGATGTCAGCAATTTTCAAAATAATATATATGTCTATTAGATGTAAATTCTTCTACATGAATTTATATACGTTTTATGTATATTTTATGTAATATTTACATAAAAAATATTCGCTGTAAAAGCGTTGCGATGACCAAAATGGCAGCTACTCGAGAATAATGTAATTATTATCAATGTAAAAGTTATTTAAGCTGTTCCATACAAAAAATGGAAAAACTACATTTTACGTGCAACTACTTTTAATTATATTTAACTTAATTCTTGCACGAACCCGTTTTCATCTGAACTGAAAGCCGACAGTTTATTATGATATACTTGCTTGAAAAGTGTCCCTTAACCGGATTCGAACGTTTGCGGGTGGGCGTTGCAAATTCTGAAATCCGACATTCTACCACTGCGCTATTCTGTAACATCCCTATTCTTTTTATTTCGTACTTCGTAACTTTGCGCTGTTTCGCGTTATTAGTTTAACTTTTGTTTGATTATACCATTGAGTGCAAGTCTTATTCAATAATTATACCTATCTTTAACTTTATGTTAAAAATGACCAGGATTTAATTTATTTTATGTTATTTATTTTCTATATAAATTAGACGCATTTCAGTCGATACGGACCTAATATTAAAGGTACGTGAACTACAATTGGCGTTATAAAAAACACGCGCGTGCGATTACTTATGTGGCGCAAATAGAAACGGACTTTATTTTCGACCATACAATATATGTAATGTAATGATAATTTCTAATTATATTTACAGAAGGCATACATTAAAAATAAGTAATATTACATATAATATTTTACATATAACGTACATAAATCTAATCATGTAAATATGACAGTACATGAATTTCATAAGTGATATGTAATTATCTATATGTATATATTATATGAATTTCTGTATACATCTGGACATCCTGGCCTTCTTGGAGCGAGGGGAGTTCGACGTGTGCCATTCTGCACTTTGCCTCTTCGTCTCCGGATCGTATTCGAAGACCCAACTTACGTCCCCGGTAAAGACGTCATCAAGGAAAGTGGGGTTCTCTTCGCAGTTGTCCAAAAATTCTTGGCAGGTCTCGACGCGGCGGGCTTTTTGATCGTCCGTTAATATATTTGGCACGAGCCTCGCGAACACCTTCCTCATTTCTAAACACTCCGACACAATTTTGTAAGGCCTTGTTTCGGAAATTAAACGGACACTTAGCCGACGGCCAGGGCCAGTGTTCAACAAGTCCCGCACACGTTTCACATTGTCGTCGGAAGCGGAGGTTAATGGCCGTCCAGCGCCGGCGCTCGTCGTTGACGTCTTCCCGACCTTTTGCGAACCAGAATATTTGCCTATCCGAAAGACAATCGACGCCGAAAGCCTTCCTCAACATTGGAATAGTTTCCGCAGCAGTCTTCTCCAGTTTCACACAAAACATGAAAGCCATCCGTTGATCAAGCGAACGATGCATTTTTTCTTGCACCGGGTCACTGTAACGAGTGATGCGACTGTACAATGACCGGTAGCCAACTGACGCTTGTTGGAGCTTGTAGCCAGATCCCCCCACTACAATCCCAGCCGATGAAGCGCGCGCAGGCGCGTACCCACTGAACACAGTACATCCATGAAACTTTTCTAAATGTTGCATAAGGGTTACAAATGAAACATTCCTAAGAAACATCTAAGACACATTACTGGTACATTCCTGTCGAAAGCGAATAAATGGTAATGTCTAATAAACGTTTCAATTGATATGTTACATAAAATACAAAACATACACATTACAACACGAACGTTTTAGATATGTATCCAAAAATACATCTTTGTGATGTATTTTTTGGAATGTGATAACGTATAACATTTTAGAAACGTTACAAATGTGATGCTTCGTTTGAAACAAAATAGTCATATCTCAAAGTTAACGTTACGGAGTTGTGTTTAGTAGTGTTGTACCAGAAACCTTATCAGTTGAAACATATCGTAAGAAACACATCATACACGTTTCGGTGTGAACGTTTTAGATATGTATCCAAAAATATATCTCTGTGATATATTTTTTGGAATGTGATAACTAAAGCTAGGATTCCTTTTTTTTATAAATGGACAAACATAAGGCAGACCTTGAAATGTAAGTAAGTATTTTTTAATTTTTAGATTTTATATAGGTATATATTTTTCTGGGTAATTTCTAAGAAAGCAAATTGTTTGGAAGGGAAAGGAATTTGTTATACAAACTGAATACAAACTTTGTCTATAATATTTAAGCCTCTTACAATAATAACTCGGATGAGTCATTTTCCTTACTTTGAAATATTTCCCATTGTATTATTTCTACCTGCAAGCTGCACCTACATACAGTCTTTGTTGAAATTGCATCATTTAGTCATTATGCCGAGTTAAGCGTATTTTAATTAGCCCGAAAACTTTATTGAAAAAGAATACCGGCAGACAGCATTTATCAACTGTAATTACTTTTTCAAATAAATATTTGTTTGTCTATACTTAAATTGAATATGTATGTGTTGATTTTATCTCGACAGTTTTCGCTTTTCCGTGCCATTTTTCTCCTTTTTTGTCTTTTTAGATGCTTTTTTAAAATTATTTTTTATGCCTTTTTCCTGCCTTTTTGAAACTTTCGTTATGTCTAACTATCCCAACTTTAGTGATAACGTATAACATTTTAGAAACTTCATTAAAAATGTGATGTTTCGTTTGAAGTCATCTTTCAAAGTTAATGTTAGGTACTTGTATTTAGTAGCGTTGTACTAGAAACCTAATCACTTGAAACATATCATAAGAAACTAAAAATACACGTTTCAATGTGAGTGTTTTACATATTTATCCAAAATTACAATTCAAATTACAATAGATTTTTTCATCATAAGTAGATGGGTAATATTGCACATCTAAATGGCTTATTTGCCAGCGAGTCTGTACCTCAGGTAGTTTGCGGAGCTGTTTTCTGAATTCCTAAACAAGCGACCGGTGTTCGAATCCCACTTGAAGAAAAACGATTTTTCAGCATCACCGATCTCCTTCGAGTCTACACTAAGAGAACTTTGGGGGCCCTGGAGAACAAGCCACCGGAGTACATTGGGCCCTGCAGGGCGTGCGCACTGGGAAAAGAGCCCCTCAGAGTAGTTGGGGCTCTCGGTACCATAGTTTCTACCACATCTCAATTTTTTTATACTCAGGTATGTTTCAAATGAAACATATATGAGACATTTCAAATATTCACGTATGAAACATTTATAAGGACACATTTCTCCTACATTTCAATAAATTACTCTTCGATATGTTCTTGAAACATATATAAAATGTTTCGATGTAACGTTTCTGTGTTGTTTCAAATCTAGGTTTCTGAAGGCGGACATTAAACATCTATGTTATGTGTATGATACGTTTCTGTCGCTGTTTCGGAGATGTTTCATGTTTCAGAGATACGTTTCTAAAACATTTCAGAAACGTTTTTTTGCACTGTGGGTACAGTCTCGGGAAAAATAATTAACTGACATCACTTTCCGGACAAACCCTGTATAAGGGAGGAATGCTAAGTCCTTGGGACGTTCAGCTTTTTTTTTTCTTTCCTCTTCGACACGGTATAAGCCGAACACTTGTTATCTTGATAGTAAAATTTCTGACCAAAATCAGATATCCTTTGGTAAACTTTTTTATTCCTGTAGAAAATTGTGTTCATATTGCATCCCTTAATGTGAAAGTAATTATCATTAGTTGTATTTCAATGGAAATATCGAGACACTCAACTTCATCAGCAGTTTTTTAAGGTTGAATACATCTAGAGGTAATTTATCAACATTTTAAAAGGGTGCAAGCTAATTGGTTATGAAGATGTTACGAAAGCAATGATATTGGAGAACAACAAATTAATGCATTCTACACAGTCACTGAACCGAATAATCAAATCACATTACTCTTTGAAATGAGCTGCAAATATCTCTTTATATAAAAGATAGGGTTCAGCATCGGTAGAATCGAATTTTAAAAGCGAACAGCTGAACGCAATAAATAATAGCTCCGGTAACCAATCACAGAGAGGTATGGTTCGATAAATGAAAAATATTCGACGATTAACTGGACAAGATTTTTCAGGAAATTTTAGATCGAAACGAGTACGCATCGCATCGGTAAAACTGAAGAGTACTTTTACTCGTTGTAGAAAGTTGATCTGGAAGCAAAATTCCCTTCATTCCGCTTTTACCCTCCACAACCTTCGCCAGTTTAATATCTGACTGGGGTGTAGTCATCTATCAGATCCAAACAGACAAGAGTTTTATTAAAAGTCGGAGCAGGCACGTCAATAGGCTGCGAAAGGGGGGTTGGCGAGGAGTTGAGTGAAGACATTGAGTTAGAAGCTTACATATACGAGAACGTCAAAGAAAATAGCTCTGTGTCAACTTGTGTTTCAAAAGGAACTGAAAATAATTTATATTGATACTTTTTTCGCTTTCCTATCAAAAAACCTATACCTACCTTTAATTGTTTTACGATCGAAAATTAAACATCTGCATATAAGTATATTGAGTAGTTTAATTAGCCATTGAGAGCGTTGGATGGCCACTTCAAAGCTCAATATTGGTATACAATGCTTGAATGAACGTCAAAAGATTTATTCGCCCAACTATGATATTTACAAAGCGCATCTGACGCCCATCAGGCATGCCACTGTGTTATTGAATTCATACTTTTTAACAGATTAAATACGGATTTTACGGAATGTAACTAAAAAAAAACACCAACATTTAAGACAAATTTGTCGTCGAGAACAAAATTAAAATTGTAAACACGGTTAAACAAAACGCGTCAGGCTATTAACGCTCAACGCACTTCATGTATTAAAGAAGAAAATTTTTATTAGTTCAGACTGAAAGATGAACGATTTCTGTGATTAAATTTTTTTCTAATTTTTCAACAGTTCAAATTCGAGTAGCTCTTTTCATGCTTGTTGCTTAAATAACCGAATGGTCCAATAAAATTTGATGCGCTGTCTCAGATTACCTTTGGGACTGTTTTAAACAATCATCGCATCATCGCGTTCTTACAAAGGGGTTTTCACCCTGTTTCTCGTCGTATTGCGTTTCTGGTATTGCAATAAATTTTTCAATTATTTTCGTATAAAAACTACGTATTTATCTAGGGCACACTTGTGCCACTTTTTGGCAAATTATTACCTTGTAACTTCAACATTCGCCCAAAATTTTTGGCTTTAAAATTGCACAAAACGTCTCAAGCCATCGAGGAACAGCTTCAAATTACTCTTAAAATATAGCTTTTATATAGTTAAAAAAGAAAAAAAATTCTGCCTTGTTAAATCTTGTGCTAATACCTTGGCAGAAAACTTTTTTTAATTTTTTTTTGGCACGTTGCTGTACCTGTCGAGTAACAGCTTCAAACTATAAATAACCAAATTAATTCTATAAGAAAAACATTTCTGCCTCGTTAAATCCTGTGCTAATGCCTTGGCAGAAAACATTTTCTTTCTCAATGTGTTATGATACCACTAATACAACTATCATAGAAGTACTTAGGGATAAACAAAGAATCGTCCATTGAACAAGTATAATAATTTCGACAAAATAATCTTATCATATAAAATATTTTTTCTACAAACGTCAAAAAATGACAAGGTTTGCTCATTGATAACAATACGCGAAGTGGCCCTTTTTTTCACTTTCCTACGTTACCCATGACAGCGTGCGCGAAATGACGACGCCGTGCGCGAAGTACTTACTTCACGCACTGCACGCAAACTAGATGAGAATTTTGTATTTTAACGTTAAAATAATTGTTATAACTTTTTCACGTTTGTAGAAAAAATTTTGTTTGCAATTCGTGCGCGAAATACTTTGGCAATCTCGACTATTTTTTTAACTCGGCTGCGCCTCGTTAAATAAATCAGTTCTCGATCACCAAAGTGGCACTTCGCGCACTAGATACAAAAATAACTATAGTAATAGTATACAAGGTGTTTTTTTGAGAGCTTTAGTTAGGCATTTCTGGGAAAGTTTTATAGATAGGTTTTTGAAAAATTGAAAGGTTTAAAGTTATTTGAGATTCCTCTCAACTAAGATTATAGGTTTTTGAAATTTGAACATAGGGTTACTCTGAAAACCGATTCGATGTAAAATATTTTCAAAATGGTAGCGCTTCCGAAAATGCCGGAAGTAGCTGGAGACTTCGTTATTTTAAATGAAAACTATTGCTTTTTGGATTGTACGTGAAATTTCAGTTCTTTTAATACCCACATGTTAATATCTACAAGTTATGGTTCTTAAGTTATTTTCACTTATTTAAAAAAAAATGGCGGATGCATACGGTAATTTAGGAATTCATTAGGTACTAGAGAACCGTTGTAGCTATGGCAACTGAGTTTTCTCCAAAATACAATAAAACTCGTGAACTCTTGAAAGTGTACATCCAGATTCACATAAGGATTTTAATGGCACCAGCAATGCGAATTATTGCGATTAAATCTTTACTAAATTTGGCCCAGTCTGACCAAATATGTTGCTCAAAGAATCTTCCTGGTTCCTTAACATTAGATATTCGCAAAACTCAATTCGTCTTAAGAGGTCGACTGGTTGCATCAAATGCCCATTATGATGAGAAAATGAGCGATAAAGGCAGTTTTTTAGGATTTTTTAGATGCAACTAATATTTACTTACACCTAAAGCAATTTATTCCAAAGAACTGAACCTTCATATCAGCCAACCACTAGGCAAAATTTCCACTGTCTTTCAGGCCAGAACTAGCAGGAATAAACGCTCAGTGCAAGAATAATTCTTATGCATAGCATAAAGAATAAAAGTATCAGGATTTCCAGTGACAGCAGAGCCGCTCTGCAGGCACTAGGTCAACACAAAATTACCTCTAGGCTGGTTTCCGAGTGTCACCAAATACTAGAGCAAGTGGTAAACAGCAATACCCTTGAGCTTGTATGGGTTAAAGGGCATCCTGGAACAACAGGCAATGAAAAAGCCGATAAGTTAACCCGACTGGCCTCAAAACAATAGTTTTATGGTCCAGAGCCGGCTCTCCCACTTACAGTACCAACTGTAAACAACTTAATAACTCAAGACACCCAAGCCCAGCATAAGGTTAGGTGGAACTTGATATCAGAATGCCGTCACGCGAGAGAGGCCTTTAGAGGACCATCTCGTAGCCTGGCGCGTTTTTGCACAGGGCTATCCAGAAAGAACCTGCGGCTACTTGTGGGCGTACTTTCTGGGCACTTTAAACTTAACAAGCACATGCACCGCATGGGCTTGGTTGAATCACCATCCTGTAGAGGATGCTACACAGAAGATGAAACGGCGCAACATATACTTTGTGAGTGTCCCGTACTTGTCAAATTAAGACGATCTATGTTGGGGGCTAGGTGCAAGTTGATGTTATAGACTGTCGCCACCCGAGAGAGGCCTTCAGAGGACCATCTCGTAGTCTGGCGCACTTCTGTACAGGGCTATCCAGAGGAAACCCACGGCTACTTATAGGTATACTTTCTGGGAACCGTAAACTTAACAAGCAAATGCACCGCATGGGCTTGGTATATTCACCATCCTGTAGAGGATGCCACACTACTGTGTGAATGTGCCGTACCTGTCAAATTCAGACGATCCATGTTGGGAGAATCCTGGCCGAACATGGCTAAGATTACAGCCGCTTCCCCGTCCAGCATCCTCAGGTTTATCTCACGTGTGGGATGGATTGAGTGATGATGCGGGGTCGAAGGACTTTAATCAGGGAGGCAGCACAAAGGGCCCGAATAGGTTGCCTATGTGCGAGTGGACTTTTGACCACCCTCCCATCGTAATCCAGAATCCAGATCCAGACCCAAAGCAATTACCTAGTGAAGCATGCCGTGAAATATCCAAGTATGATTAATAATCATAGCCTCATCTTCAACAACGGATTTTAATCTTAATTGTTTTGGTGGCACAAAGCTTCCAATGTTCAAATAATTTCATTTGGTCGGTTTCAATGGTCGGTACAATCACTAGGACGCGGTCTTTCTGGATATCATTCAATGAACGTATGACAAGCATGTGACGAGATTCTGTACATTTCACAATAAATAACGATTAGATTCCAAAAATCTTAATATGTAAAATCATTGCGAGCAATTTTTTCCATTACCTATTGAAAAACTTATGTTAACCTACAACAGGTGACGGTTTAGTATCACTTGATTTGTTCAAAATTCGATTGCCACCCAGCAAACACACATATAAAATATACATACAACATATATAAGATTGAAGTAAATACCCCTACATATGCTTTTTTATATATCAAGTATGTAAGTGTTCTTTAATAAAGTTATATAAACCGTATGTAACAGATTACGTATATTTTACATAATAGTATATAAACTTACGGATATTCTGTATACAGAAATTCATATAATATATACATACATATAGATAATTTCATATTACCCATGAAATTTATGTGCTGTTATATTTATATGATTAGATTTATGTAAGATATTATATGTAAGAAGTATTACATATTTTCTATGTAAGTATGCCTTCTATAAATATAATTATAATTTATCGTTACATATATTATATTGTCGAAAATAAAAGTCCGTTTCTATTTGCGCCGCATAATTAATCGCACGCGCGGGTTTTCTATAACGCCAAAAATTGTAGTTCACGTACCTTTAATATTAGATCCGTATCGACTAAAATGCGTCTAATTTATATAGAAAATAAATAATATAAAATAAATTAAATCCTGGTCATTTTTAACATAAAGGTAGGTATAATCATTGAATAAGACTTCACTCAACGATATAATAAAACAATTTAAAGTCGCGAAACAGCGCAAAGTTAGGAAGAACGAAATAAAAAAAGGAATGTTTCAGATTAGCGCAGTGGTACAATGTCGGATGCAAAGAAAACACATGTCGGATTTCGGAATTTGGCACGCCCACCCGCAACGGTTCGAATCCGGTTTAAGGGAAACTTTTCAAGCAAGTATATAATATCATAATAAACTGTCGGCTTTCAGTTCAGGTAAAATCAAGTTCGTGCAAGAATTAAGTTAATTAAAAGTACAGTTGCAAGTAAAAATTTAGTTTTTCCATTTTTTTTGTATGAAACTGCTTAAATAATTTCTTACATTGGTAATAATTACTTTATGCTCGAGTAGCTGCCATTTGGTCATCGCAACGCTTTTACAACTAATATTTTTTATGTGAATATTACATAAAATATACATAAAACGTATATAAATTCATGTACTATAGATATAAAGAATTTACATCTAATAGACATATATATTATTTTGAAAATTGCTGACATCCTGACATTAAATATCTCTTATTTTTCTTCCAGTTTTATATAAATCTAAAAAGCTCTTATATAATTTATATGTATTTTATACATAAATGTTTTTGCTGGTCATGGTCCATGTCACGGTCGACTACTAAAAAAAAATCCAAAAAAATGGTATCAATGCGATGATATGGGAATAAGTCAGAAACTATTAAACATAGGGATAGGAACATGTAATACCAAAATATGCCCATTTTAATTCTCTATTAAATGCAATAGTAAGAAAATGGTCATTTTATTTAAAAAATCTGAGTTTTTAGTCTTTGAACTTTCCTAAATTTGGAGCCCCATAGTTGCGATGTCATACGCAATTTAACTTTCTTCACCAAAATAAAGCCCTATTATTCCTCTATGCCCTGGACAAAACATGGTTGCCATAGCTACAACGGTTTTCAAGCAATGAATTCGTAAATTACCGTCTCCATCGCCATTTTTTTTAACGAGGCAGAAATGTTTTTTCTTATAGAATTATTAGTCCAGTCATTTTAAACATGAACATTGCAAAAAATCCTATATTAGGTTTGACTTTTTTATGTTGTTAGGTTCAGTCCCAGTAGTAAATACTCAATTTTGCAACTTCGAAAAACATGTGGAAACTGGGGGGGGGGGGGGGGGGGGGCTAAAAACCGCGATTTTTTCGGACTTTTTTCAGTTTTAGCCTCGTAGCTCAAAAACTACGAGTTATAGTGCAAAGAATAAACTAGACTAAATTTTCTACAATTTGAGCCTAACCGGAAGTCTGCAAGTATAATAGTTTCCGAGATACAGCTCTTCAAAAATAGGCAATTTTTGCCAAAATCTTTTTTCAACGTATCATCCATGTTTCGAGCCAGATATTGCCATAACGACGTGCCCTACGACTCTTGTCATGGAGAAAAAAATTGTAGGACATTTTATCACCTTTTATTTAAGCATAGATGCATTCCTGTGGGCCTAACAGTTCTCGAGAAAAAGACGGAAAACCGGAAAACAGTGAAATCCTCCACATATATGTAATAGCATTAGTATGATTAGAAGACATTTTCTGATTATTCTTATTTAGCCTAGCGAACGAACGCTCAAAAAGGGCTTGTAGACAGAATTTTTGATCCTAATGATTTTATTTCTAAGATGTGTTTGGAGGTGTTTGGTGATAATTATACGAAAAGTCCCCGGCCCTACCGTATGAGCTAACTCCGTAGCGTAACAATATTTGCGGATTTGTTAAGTTTTCCCTTTGTATCTCTTGAATAGGCGATCGTAGTGGGAAATGGCCAATTATAAAATAAAAGCTGCCTCGAGAAAATACTTTTGTTCTTTTCGTCAAACATTAACCCTATCATAAATGTATTTAGAAAAGACTAGAGACCATTAAACATGGTGGCGCATAAGAGTGAAATTGTTTGGCTAAGGATGCAGGTAATCTGTATTTAATACTCACATATCAGATTTAGCTCTAAACCTCCCACAAAATTAGTTGTTCTCTAGTGCCCTCTATTCCATCTTGAACTCAACGTTTTTTTTAAATAACTATAACATCTAATCTATTTGAGATAAAATATTAAACGGTATATGTATTTTATAGGAAATTTTATGGTCTACAACTTTTATTTCAGCAGTTTTTGCTATAAACCTAATACTTTAGGAGCTAGGACACAATATTTGCCGAAAAACGTCGTGTAAAAGCGATTTTAAAAGAAAATGTCAATTCTTGACAGCGAATATCTCTTCAACGGATAGAGATAGAGAAAAAAACGCATAGAAGAAAACTTGTAGAAAATTTAATCAGATTTTTTTTTGTAATTGGCCATTTCCCACTACGATGGCCTGTTCAATAGATGTAAACGGAAAACCAAACAAATCCGCACATTTTGTTACGCTACTTTTCGTATAATCATCACCAAACACATCCCAGAAATAAAATCATTAGGATCAAAAAGTCTGTCTACAAGCCCTTTTTGAGCGTTCATTCGCTAGGCTAAATAAGAATAATCAGAAAATGTCTTCTAATCATATTAATACTATTCTATTACATATATGTGGAGTCGTAGCGATTTCACCGTTTTCCGGTTTTCCGTCTTTTTCTCGAGAACTGTTAGGCCTACAGGAATGCATCTATGCTTAAATAAAAGGTAATAAAACGTCCTACAATTTTTTCCTCCATGATAACGGTCGTAGGGCACGTCGTTGTGGCAATATCTGGCTCGAATCATGGATGATACGTTAAAAACAGATTTAGGGAAAATGCCTATTTTTGAAGAGCTGTATCTCGGAAACTATTATACTTACAGACTTCCGGTTAGGCTCAAATGGTAGAAAATTTAGTCCAGTTTAAAAAAGATAATCATATTCTTTGCACTACAACTCATAGTTTTTGATCTACGAGGCTAAAACTGAAAAAAGTCCGAAAAAATTGCGGTTTTTGGTGCCCCCCCCCCCAGTTTCCACAAGTTTTTCGAAGTTGCAAAATTGAGTATTTACTACTGGGACCGAACCTAACACCATGAAAAAAGCAAACCTAACATAGGATTTTTTGCAATGTTTGTATATTTTTGTGTTTAAATTGACTGTACTATATGTTCGAACTTTAATTTGGTTATAGTTTGAAGCCGTTACTCGATAGGAACAGCAACGTAGCAAAAAAAATTGAAAAGTCTTCTGCCTACTATAGGTATTAGCACAAGATTTAACAAGGCAGAATTTTTTTTCTTTCTTAATTATATAAAAGCTATATTTTAAGAGTAATTTGAAGCTGTTACTCGATGGATACAGTTCGCATCCAAAAAATATTCAGGAGAGAGGGACATGGCGAATTTCTGCACATGTTCCGCCCAGGCAGCAAAAGATTTTATGGATGGTCTAGCTTTTAAAGATCATTTCATGCTGTTACTCAATAGGTCAGCTTTTTCGCAGACAGCTCTTGAACTATATACTGTGCAAGTTCCAATACGTCAAGGGAAACGCAAATGTGAAATTGTTCATGTGATTAATGTGGCTCAGTAGGCTGTGTCTAAAGTGATTAAAAGCTTCAAAGAGCTTGGTCTGGGCCGAGAAAAAAAGTGCACTGTGAATACAGCCAGGAACCGGCAGATCATGCAACGTGTGCAGCGAAATCAGAGAATATGAGGAGAAAAGCCTCTTTCGAGATTGGGAGTTTATGTAGAATATTAGTAAAAATCTGTTTTTGTGAAATCGTATTAAAATTAGATCAATTCTACAGTAACTTGTGGGCGTAAAAAGCGCCTTTTGTGGCCTAAGACCTAAAAACAGCAATTGTAATAGCAAAGACTATCATAGTCCACGGTCTATAGACCGTGATAGTCTTTGGTAATAGTTAATACTCGTATATAATAATGATTTATTAATAGTTGAATATAAACTACACAGAATAAATGATAATAGAAAAATCATTAAATTAAGTTATAATGTTAATTATTGTACATAGCTACTTTACGTATTGCTTTTGTTTTAGGTATTCATTGCATTTCATACGAAACAAACTTGTAGTAGTAACCATATCAACCAACAACTTGATTTTTAAGAACGAATCGTTCCATTTATTTTCGATAAATCAATCTCGAGATTTTGAAGAATCTCGACGTTTTGAGTGCCCCCGAGTCCAAAACCACCATCTTTGAAAAACGTTTCTCTGTGGGTGCGTGGGTGTACGTATGTTATGGGTCTGGAGCCTAAACACTACTAGACCGATTCTGATGAATTTAAAACTAAGGCCTATAAAAAACTTCATCGGTAAAACAAGCTTCTCATCAAAATCGGGTCAAAGGAGCCTAAACTAGGGAGCAAACATTTAAATTTTAACTGAAACTAATTTCCCTTGGTGAATGGTTAGAAGTAAAACGCCGTTTTTGGTTTGTTATATAGCTATTCTCCAAGTTTTTACTTTTTAGGGTCTAGCTCAAGAACCGTTTAACTTAACTAAAATTTGATAATTGAAAATTCTAGCCAAAAGATAGTCAGAACTTTTACTTATAACTGATAAGAACAAAAATTTAACGTGGCCAATTTATTGATGCCAAAAATTGCTCAAAAACTAAAATCGATTTTCTCAAAATCTGCTCCAACCAATTTTTGTATTTTTTGAAATGTTATACATATAATTCATGAAAAACTCATTTATTTCTTTATTTCCCATAAGGGCAGGGTGGCGAATTTTTGAAATTGACAATTTTAAATATTCGTAACTTTTTTGCTAACAAAGATGAATAAGTAAAATTGTACAGTGAAGTAGAGGACATACGACTTTTAATCGAGTATAATAAACGTATACCAATTTACTTCCGGCCTAATCGGAAATTAACAAAATATGAAAAATATTTATAACATACCCTGTATATTATTGCAGGAGAAAATCAGAAATCATTTTTTGATTATAACTATACTACATACTATAATGTTTTTTTGAGTTATTACGCAAAAACTATGTAGGTTTTTTCCTCCCTTCCTTCTAGAAGTTCCACACAATGCTTTTTCCATTTTTCTTCCTATATTTGATCCTTCACTTCTTGCTTCCACTCCTCTTTTCTTCTCTCACCTACTTCTTTAAACTTCCTTTTCAGCCACTTACACTGCTCTATCTCTATTTTCCTCACTTTCCATCTTCTTCTACCCATTCGTACTTCTCTTCTTGCATTTTTGCACTCCCTATTCCACCATCCATTTCTCCTCCCCACTTCCCTCCTCCTAACCCTGAAGCTCTTCCTTTCCACTGCATCCTCCATTCTTCTCATTAACCTCTCCACCTCAATCTCAATATTTTCTTCCTTTCCTGCCTCCTCCTACCTTTTGCATCCTTCCTCCATCTTCCACGCTTTCAAGCGTCCAGATCTTTTTCCCCTTCCCCCCACTCATCTTCCATTCCCACCTTCTCCACTTGCTCCCCTCTCACTAATGTATTCACCTTTCCCTCCTTCCTCTATGTTTCCATTCAAGATTGTCTACCCCCTTTCCTCCCACACGACCATTTACCTTTTTGTCCATTGACACCCTTCTCTTTACCTCTCCATTCACTACCATCCCCCCTACCACCCCTATTCTAGCATTAAAATCTCCTCCTATTATTACTTTTTCCTTTTCCACCTACCGTACAACTTCCTCAATTCGTTTTCTCGTCTCCTCCATCTCTTTCACATGACACTGTCACTATAATGTATCTCTCGCCTTGTTCGGTTGTTACTTCACTCCTCATAACCCCCTCTGTTTGGTCCTCACTCTCTCCTACCTCCCCTCCCCACCACATAACTATTACAATTGTTGATTTTTCATGCCTTAGGGCACAGAGGCACTATTTACGCCTTCAAATTATTGCATAAATGATCTCATTTTAATAGGATTTTGCAAAATAGTTATTTGTGGATTAAGGGTGCCAAGGAGGCGATTTTGGCCCGCGGCGGAATATATAAGAACGAGACCCGAAGGATTACAAGACGTCAAAGGGATAAAATCGTCGTTGAAGCCCAAAATGCAAACAAGATTTTTTGTAAAATCGTTTAAATCCACCTTAAGGCTTTAAAAAAATTAATGGTACGTTTCGTTCTCAAAAATCAAGTAGTTGGTAGCTACGGTTGCATATTTCAATACATATGTCTATTACAATTGCTGGTTTTTTAGGCCTTAGGGCCCAAAAGACACTATTTATACCCGCAAATTACTACATAAATGATATCATTTTAATAGGATTGTACAAAATAGTTACTTGTGTACTACGGGCGTGAAGAGGGCGATTTTGGGCTGCGGCGGAATTATAAGACACCAAAGGGACAAAATCACCGTTCACTCCCGAATCTTCTCCCAATTATCTCCAAATTCGGATCCTCGTTCACACACCCTCTGCAACTTAAATAAACAATTCATTTCATTCCTCTTACATTCTCTCAATTGTGGAATACAACTTGATAAGGTTGTACATGATGAATCTTCGATTGATCAAAGTTGCCATTGATGATTTTATTCTCCTTGGCGATCTTAATGTGATGAGAGACCTTCAGTTTGAGGAAGAGCGCAGTGTTGAGGGAAGCTCGAAACGTGTTCACCATCTTCCCAGAGAAATGGAGGAAATCTCTTCCCACACTTATTACACCCCGACCATCGCGACTTTCGCAACATCTTCACTCTACAACATCTTTCTAAATTCTTGTTCCATTATTGCATTTACTTTCGTATATGAACATCTCCAGGAATTCTTTTATGTGGCATGGAAGAAGTAAAAAACGGCGCGTTTATGTTTTTAACTCTTTGAATACCAAACATTCAGTTTGAGCTTTGAAAGAGATGACACGCAATAAAAAAGAATCTCTGCTTTACCCATATAGTTTTGATAGTCCATCGATCTCTTAATAAATGTTACGATTGAAATTAATGACCGGAAAGGTCATAAAATATTTATGCCAAAAGCTATTAACAAATTCATTTCTCTGTTGGTAAAGCGAGACGTATGGTATTCCGCCATATTTTTCGTCACTTGTCATTGAGCTTCCTTCTAAACGACGGGTAGTAAAGTTGACGTTTTAGAAGGGCAAAGTCGTTCGTTCCGCTGCGTTACCACTTTTACCTGTTTATAAAGGATAATAAAGCGTTATTACAGTCCCGGCATGGCGCCGTATTTAACCTTTCCCAAGTACGCTCCGCTTTATTAAATACGATTATATTTCGATCAAAAATTAGATCTCGCGTTTCCCTATACATATAATTAATTGTGTGATTTGAATGTTTGTGGAACTTCAAGAAAATCATTTCTCGAAGCTGTGATGTAATGAAGCGTGGGCGGCGTCGGTCGTCAGGCGTCACACGAGTGACACCGCTGTCGGATGGATTATGATCCTCACAGCGCGTGCCTCCATTTACATGTGAATCATGCTGCCAGTTGTGTGTTACTGCGACTTGCTCACCCCCGGACCATTTTAATAGTCTAAGGGGGCGAATTATAGGGTGATGGAGGTGCATTATTTTTAAGATATCATTCTAATCCTTAAGATGTCTTCCTTTCCATATAAGTACACAACTAATAAATCAAAACATACCTAATAAAACAATTAGGTACATTAACAAAAGATTATGATCTTTTGTCTTTGGAAAGAAGTCGCCATAATACACAAGGCTTTGTATCAAGAAATGATCATGTTTCTTTGAGAAAATACGATTGTTCTTTCGAATTTCGCTCCAAACGGATTGAATACAGGACAGCAAATGCACCTTGCTTATGGATCTCAGTTGTATCTAGAAAGCACCAGAAACCTCTACAATTCAATGGGATAGTAACAGAAAGTAAGTACCTACCTATATTACTGTAATACTTACCTACATTTGTGTTCGGTTTTCAAACGGGTGGAGTGATTAAGGGATGATCAGGAGGAGAGATTTAGGAAAAATAAGGTGACACGGTGGTCTTCACAAAGGGGAGAAGGAAGAAGCAGAGAGGAAATAACAACAGAAGACGAGGGAAAGGTACTAAGCATGTTGGAGAGCATGAAAAAGGAGCTAAAAACGGAGCTGGTGGTGATTAGAAAAGAAGTGAAGGAAAGCAACGAGGTAAGTAAAAATAAGCTGAGAGAGGAGGTTAAACAAATAAAAGAAGAGTATGAAAAAAGAGAGAAAATATGGAGTAAAGAGAGGTTGGAGTTAAAAGGGGGAAATTGTAGAAATAAAGAGGGAAATGGAAAGAAATGAAAGAATACGAAGGAAAAATAATATAGTCGTGAGGGGGAGTAAAATGAAGGAACCCGAGAAGGAATTGGAAGGTTTAATACGGGACAAAGTAGGAGCGACGATAAGCGTTAAAGAAGTATGGGGGGTAAATAAAGGGACAGAAAAAGAAATAGTAGTGGCGAAGCTAGTTAGTTGGGGAGATAAGAGGGAAGTTATGAGGAAAAGTGACGCTGGAGGAACACAAACGTATATATTGAAGACGATCTAACGAGAGAAGAGAGGAACGTACAAGGTCAACTAAGAAAAATTGCAAAGGAGGAAAGGGAAAGAGGGAGCAAAGTGAGAGTGGGCTACAGAAAGGTTTGGGTAAATGAAAACAGGTATCACTGGGATAAGGATAAAGGAAGGCTGAAGTGAGGTCAGGAAGAAGAAGGAGAACAAGGTGGCGCAAAAAACTAAGATGGTGGTAGAAGGAAGAAGACTTGTAAGGGAGTGTTATGGGAGGGAAGAAGTGTAAAGGGATGTTTTAGGCTTAAGAAGGTGCCGTTTAATTTATAAAAAGGTAAAAATGTTTATTCGATTAACTTAAATAATTATACGGGTTGGTTAAAGGTTAGGTAGAGGACTGGGATATTTGGGCAGAATCGGTGAGGGATATGTATGTATGTATGTATGTATTACTGTAATACAAACGAACAGTGGATGAGGGTTCAAAGACCCAACGATAGAATGTAAAGAGCTAATCAAAATCCTTTCGCTCTTAGAGCAACACTTTATGGAACTGCATAAGGGCAACTGAATTGATTAAACAACTTACGAAATGAGGCAACCTTCCAAATAATGGCCAACTGTATCGAAAGATCCAAGTATATTGCTCAAAGAGTGGATTAAACCATGGCCGAAATTGTGCAAATTCTGAAATGCTGTGTGCAATTATTGGAAGAAAATAAGGAAAAAAATCACGCATTCATTAGAACATTTTAAACGATTTAACCCGTACCTCCAAAAATATTGGGCACCGTGACTCATATTTGGGAGGGGTGGGTCGTTTTTTCGAAAAAAATATTTTGTAATGTTAATTTGAGTACATAGAGAAAATATCATTATACGACAACCATTCTTACAGAAACCTACCCCCTGCGCCCTGACTTGTAGGGTACAGCTTTCATGTAAAACCGAGTTGATGCATTGAATCCCGTCCAAAAGACTCAAAATAGAGAATGGACGGAGGGGCAAATTTTTGAAAGGAACTACCATAATGTCGAGTGAGAAATACGTCTAATTCGCAATACTCCTCAAACGCCTTATTACCAGAGGGCTTTGAAGTAAATTTTTTGAATTTCGAATTGAAATTTAAGGAATGCTTTCTATTGACTTCCAAGACTTGCAGGCGGGGGTACATATCAGGAAGGAAGAGCAGCAGCAGCGTCGTTGTGTTTTGCATACGCAGTTTTGCAACCGAACGTCTGGAAAGTCAGCCCAGCCGTGGTCGATGACCACCAAATCCCATTTTTATGGGCAAGGAGCAGGTGTTGAATTTATAATATTAGCTCGGTCCCAAATATAGCCTACTTGGTACGCTGTTCTTTTGATGTGCTGCAACAGCGACGTTGCGGTTGGTGGAATGCTGTGCTGACTGGTCGTTTTCCGCTACAGAAAAGGCTTAATTGACACATGAATCGATCACTTTTGGGATCGTACCACAGCACTGTTAATCTGTTGATCTGTTTCACAATGGCATCTTTCAGTGTAGGAAAGCAGCGTCGCCTACCTGAACGATCCACGCCAACAATGTTTCCCACGCGCTGCGTTTACCTTTGGAACCGAAAAACGAGATCTGATCACATGCGGTGAATTTATGAAATCCGCGCAAAGCAAAGGGTTTGCTAGGACCGGTATATAACCTTGGTGTTCACCCACTCCAAATAAAAACCAGCGCTTTTGGAGGCGAAATAACTGTACAGACTGGAAGAATGATATTACTAACACAACATCGGTATCCGAACACGGCAGCAGTACCGACTTGGCCTCATGCACAGTCATGTTCTTCACATGGAGTGTAGTACGTCCATCGGCCTCCTACAACAGAATTCTTCCACTTCTCACTTCGGTTGGGCGTTAACTGGTTCCATAAACAGGATAGCTTGTAACCAAACTCGCTGTCATCTCGGTACCATTAACGATATCATTCGATTCAAATCAACCTTTCAAAAGGTCCTTCCATTCCAAAATGCACTATACAATTTCCCAAAAAAGGCATCCCATATTGTTAGCTGGAAAACATCCCCTATCAAAGCTGCTTGTCTCTCCTGAGCATCTTGTAATATTTCACTCAGACAGTCAATTATTGTTAACATCCCTTCGGGACCAATTTTGGGTAACTTCAACCCGTCCTGTTCCCAAACAAGTTGTTTTTTTTTTGTTGGAAATGTGGAAATGCCTTGTGCACCCCCTTCCGTTGATTATTCCGTTGCAAGGGGAGTGTGGGGCTCGCACCCACTAAAACCTTTCTATCTCTTCCTTTTCTTTTTCGAAAAAGGACATCGGGAATCGCGACGTTGGCATTCCTCCGATGTCATTTCGCTTTCTAATGTCGTGCTCTCGCCCCCTCTTCCCTTGTTCTAATTATGTGTGTATTTAGTCTGGCGATCGTGTCCCACTTCTGCTCACTTTCCAGCATTAACTCTATTATATCTATATCTTATATTATTTTGCCTGAATTCTTCACCGATTACTAGTGCCGCATTCAATCTTTTGTCGCCCCATCTTGCACACTCCAGGACTGCATCCCCCCCCCCCACCCCCGCAGTAACTAGTCTGTTCTCTTCTTTATCTTACACAATTTACCCCATTGCCGTACATAAACGGTGTCATGTGGAAGCCTATTTCGCCGTGCTTCCTATACACCCAAGCCCTTATTTGACCCACTAGGAGTCTGCTCCATGATCTCTTATCGTCCTACTCTTGCTGATATTTGGCGATCCTACTCTCTTTACTACAGCGTGTTATTTTCTCGTTCACTAAGAGTCGTAGTGGGATCGTGCTCGCTATCACCAGGAGGTCCTTCGTGGACACTGTGCGGTACGCCAATGCCTCCCGGAGCCCCATGTTCCTCTGTTCACTGCTAATCACATGCGAAGACCTCACATCGGTGGGCTGGTTAAAACCGGAACTGGAGAGAGCAGCTCGGTGGGAGGGAACCAAGCTTCGATACGTCGCGTCGAAGCGAAAAACCTCCCAAAACCAGTGAGGGCACACTTCTGGATCCCCGGGATCCGAGAGGAACAGGGAAAGATCCTGAAAAGAATCAAGATTCAAAATGCTGGCGTGGAAACCAGCAACTGGCGTGTTGTGTACTGGAGAGAGGACCACAAGGGACAAACATTGATTGTCCTTATGGACCAAACTTGCTGGGACAATATGGGGGCCAAGTGCAACCATCGACCCTACGTCAACTTCACCAGGGTGACGTTTACACTCCTCTCTAAGCCGTAGGTGTGGAGAGAGGAGGAGACCAACATGGAGAGCGAGGAGGCAACAGTGGCTGAGGGGCTCTCAGAGGAAGCACAACCAACTGCGTCAACCTCCGCACCTCAGTAGGTAGGTACAGTTTCAATGGCGAAATTAGTACAAATCAATCTACACGATAGCAAAGCGACGTCCGCCGCCCTCTGTGCATATATGAGCAAACATCATACCTATAGATGTAGCCCTGGTTCAAGAACCTTGGATCTACAAAGGGCGAATACGAGGTCTGGGACTCAAAGAGGCGCGGCTCATTGCTGAGCCAACCGTAATCAATCCCAGATCGTGCATCACAGCTAAAGATAGCGTCAAGTTACCACCACTCTGGGACTTCTGTTGCAGAAACCTAATGGCAGTGATGGTGACAGTGGAAAGGGACGCGGAAGAGAGAGGGAGCTTGTACTCGGATCCGCATACCTTCCCTACGACCAACCAAATCCACCACCAACCACTGAGGTTAGCAAACTGGTGAAACACTGTCAGCGGAGAGGATGACAAATCCTCCTCGGATGTGATGCCAACGCGCACCACGGACATCAACAAAAGAGGTGAGTCTCTCCTAGATTATATTATTAATAATACTCTAGAGATAGCTAATGTAGGCAATGATCCAACCTTCATTAATATTCGGCGAAGGGAGGTACTTGACATAACATTTGGAACTGTGACTTGCAGCTCAGTACACAAATGGCATGTATCGGAAGAGCCATCGTTATCCGACCATAGATACATTCGCTTTGACATTAAGTCAAACGAAGCGGCTACGACCGTTTATAGAAACCCGAGAAGAACCAAGTGGGACCTCTATAGAGAGAACCTAAAGGCCGAGCTCGAGAACTGTCCCGCCGAGGTTAACAGCTCGGCGGAACTAGAGGCCATGGAGGAAAACCTCCGCATGGTCATCAAAGGTGCCTATGAGGCAAGCTGTCTCACGAAAGAGAACAGAACCTCAAGTAAAATGTCCTGGTGGTATGAGGAACTCTCTCGATTGCGGGTACTGACTAGCAAGCTCTTTAATAGACCAAAAACACGGGGGAATGCGGTTCATACCAAATCACACTCACCGAATACAATAAGGCCATAAGAAACGCAAAACGTGACTCATGGAGGAGGCATTGCGAGGAAATTGAGCAAATTCCAGAAGGTGCCAGACTCCAAAGAGCTTTACGAGGAGGAACAGGGGACTGAAAAGAAAAGAAACGAAGATGGACGCAAATCTCTTCAATGTGTGATTTCCTAAACTGTTCAAATAGAAGAACCAGAAAGCGTGGATTATATAAATCTGGCGGCCATAACCTACCAGAAGTAAAAGCCTATGTAACAGTTTGTAGGGTTCCGGAAGTGAACCCTTTCATTTGAACGATAGCCTCAATGGAACTTAGTGATGTGAATGGGAGAGATATTAGTGTCTGCTTAGATTTCTGGTTTTTCATACCGGGTGTGTGTGTGTGTGATCCTCCTCCCTATTCACACAAAAGTAATCATCAAAACCAAAAGAACGTTCGTGTCAATTCAATTACCAGTATTTCATTTATTTACAAAAAATACAAAAATAAAATGACTACCTATATATTATGATAAACTTGTACACAGGTAAAAATAATATCGCCGCTTCTGCATCCATAACTACAGAAATCGTCAAGTTCCACTAGATGTTCATGCCCACGATCGGCACAGTCAAAAACAACTTGTCTACAAGGGGATCGAATATACGGTTCGATGTGCTTAACGGGATGAGCTTGAGGACAGGACAATTTCTTCCCCTCATGCAAGCAGGCGTAGTGACATTCACCATTTTCTTCATAAAAATGTTGCTCGCCATAACTTCCGCAAGTGTAAGGAGTGTTCTTGGAAGTATCCTTATCGCAAACGCCTTGAACGTAGTAAAACGCACAAGCTAAACAGACCAAGACAAAGATTGCAGTTTTCATTTTTACTAAAACAGATCAAAAATTACTGTTCACGTATCAAGAGTTTAGGTAGCACTGCCTTACTGAGCTTTCCAATGTCTTTATATACCTACTCAAAGTGACTGACCTCTTCTTGTCGGGCGAAAACATGACATACATTATATTGAACAACAGAGGAATTGTGTTACCGTTAGCAACAGCATCACAGGTTATCAAATCTTCTTGTTGAAATAATCCAAAGGCCGTGACCTACTACTATAATTAACCAAAGAATATCAAGAGCGATGATGAGTCTTCTTGCTGATGTTGCACTTGTTTTTTTTCCAACACGCTTTTTTAATCATGGTCTTCACGCGCGTAAAATTGTTAAACGTTTTACTAAAGGGCATATTACTATTATTATTATTATTACTATTATTGTGCTATGGGTGGTCCCAAATTGTTACCCGCATTGCGACCTTTTGGTCTATTGTGCTCCCCAAATAACGTGGTAGGGCGTTTCTTCTTCCTCACGACAACCCCTGCATATCGGGCTATCGGTCAGCCCCATGTTATGCAGGTGCTTGTTCAGGCGACCGTGGAGTGACCATCTCTGTCGCAAGTTTTATCTTCGTCTTGCTTAAGGTGGGCGTTTGGGATTTCCAGAAAGGTCATGGAATGACCCTGTCCTGGGATTTTCGACCAGTGTCTCTTTGGTGAGTAATATCAGAATCTCCTTTTGGGATGTGTTATATGTAATTCCACAGGAGTCCTATGAGTGGTTTTGCGCTTGCAATTCTCGCAAGCTCGTCAGCCACCTGGTTACCTACCTGCGAATCCCGCGTGCCTAGGTGCCCACACTTTAGTGTGACTATGTTATACTTGCCTAGCGCGTTTAGCATTTGTGTGCATTCAAGGACTAGCTCTGAATTTACCACATACGAGTCTACTGTTGCAATCGTTGCTTTGCTGTCTGTAACTATAAGGATTTTCCTTTTGGTAAGGATCTCTTTTAATAGCTGAGCAGCCGCTGTCAGGATTGCATATACTTCGGCTTGGAACACGGTCGCTTGACTTACAGAAATTCTGGAGCCCCGTTCATTGCTCCCATACACTCCAGATCCAGTGCCCTTATTGGCTTTTGAGCCATCTGTGTAGTGGGCGATTCCATTCAGCTTTGATTTACTGGAATTGTTCTCCCAGTCGTCCCCAGTATTGTTGTCTTAAACAGTTTGGTAGGACAAACTGTTTTGGGTATCATACTGAGGTTTTTATCTTTGGAGATTTCATCAAAGATGAGCGAGTGCTGCGTCTTTGACAATCCCTCCTCGCCGTTGACTCTCAGCCGGTATGCTCCTCTGAGCGCCTCTGCCCTAATTACTAGTTTTAGTACTAGGTTTACTAGGTTTCGCTGCACCTTGCTAAGTATCTGTATGTTCTTCTGGGTGAAGGTCTTATGCCACCACACCAGTGAAGCATACGTAATGGTCGGTCTGATCATTCTGGTGTATATCCATTGGTTCATCGCTGGACCTACACGCCCATAGGGACTTTGTTCGCTGTCTTCTCTAGGTGTGATTTGTAGGTCAGCCCTTGGTCTAACGTTATGCCTAAGTATTTGCCTTCTCCCATTACCTGTAACTTAGTTCCGTAGATTACTATCTCCTTTAGCTTTGTCGGAACTATTCTTCGTGAGAAGAGAATGATGTTCGTTTTTGTTGGATTAACAGACAGACGCCCTTCAAATCTACCACGCACCACAATCGCTAGGTATTTCATCGGCATAGTCAACTGTGTTGTAACTTGCCTCACTTAACCTCCTTAGCAGTACGTCCACTACCAGGCACCACAGTAGAGGAGAGAGAACCCCTCCCTGCGGACATTCTCGTGCAACTCTGACGGCTACAGAATCGTTATTAAGCGAGGCTGTAACGTTCCTATGTTTTAGTATGGTATGCATCCACCTACGCACGGTAGTGTGTAGTCCCTTGCTTCCATAGCAGTTTTAATTGATTCTGGAGAGGTATTGTCAAACGCCCCCTCGATGATTAAAAATTGGAGATCGTCCTTTCGGAATATTACCAACTCCGTTAACGCCACACTTTCGCGTTACCCTCCCATACCCATCACTAGTTGAAAATGGTTAGTTTAGTAGTCGGCAGAAGAAGTATATGAAGACCGCGAAAGAGATGGAGTGATAATCTCAACGAACACGAGAGAGAGGTATAGGTGACGAAGAAAAACAGGCAAGATGCCTATTTTGAAGACGGAAGAAGAAAACAATCCTTTCAAATCTGTGGGTGGTACATTAACCTTTGGATGTATTTCTCTCAAAATTGCGTGTTTTACCTTGTTTTGGTTATCACATTCGCCTTCATGTGATCCTTTTGAGATCCTTTCGGCGTTTGCTTATTGACACTTCGAGAACACGGCGCTGTTTTTAGATTTAAGCTACCTCACTCCCTCGCGACGGGAGCTGGTTGGAGACCTTGATTTACGGACAATCCCCGTAGATTTTTGTTTAGTAATTTCCTTCTTCCTAAAATTGGTTTGTTACTTGTGTGATCAACAGCAACAAGCACCACAGCGTTTTGGTAGAATCATCATCTTCCAGAGAATGTTACGTAGACTTATATAGGACGATCCATGATGGAGGTATCCTGGCTGACATGGCTACGATTAGACCCGCTTCCCCTTTCAAGCATCATTTCACTTATGGGATGGTTTGAATGACGTTGCGGCGCCGGATGACTCTAGTCAGGGAAGCAGTACAAAGGGGCCGAATTTGAGGCCAACGTACGTGTGGAACATGTCCACCCTCCCATCGTAATCCAGAATCCAGAGTTGTGTGATCTTTATGATCCTGCTTAAGATCTATGTGTTCATTATTTTTGTTCCTTATAATCTATTGTGCAAACTTGTTCTAAATCATCTTTGCCACATTTTATATTTTGTTGATCCTGTTTCCTGCTTCCTGTTTGAACTTGGTGCAGCTCTCTATTCAACTGTTGTTTTGGGCATGTTTCCCTTGCACATTTTCAAAATGTTGTCCATGTTAATGTTGAAGCTCGGGCTATCTCCTTGTTTAATACCCCTCTCCTTGAATATTTTTCTTTTATCCTAACCTCTCCTCTGATCGTTTTGTATATATTTTTGATTACCCGTCTGAGTTTTTTCGCGACTTTCATTTGTTTTAGACAGTGCGATGCTTTATCTTTTGGTACTTTGCCGACTAGCTACTTCATTTCTTAGTTTGTTTTCTATTATTTTCATGTACATTTTCACTTTTACATGTCTTTCCTTTTTTGTATAAGGGTTTAATTAAGTTCTTTTCTCAATCTTTGGATATTTTATTATTTCTAATTTTTTTATCATTTCTTTTCCTCCTCATTTGATTAATTCTGCTGTGACTCCATTTCTCCCTGCTACTTTTCCAGTTTTCAGCGTTTTCAGTGTCTATTATTTCTTCTTGCGATATTTCTTCTTCTGTTGTCTGGATATCGTACCTATTGGTTTTTATCCTTCTAAAATTTCTCTTCATAGAATCTGCTCCACACTTCTAAAATTTCTTCTGTTTCAGTTCTGAGCATATGATCTTCTATGTTTCATATTTGGTCGTGTTTCTTACTCTTCAGTGCTCCAATAAGTGTGCAGAACTTGCTTTTGTTTGTGCCATATTATCTTCTTTCCGCTTGCTTTCCAATCTCTTCCCAAGTTATGGTTTTTGCTTTTTTCACTTCTTCCTTGGCTTCATCTCTTTTTTGTATGTATTTTTCCACCCTTTTTTCTTTTCGTATATTTTTGCTTTTACTTCATTATTCCACCGCATCTGCTGATTTTTCTATTTCCATTTGATGTTTTTGTTCAACACATGTATTTTGGTGTGTTGATTGTTTTGGTCTTTGACGTTATTCCAAATTTCTTCCAAATCATGCTCTTTTACTTCTTTAATTTTCTTCCTAGCCTTTTATGTATCTCCCCGTTGGTATCTTTGCCTTGTTTCCATGTCCCTTAGCTTCTCTGTCTGTATTTATTTTATTTTCTAATTTTGATGTTTTCATTGTCAATTTTTTTCATTTCTGTCAATCTTTCGACGCTGCAATGTTTACTTTACGCTCTTTGGGGGTACTGCAACTTATTCGGTGACTTTTGCAGGAAATTACACTGATTCCTCTTTCCATTTCCCCAACTGTGCAGTAATGGCAAAATTAATTGCTTAAGTTGCCATATTGAAAAGAAAAACTAATAGAAATCTGATTATTGCTTTAAACTGTTAATATTTGCAATAAACACATCAAATAAACATTTAACGGTTCTATAAGCTCATATCTTACTTGTATCAAAGCTACTACATACACATTCATGGCCCCCGGGGGGTTGAACAGTATCGGCCCTCGTCACACCGCCGGCAATTTGTAAATAGCCCGGTCACGTGCCGAAAATACCGGTATTGAATGTTTTCTCGCCACGGTCACGTGTCAAAACGTACGACAAGCTCCCTCAAACGTTCTGATATTGCTAATACTTTATTGAAGTTGCTCGTACGCGAAAGGGGGCCCGCTATTTACTTTTTCAATACAAGTAGTTGTGAAAAGATCGAAATAAAGATTGTCGTTCATTCGCCATTCGATTATCTTTTGAACATATCTTCATTGTAATTGAGTGCCCTAATGACTTTCGCTAACATTATCCTACCTATCCTTGTTAATTAACTTTACCTCGTAAATGCTATCAATGCAATTTAATCAATAAGCAAATAGAGAATAAAATTATTTCATTAAACAGACACTAATAATTGTGATAAATATTTATCGGCCCTCTTTCCCTAAATTAATTTTTCAAGTACCACTCGTTCGATGCATATGCGATAATTATTCGAATTTTTAATAAAGAGGCGAATGTTAAATAAAAGGATTTAATTTAGTGTACGGATAAATATCAGTATCATTTTTTTTTTTGGGAGAGGGTGCGTGGGAAACACCGGTAGCATTGAAGGGCCAAGTAAGATTTTTATCTTATTTCAATTGTGTACTTCAATGAAATCAGTCATAGTCAAGGAATTCTCATTAAATTTCTGACACAGTCCCGAGCGCTGTTTTTTTTCCAAATTCTGAAAGTAGAAACTCCAAAAATCAAGCCTAAGCGTTGCCCAGTTTCAAAGTGTTAAAAACTGGAGATTCCACCTTAGTGGAGTGTTGTGACACCTCTTGGTCCCTATCTTACACAGTCTTCGCTTCATTTACTTTCCTTTACTTCCCTTTACATACTGAATGTTTCACAATAATTGGAAATGGAGTAGTAAAGGGTTGCACTCTGTCCAGGCAGTCGAACAACCTATCTAATGTTTGAGAATGCGACAGCGACAAATTTCACATTTTCCTTAATTTTAAGATGGACGCCGTTAGTTCACCATGGGAATTATCCAAGGAAATCTATCCTAAAAGGTTTCCAACCGAAACTTACAGAAATTAAATCTTAGTTGGCAGAACTGCATAGATCACGGCTTCGATAACAGATCTACAGAAACCTTGTTACTTGTCACAGAGTGAGGAGCATTGAGTATCCCTTTATTTTCTTCTACACCATTTTTAATCGATTCTTTAAAATGCTCCTATAGAGACGTGACTGAGCTGAGTAGATCAAACAAGTTAGTCTTAGTGTCTCACATACCGTCAAAACCAAAAGGTCGATGCTTTATTACAGAACAGTGGGAATAGATTATTCACTTTGGGGATTGGTACCATAAAAATTCTTATGAGAAACATAAATCCCGTAATTATATTATTAATTATAGCAGCATGTCAAAGTATCCTTCCCTTGGCATGATGTATTCTATCTTTGAAGATTGTAGTGAACCAAAACACAAAAAGCACTTACCGGACCTCACTCGCTTGATAAAATAAGGTCGCTAAAGACGCAAAACGAAGAGGTACCAAAGAGCCTCATAAAGAGGAATAGGAGAAATAATCGGTTCTTTAAAATAATCTGAGGGAAGTCAGACAGAGACAGCGAAGGAGACCTTGGAGCTTTAACCTGGGATTAAACACCTTCACTAAATCGGACGAAGGCGAACCAATAACTTCGTAACCACTTATAACCCATGTAGCATTTAATATTGGTGTAATATTGGTATTTGATTTTAAATATATTGGTAGAATATTAAGGTACAATATTGCCCCAACATTAAAATGTAAAAAATTTGACATATTGGCTAAATATTACTAATCGATATTATTTCACTATGGAGGAAAATATTTAAACAATATTGGCGCATTATTGTTTTGTAATGTGTCCCAAAATAGTAGGAAAAGGGTTACCTGCGCCACCTGAGAGCCCTAACTGTTCTGAGGAACTATTTCCCAGTGCGCAGCGCCAGCAGGGCTCCATGTGCTCCGGTGGCTCCTTCCTCAGGACCCCATTCACTTCGTGTAGACTCGGAGGAGATCGGTGATACTGAAACCACCTTATGCTTCAAGTAGGACTCGAATCACCGATCACTCGGTTACGAAGTCGCCCATAAAACAATATTGAGCTACAGAAACTTATATAATTTTGGAATTTAAACTTGAACACTAAAATATTGAGGAGGGCGTGCATATTATATTTTCATTATTTTGATATCTCTAAATCGGCTAAAAACTAAAAAAAATAGTGAAAACCGCAAAACGATATTTAAACATTTTTGTTAATACCTTCGTTATAAATAGAGATATCGTTTTGCGGTTTTCACTATTTTTTTTAGTTTTTAGTGCTCTACTTATTATCGTAAGAAAAAATATATGATTTTATTTAACTTTTTAGAGATATTTAAAGAAATAGGGTAAGTTATAAATCAACGGCCTCTCGCAGAACAATGGAAAAATATATTGTTGTTTTATTTTTATAGTATATTTTATATACTTCCAAAAATGCTCTTTTAATCAAAATTTGTTTCAGTAAAATCGGCCAAGCCAAACTGACACTACAAGCATTTTTCTTTTTCGGGGTAAAACCTTCCCCCACCACTTTATTTGACAGCTGTCAAAAAAATTGATGTAAGGTTTTTTATTCAAAAATGATCGTAGATTGATATGACAATATTTTCAGACCCACTTCATTGGGACTTTAAGCGAGAAAATTAAGCTTTTATGAACTATTATACCAAATACGCCCTCTAGTGGCCATCCTAGGAACTCGAAAATAATTTCCAGAGTTTTTTTATGGCCACATTTATGATAATAAAAAAAATTCCATTGTTGTCAGATGAGCAGGTCCTGAGATACAGCCGCTTACCTCGCTTATTTGGCCACCCGGTACACGCAATATTACATTACATTATTGTGCGTACAATATTTGAATTTACATTGTATATCAAAATTTACTTAATATTACAAATATGTATGTTATATTGCTTAAATATAGAGTTTCAATATTTAGTAATATTGTACACGCAATATTACATTACATTATTGTGCGTACAATATTTTAATTTACATTGAATAGCAATATTCACTAAATATTGCAAATATTGTTCTTATATTCACTAAATATTGTATTTACAATATTTGTATAATATTACAAAAATATATTCAACCAATATTGGCTGAAGTTCGACAATATTGCACCAATCTCTATATATTGCGCCAATATTCCGCCAAGCTAACGCCAATAAACTGTGCCAGATGGGTGGGGGGGAACACAAGAGATTGGGCTTTAGCCCGTCAGATAATCAGCTTCTTATTCGTTCAGTTCATTTAAAATCCTCCATATTTCCCTTCCGTCTATTGCATCAAACACAGCCTTCAGACCGAAGAACGTTAGTTGTAATTCTTTCTCTTCTTTCGTTCTTCTTTCCGTTATGTTTCTGATTTTATAGATATTTATCTTCTTGTAAATTGGTACTATTGGTTTCCCCAATCCTTCGGTGTTATTTGTTCTTCCCATGTTTGTCTACAAATTTTCCAATACCATTCCACTCCTTTTTAGCCTATCCATTTTATCATCTTTTATGTCGTCTCCCCCATGGCTTTACCTATTCTTATTTTTTGTATTGGATCTTCTACTTCATCTGTTTTGATAGATTGTTCAGTTTTTATTTGCTGTGTTATCTCATCTTCCCATTCTTCTGCGTGTTGTACATATTTTCATAGTGGTTTTTTCCATATCTCTGGTTTTCCCTTTTCGTCTGTTTGTTTTTTTTGGGTTATTTTTTATTCCTCTTGTAATTTTCCTTTTTATCCCTCTTGATCTCTTTGATTCTCATCCAGAACCCTTTGTGATTTATTTTATGTAGTTCTGTGATCTCCTCGCCCATCTTCTTCCAGAATTTCATTTTTTCAGCCTTGATTGATTCTTTCACTATGTATATTCCTCCTTGTCTGCTATTTCTTTTTCATGCTGTTCTTCTTTTCCTTCACCGCTCTTCTTATATCTTCTGTCCACCAGCTTATCGTTTTCGTGTGTTTATTTTGTTTTCATACCCTACAGCGGTCTTCTCCGCTACTTTCTTCAATGTTTCCTTGAAGGTTCTCCATCTTTCCTCCAGTGCCCATTCATCTTGGGAGTTTTCCTTTTTCTGATTTCTGCGTTTTTGAGTTTATTTATTTTCATCTTATATGTCTTGGTTAATCGGGCGTGGTATGTTGTTGTTACTAATCTATGTTGTGTACCTATTTCGGCTTCTTCCCTTGTTTCGATTATTTGTATCTTCTCTTGTGTGTAGTCTATTATGCTTTTAGAACTATGAGCAACTCAAATTAGGTGGGCAGTGAAGAATTTTCATCCGTAAAAATCATTATATTGACGAATCCATCACTGCTTCAGTTGAAAGTTTCTGTTCCAAGATTCAGTGGTCCCACCAGTTTACGCTGGAGCTTAGCCAACATGCTTTGAAGGTGCAGCTGATATATTCATATGGTTCACGTCATCTCTTCGTTAACTGATGGCCGAAAATATATAATTCTTTTAGAGGAAACCATTCCAGTTTCATTTATGGTAATCTGATGCGGATTTTGGCTCGACATCACAGTACAGGACGTTAAATAATTGGCTGCGAACGCAACTTAAATGGCGGTTTAGCTATATGAGTTTTAGCACCGTCAGGTTTCTTCCTTGGGCGCTAAAGTAAAGGTAGAATCTAAGCCAACTCCTCACAAACTTGTGACTCTCTTAAGCCACAAATGTACAAGGAAATGTGATGAGAAATTTGTCTAAAGGGTGGCCATTTGCAAAGAAGTTTATGAAACCGCTCGTGGTTCCTTACGTAGCGTAACCAGAATAACTTCAGTTGGAAAAAATGGTTAAAATGACACCTTTTAAGGGAAAACGCTACAATTTCGGGGCAAACACCAAACGAAAACTGAAAGTTGAAAAATTTCGATCACACCTACCCAGATTTAAAGAGTCCTGGAACAAACAACTCTAGATATAGAGATATTTTCTATTGTCGATGATTTCGACACACGTTTCTTACGGCCATTTCGTGTGAATATTAAGCGAACGTTTCATAATGGAAAAAGAAGGAATGGTATTGATTTGATATTCGCATAGGAAGTTTATTAATCGTCAGAATAATAGGGTAGGACGACGGGTGGCCTTACTGGGTATTAAACAGCGGGAGACGGTCGACACACTCCGCATTGAGATATAATCCATCCGTCAACAGGATGCTCCTAATCCTAAGATTAGCCCCCGTGAAATATGTTTATATCGCGTTCTCTGATTGCCATTATATCATATTAACTTTTCTACTCCGAATCATGGATTTAATAACGTCTACACAAAGTTTCTCGATTGTCAAGCTTGATGCGTTAAACTTTATTCAAATCAATTCTCACGGTGGGTGTGTTACCCAATTCGACATCAAAGTAAATTTGCTGTTAGTGGGTTTGGGTTTAGTAGTCGTCGAAAGATAAACAACTGCCTTTGAACTTAAACCAACAGCAGAATTCAACGAAAAGAAAGTTTCCTTGTTTACGATTTCTCCTGCAACATCTAATAAGGTTATAAAACAGACCAAAACTAAGAGTTTCTGGGAAATTTCTATGCAGGAAAGTGAGATGAAAAGGCTATCCGTCCACTTCTTTTGCATTTCGTGGTGATATTCTAGGAAGGAAATGCAAAGGGAGAAGGAGAACGCCAAGACAATTGTGGAAAAAAGCTTCTGAATTTCAATTTTAGTATCTCTTTTTACAAATGAAGTAAAGTAGTATTGGAAATCCAGAAATGAACGAAGAATATTCTTGGAAGACTTTGGTGACCATCCCCAAAGACTGTCCTGTGCAAAGACTAGCGTACCTTGCATGCACGGGTGCAATGCAAACAACGCCCACAGCCGTCATGGAAGCCCTCCTCGGTCTGTCCCCACTAGACCTCCACGTGAGAGAGCAGGACATGCTGGCAGTCTTGCACCTGAAAACTAAAGGGTTATCGAATAGCAGAGGTATTGAGGTGGGTCACTCTCGAACTCTGGGTAAGGCAATTAAGCGACTGCCTATCTTAGAAGGGCGATCTGACTTACTCATCCCTCAATTTATACTAGGGAAAAACTACCACACCAAGTGTCATCACAACCAAACATATCCATCTTCACGGATGGATCTAAAACAACGAAAGGAACAGGGACCGGAAGAACTGAACTGCCATACCAGCCAACCACTAGGCAAAATTCCGTCTGTGTTTCAGGCAGAACTAGTACGAATAACAATTCTTATGGACAGCATAAAGAATAAAATTATCAGAATTTCCAGTAACAGCAGAGGCGCTCTATGTCAATGAAAAATCGCCTCTAGACTGGTTTCGGAGTTCCACCAAGCACTACAACTCAGCAAGTAACAAACAGCAATACACTCGAGCTTGTATTGGTTAAAGGGCAATAGGCAATGAAAAAGTCGATATTACTTGCTCCAAAACAATAGTTTTAGGGTCCAGAACCGGCTTTTGCACTTACAGTATCAACTGCAAACAACTTCACAACTCAAGACACCCAAGCCCAGCTTGATGTAAGATTGTCGTCACGCGAGGGAGACCCCCAGGGGACCTTCTCGTAACCTGTGGCTACTAGTGGGTATACTTTATGGGCACTGTAAATTAAAAAGCACGTGCACCGCATGGGCTTGGTCAAATACTACACGGACGACGAGACGGCGCACCACATACTTTGTGAGTGTCTCGTATTTGTCGAATTGAAACGATCCATAATGGGGGAATCCTGGCAGGACATGGCTACTATTAGAAACGCCTCCCCATCCAGCATCCTCAGATTTATCTCACGTATGGGATGAGTGACGTTGCCGAGTCGGACCTCGGACGACTATTAAAAAGGAAGCTAAGCCGCTACTAACTCAAAAAGTCACTAAATTTAGTAACTTTTCTTAGGTTGGTAGTACTGGTAACTATAAAAGTCACTAGATTGGCCACGCCCCTGTTTTACCTGTTTTTACCTGTTCAATACCTGTTACCAGTTAACTCTATATATAACTGGAAGGATAACGATTACTGCAAATGCTTTCGTAATTTGTCCTCGACTGTTAGACAAGCACCGCTGCTGCACGAGTGGATTCCTATTTCTTTCGTATTTGTATAAACGTGCGAAGGCGTGGTTAATACTTAATAATGAGAAATAAACACAAAATATTAAGAATTTCACTCTTGTATATATAATTATCGTAAACTTATGTTATAATTGTACATTTAAAGATTAATCACGAATAAGTGTCTTAATCAAACATTATTTTTAATATCCATAAGAGAAATGTAGTAAGATAAGGATAGGCTTCCCCCTACTAACTTCCATCTTGCTCTAACAGAACGGGAGAATTTTTATATTCGACGTTATCCTTCCAGTTATATATAGAGTTCACTGCCTGTTACAAACCAGGGGCGTGGCCAATCTAGTGACTTTTCTAATGACCAGTACTATCAACCCAAGGAAGGTTACTAAATCTAGTGACTTTTTGAGCGGCATAGTATATCTACTGAAGCGTATCCTACGTTATCGCAGTTTCATAATAAATTAGCCCAGATAAGACTTACGTAACTTTAAAATGAGGCAGCAACTAGACATGAAAATTGCAAAAATTGTGGATTTAATTCAGCAAGTAGTCAAAAACAAATAAATTATCCTCTTGAAACCAGAAGATGGGAAAAATTTCGAAAGAAAATGACGTTAGGATAATATTGAACAACTTGACACGGAAAACAAGAAAAATAAAAAGTAATTCCTTTTCAATAAATATCTCAAGTCGAAAAGTGGCACTAATTACCCATTTCGGGAAGTTGTAAAACTGGTATACCACAAACATTTATTAATACCATGGAGGAAAGTATATGCACTAAAAGAAATAGATAAAAAGAATAAAAAGGGCACCTTCAAGAGAAGATCCTAAAGATAAACTGCGCGAAATAATTGAATAATCGTGGGCGGTAAGCCAAAGCCAAGTAAGTGAACGATAATATCTTAACTATTTAAGAATATTATTAACAAAACCTGGAATAACCCAAAATGGTATGCTCCAAACCATCGACGAGGTCCCACACATGAAACATGAAACTGGCACTACAGCCTATCTAAGCCTAAGTAATATACGAATATTGTATACAAAAGGAGGATTAGAAGAAAAGCCCGGAGCAGATTGTTAAGAAAACTTGCTTAGGTTAAATAAGTGAAAATAACTAGGTGTCGACTTATATCGTGTCATTATATTTGTTCCCCACCCGACGTTCAAAGACTTGTCATCCCTTTTACCTTGTGACCCAAAACAAGGATTTTTGGGATGATTATGAATAGACTGTGGGTTGTTAGGGATAAGCGTCAGTTCATTCTTCTGGGTATAGTCCTCGGTTAAGACAATCAATCGCGAGATTCGTCAATATTTGTGGTTGTTCTAATTGCCATGGGTTTAACCAAGGCGGCCGGAATGATATCTGGGCCTGGGGCCTTCCTGTTGGGTGGCTCTCTTGCTGCCTCAATCACCTCGGCATCCGTGACCAGGGGGAAGTCACTTGCTGTTGGTTCGTGTCTCTCGTCGCTTTGGTGAAAGAGGCTTCTAATGACTTCGTGGTCCAACCAATTAGGTTGTTTCTACGCACTATTTTTTTAGTCGCTATTCTATGGCCCCTACCCCACACATTCTGGTCCAGCTCGCTACATCACCTTTCCCAATGTTTCTTCTTGCTATTCTTAATGCAGTCGGACCTCTTTTATATCGAAGTGTCAGGAAACCTTTTGTAGGCTCGCCCTCTCGGTTCTATAGCGGGAGGTGTGTGGGACTCCCTTCCAAACACTTTCCTCTCTCTTGTCGACTTGCTTGTCGGTCGGGTATCGCCTTATTAGGCATGCTTCACGGCCGAGTCTGTCCGGGGGGAACAGATGGTCGCCCCCTCGATGTTAGCCTAGTTATTTCTCCGTGGCGGCTTAATCGGCCCTCTCTTAGTCTACATTCTGCCTCCCAGGTGGCAACTATGTTTGAGACCCATTTCTTCAGTCTCCGCCATTTCGCCGGTGATTCAAGCATCGTGCTTATAATGTTGTTGGGGCTGAGTTGCTACCCTGCTGTCCTCTCTTGCTCGTTCCTGCTACTCTTTCATCTTGGGCATTCGAAAATAGCGTGCCCCGCCAAGTCTCTTTCTCAACAGTCGGCACACCGGTCTGTGTCCCTTTTGTGGAATCTTAAGAGGTAGACACCGATCTCCCCATGTCCTGTGAGGAACTGGATGAGATGGTAATCCACCTCCCCGTATCTCCTGTGTATCCACTGCTCAAGGTTGGGGATGAGACGTCGCGTCCACCACTCCCTGGCCTCCCACCTTTGCTGCCACTCTCGTATGATCGTCGCCTTTTTCCATTTGCCCGTTCGTGTCATTATTAGGATCTTCGCCGGTGGAAGCCCCGCTATTACCGTTGCGTCGTCGACATTGATGGTACGGTATGTGCTGCATATTCTGACAGCTAGGAGTCTAAGCACCAATTCCGCCCTTTACACCGCCACTCCCCATTTCATCGCGGTACCCCACACCTCTGCACCGTACAGCAGAGTGGATATTGCTGCTGAGGCGATAACCTTTCGTTTGGAAGCCCTTGCCCCTCCTGTATTTGGCATAATATTTGTTAGTGCTTTGTACACCCTCTGTGCCTTGTCTGCCGCGTACCTGGTATGGTCGATGAAAGTGCCATTCTTGTCTATAATGACTCCCAGTATTTTGATGTTCCGTTCTATGGTGACCGCGTGCCCCAGGAGTTGTACTTTTGGGCATGGAAACTTCCTTCTTCTGGACAGTAGTGCCACGTTGGTCTTATGTGGGACGAGACTGAGTCTCTTCTCTTGCATCCAGTTGTTAATTTCGGTTACCATCTTCTCTAAGGCCAGTTGCGGTACTTTATCTCTCACAACGACCGCGAATCCGATAAGCTTGACCCCTACCGGCACCCTCAGGGTTAACACTTCATTATACACAATGTTCCACAGGATCGGCCTTAGTACCGATCCCTGTGGCACTCCCGCACTTGAGGTGAAGTTATAAGTTGCTCACCCCCTCGTTGGTTACATAGGCTTTCCTGTCCCTTAAGTAGTCGTTGATGAAGGTGATTAAGTAGTTCGGAGTTCCATACTTCTTCAAAGCCGTAATTATGTCTGCCCTTGACGCCTCGTTGAACACATTTTGCACGTTGAGGGAGGTCACTAAACATGCTCCTTTGTGCGCCAGGTGCCTCCTACTACTTTTTGCCTTTCAATCCTTATCTCCCGTAGAGCGTGTAGAGCCGAAACCAATCTGTTCGTCGGACAGTCTGTTATCCGTCGCCTCGACTAGTCTCGCCTTGATGAATTTTTCAAACACCTTACCCGCGTAATTAATCAGGAAGATAGGGCTGTATTTCCCTTCTCCTTTCGGTAGGTGAACCACTCGACTGGTTTTCCAAAACTCCTCTCCAGATTTCGGGCCTCATGGTAGCCATACTTTTGACTACCACTGCCGGTATGTTATCTGGCCCAGCCGCCCGTTTGTCCGGAAGTTCGTTGGCAGCTCTTACTACTTCCGCGTCGCTTACATCGGTGCAGTCGCCCGTCCCCAGGCCTCCCTGGGGGATCTCGGGGTGGTCCGGAAAAAGTTGCCTGATTATACCTTCCATGTCCTCCCGTGTCATGTGGGCCTTTATCTTCCTTCTCCCCAGCCGTTTTGTCACTATCCTGTAGGCTTCACCCCACATATTGTTGTCGAGTTCATCGCATTTGTTCCTTTTACTCTCTGTTATCAGATTCTTGAGCTCTCTCTCCTTTGTCTTGTGTAGTTCTAGCTGTTGTGCGGGGTCTCTCCCCGCCCGGTTATCTCGTTGGATATCTCTTCTCAGCTTCACGCACTCGTTGCGGACCTGGACTATGTCACTATTTTACCAGTAGTGACCCGTTCCCTTCTCTTTAGCCTTACTCGGGGCATGGTTCCCTGGCAGAGTGGTGAGTGTCCTTGAGCTTTTCCGGTTCGCTTGCCTTTATATTGGCTATGAGCTCTTCCAATTTCTTCCTGTCTAGGCGGTTAGTGTTCCATCCCGCACTCAGACCTAGCAAATCCAAACTTAACAACTCGCTTCCATCGTGAGCTAAGAGAATGGATAATCCGCCCATAAATCGTTTTTGTGGCTCAGGCAAGGCAAGCCTTTCAGCACAGGCCGTGGAACAAATATAACGAAACTGTTTTAAATTCCTTTTAAAAGCCAAAAATCTTTAAACTAACATCGTTCACTTTATTTTCTATCCTTACAAGATAACACAAAAGTATAAAGCAGCTTCCGAAAACTGTGGAGTACATTATGTTTGTATAATGTTGATATAGCGTTTGGGTCAAAGACGATACCATCAAATCCACCCTCGGTCTTCTAGGTTAGCCACATTTTAGCCACACTTTCGCCATTGATAAAGTTAAGACTGCTAACTATTATTAAATGATGTGGAGGCAAGCGTCGGTCGCTATGAATAATGGCAAACTAATGTCTAAGCCACGTGGCAAGTCGCACAGCGGTAGTTAACACTAAAACCGAACCCGAAATGTGAATAATATAATGATTAGTAGTGATCTGACAGCGTGAAATACGTGAAACATTTTAATGGTGTCGCTCTGGCGGAAAATGTGTTATTACGTATAAGTTTTCAAAGGCGTAAGACGTGTTAAAGGCAAAAAGCACGTGAAGTAATTACTCATTGTGAGAACGAGAGGCAGACGGCGCAGCAAAGCAACGGCAGCCGCGAAACTGTTGTGAGAAATGTAACTCTAATTTTACTTTTAATTAAGTTCTGTCATTAATCAAGGGCACACGGTGGTGCTTGCCTAGAACTTTTACTCGCGCACCACTTACGCGAGTCAGTCGAACATTAAGCATAGTATATTAGGGGGAGGGGGTGAGTTTGGAAAAAAATTTTTATCAGCTCTAGAGACTCCATCACCTTGTATTGTAAAATATTGATATTGACGAGCACGTGTCGGTGGCTATAGAGGACACGTGTCAACTTAAACTCACCTGTATTACCAATTCTAATTTTCCCACGAGATACTACGTACTCAATTGCTCTGTAAATTGACTGAAACTTTTCCTTTTCGAACGGTAGCTCAAGTGTTATTTATTTTACACAAAACTTTCAATTCAACAAGTGTTTACAAATATCTCTACCTGGTTCGGTTGTTTCCGTTCCCGGTTATGAATAAGATTAGTTTCCAGTTTGTCGAATTTAGTTTAGAATTGTTTCGCTTTGTTTCCTAATTAGTCATCTTCCTTTTAACAATAAAACCACCCTTTAAAATCGTGCGCCAAATTCATCAACGTCGTCGGCGCGGCGTTTCCCTCGCTCTCACCTTTCCTCTATTTTTTTCTTTGCACTCAAAACGCGAAAATGCGAAAGATCAAAGGATGCAAATGAACCGGTAACCATGACGACTTTGAAAGTGATAAAGGCTATCGTGGCAGGTGAGATTTATGGAGGACAAACACCCCCCTCAGAAACTATACCTACCGTGATACTTTGATCCTCTTAGTTATGTGTTTCAGTTGTAGAGATCGTCCCATTGTTTGTGGCACGTGCGAGCGTATACCACCTACGGATGATCGAATCTGTTATGTGGGGAGGAAAATAATTTTCCCGAAAGAGAAAAGCGCGCTTTGTTGTGAATGGAAATGGAAGAGAGGTGACGATTTCGGCTAAGGTTATAACGTAAAATACCCCACAGGGAGATCAGTTCCGGGCGCTATGCGTGATTTTCTGCCTTTCAAATGCTTGTTTGTCAACGCAATGCGCGCTCTGCCGGACATTACATGGGGTGCTGCCCCTAGTTAGGGTGGGGTCTCGTTGAGAGATTGATTGATTTTCTACACTATTAATAAAATCTATAAATATATGCATCTATTATTGTTAGTTAGTATAAGTACAACAGAAATAGCTGAACTGATGCCAATTTGGGTAACCGCAGGAAGAGAGTTGTGAAGAAGCAGGTGTGTCGTGGCTTCTTTGTAACAAGTAAATTTGAATTTTTGGTACCCATTTTTCTAAACCGAGACAAACTTGGGATATGATGCTAACAAAAATTTTCGAATGCCTTGTCTACTGGTCACGGTGAGGAAAACCCATAAAGTTTTTTTGTGCTTGCAATGGATCAGGTGTAAAAGCGCAAAAGGTGTTCTGCTAAGTCATGTGCCTCCACGAACTGGTGAGGATTTTCTAGGATTCATTCATTCCGTGCCTGAGGCTGAGGCAAAGAAGTTATTGAAAGCTCGTTCAGAAAGGAGCTTTCAGTCTCACTTCGAGTCATTCACGTCTCGCCGAAATAAATGAACAACTTGGTCAATAAATTGCTAACTGTTAACAAAAAGTAACATTCATACTGTGTTGACGAAGCTTTTCCCGGAGGTTATCCATAGCTCGTCGTGTCATTTCCGGTGATATGGCAGTCACTGCTTGGTTGATTGCGTGCTTAAGTGTCAAAGAAAAAAATCACAGGTGACAAATCGAGTAGGAAGTCAGGCGAAGTGTGTGCTGTGGCTCCGTCATGTTGAAACCAGACTTCTCGCCCTTGATGGTCCCCAACAGACTGGTTTAACGTAGCGCGAAGGAAGTTCTCGATCACGTGACAGTAGCGATTCGAATTAACTGTTACCGTTCTTCGAAAAAATACGGACCCCGTACATCAAATTCAGACACCGTACACCAAACTGTCACTTTAAGGCTGTTGGTGAAGTTCCTGGGAGTTTTCTGCTGCCCACTAGCGTAAATTTTGTTTATTTACAGTACCTGACAAGTGGAAGTGGGCCTCATCAGACGAAAGCAAAACAGTGCCAGGGTGAATGTTCTGAAGAATGTTCTCACACGCAGCTCTGCGAATTTCAAAATCTCTCACACTTAATTCTTGGCGGAATTGGAGGCCATGGAGGAAAACCTCCGCATGGCCATCAAAAATGCCTATGAGGCAAGCTGTCCCACGAAAGAGAGGAGAACCTCAACTAAAGTGCCCTGGTGGCATGAGGGACTCACTCGATTGCGGGTACAGACTAGAAAGCTCTTTAATAGAGCAAAAAACACGGGAGAGTGGGATTCATACCGAATCACACTCACCGAATACAATAAGGCCATAAGAAAGGCAAAACGCGACTCGTGGAGGAGGCACTGTGAGGAAATTGAGCAAATTCCAGAAGGTGCCAGACTCCAAAGAGCTTTACGAGGAGGAACAGAGGGCAGAATCGGTTCCTTGAAGAAAACTGAGGGGGGCTATACAGAGACCGTGAAGGAGACTTTGGAGCTTTTGCTTCAATCACTCTTCCCGGGATCAAAGACCATCTCAAAATCTGACGTAGGCGAACCAATAACTCTGGAACCCCTATCGAGGGCGAACAGAGGAGATTGGGTTTTGGCTCAACAGATAGTGAACCTTACAAAAATTAGGTGGGCAGTGAAGAATTTCCATCCGTACAAATCCCCAGGGATGGATGGAATTCTCCCTGCTCTATTACAACAAGGCCTCGACCTGGTAGCCTCCACGCTCTGTACGTTACTAAGGGCAAGCATTGCCCTAGGATACATACCCATGGCGTGGAGGGACGTAAAAGTCGTGTTCATACCGAAACCTGGGCGAGACTCATACGCCCAAGCCAAGACGTTTAGACCTATCAGTCTAACGTCGTTTCTCCTAAAACTATTGGAGAAACTAATTGAACGACACATTAGGGAAGAGGTGCTGGGACTTGAGCCCATCAGTAAATACCAATGTGCCTATCAACCAGGTAGATCCTGTGAGCTCGCCATCCACAGAGTAGTGGACATAGCCGAAAGGGCGATCTCCTGTAAGGAGGTCGCTCTAGGGGCGTTTATAGACATAGAGGGGGCGTTCGATAATACCTCTCTAGAATCAATTAAAACAGCTATGGAAAGCAAGGGGGTACAACCTACCGTGTGCAGGTGGATACATACAGTAGAACCCCGATTATCCGTGCGCGGGTTATCCGGGCTGCGGATTATCCGTGCCATGATTTCCATTATTGAAATTGCATTTTAGAAGTTTAATTATCGAAATAATGTTACCGTAAATTACTCAACGTGATCTCCCAATACGCAATAACGCAATATAGAAATCTCCAGTACCTACGTGCTTATTTAGTGTAAAATTTTACTTATGTAGAATTCTGTTTTCTACTCTGTTATCTTTTTATGCAATTCAAAGGTTAGTTTGAACTTAGAAATCTATTTTTTTCTGTTGTCTTTTTAGTAAGTACATACATAGTACATTTATGTATAGATAATATGTAAGAAATAAATGTTCGGATTATCCGTGCTTTTCAATTTTCCGTGCCTCGTTCGGTCCCATGGAGCACGGATAATCGAGGTTCTACTGTACCATGCTAAAACATAGGAACGTTACAGCCTCGCTTAATTACGACTCTGTAGTGGTCAGGGCCGCACGAGGATGTCCACAAGGGGCAGTTCTCTCTCCTTTATTGTGGTGCCTGGTAGTGGACGGACTGCTGAGGCGACTAAGCGAGGCTGGTTACACCACGGTTGGCTATGCCGATGACATAGCGATTGTGGTACGCGGCAGATTTGAAGAGACCGTATCAGTTGTGATGCAGGGAGCTTTAAATCTAGTGGAAGCATGGTGTGGAGAAGAGGGTCTGTCGGTTAATCCAACAAAAATGAACCTCATTCTCTTCTCACGAAGAAAAGGGCCGACAAAGCTAAAAGACATAGCAATGTATGGCACCAAGGTGAAGGTTGTGGGAGAAGGCAAATACTTGGGAATAACGCTTGACCAAGGGCTAACCTTCAAACCGCACCTATAGAAGACAGCGAACAAAGCCACAAAGTCCTTGTGGGCTTGCAGGCGAGCGTTCGGAAGCAAGTGGGGCTTATCTCCAATGATGACCCTCACTGGTGTGGTGGCATAAAACCTCCACCCAGACGAACATACAGAAACTTAGCAAGGTGCAGCGTAGGGCTTGCCTTGGAATCACGGGGGCAATGATAACCATCCCTACGGCAGCTATGGAGACCCTCCTGAACTTACCGCCGCTAAACCTAGCAATTAGGGCAGAGGCGCTCAGAGGGGCATACCGGCTGAGAGTTAACGGCGAGGAGGGATCGTCAAGGGCGGGGCACTCGCTCATTTTTGACGAAATCTCCAAAGACAAAACCCTTAGTATGAATACTGAGAGGATACCCAAAACAGTTTGTCCCATCAAACTGTTTAAGACAACAATCCCCACTCGGCAAAACTGGGAGAGCAATTCCAGTAAAGCGAAGCTGAATGGAATCGTGTATTACACAGACGGCTCGAAAACCACAAAGGGCACTGGCTCTGGAGTATACGGGAGCAATGGACGGGGCTGCAGAATTTCTGTAATCCTAGGACAACAAGCGACCGTATTCCAAGCCGAGGTATATGCAATCCTGACGGCGGCTGCTCAACTATTAAAAGAGAACCTTATTAAAAGGAAAATCTTTATAGTGACAGACAGCAAAGCAGCGATTGCAGCAATAGACTCATATGTGGTAAATTCAGGGCTAGTCCTTGAATGCACACAAATGCTAAACGCACTAGGTAAGTGCAACTCAGTCACACTAGTGTGGGCACCTGGGCATGCGGGAATCGCAGGTAACCAGGTTGCTGACGAGCTTGCGAGAATGGCAAGCGCAAAACCACTCATAGGACCCGAACCGGCTTGTGGGATTCAAGCAATACTCACGAAAGAGCATTGCAGACATTGGTCGAAAATCCCAGGACAGAGTCATTCCAAGATCTTCCTGGAAACCCCAAACGGGGACCTAGCTACGTCCATCTTAAAGTTAAGCAGGACAGAAATGGTCACGGGCCACTGTCGCATGAACAAACACCTGCACAACATGGGACTGACTGAAAGTCCGACATGCAGGGGTTGTGGTGAGGCAGATGAAACGCCCTATCACGTCATTTGCCAATGTGAGGCATTCATAAAGGCAAGGGAACTCCTACTTGGAAATGAAAAAATTACACAAGAGGAAGTAACGAAGATTCGCCCTACTAAAATCCTGGACTTTGTGAAAGATACAGGTATTCTTGAAGGGTAGACAACACCGGGGAGCACAATAGACCAAAAGGTCGCAGTGCGGGAACCTATCGGGACCACCCCCAGAATAATAATAATAATAATAATAATAATTCTTGGGTAACCATAATTTTGTAGGGGAGCATTTGAAGATCTTTGTGCAGGATTCTTCTTACACTCCTATCAGACCATCCCAGGGCAACTGCGTGTTTAAGTGCCGAACGCTTTGGAAAGTGCTGGATGGACGTTCTGATACGCGATATTGAAATATAAACTAAATTCCATATGTTGTTTCCTACTCCCCCTCTCCCCTAGCCAGCATGATGGACAAAGTGAGCTGTAGTTCGATTAATCCCTTACCACAGAAATCGTACAAATTCTCTAAATAGAAGCAGAAGAAGTGAGAGGGATCCTAAGAAATGCCCTAGTTTCTGGAATTAATTAATGGAAATCCATGAGGACGAAGATTTATCGGACGAAGTGCAGAAGTCGAAAGCTCTGGAAGTAGTTAAGGGATTCGCACCGGAAAAGGACAGCAGTTACTTACTAAACGATATGTTGGTGGAATATTACGTTCGAGAGCTACTTCGTTTTGTTCTCAACCTACCAAGAGACGACGAAAGAATCCCGAGGTTGGCGATAAACTGGGAACCAACCTGTAATCCTTGGAGACATTGGAAGTTAATAAATAGTAAGGCCATGTTATACTTCTTGGTTGAATCATCTCCACGCTAAGACAACCTCATCGAATGGAGACGAAGACAGTCACAGCACATAAGGGAACAGCACCTACCCAATTCGATAATGGAAGATACAAAGTCAAATAGAAAATCGTGGTCCAAACCAAACTCTGTTGATCTCGTCAGTACCCCGATCTAAAACGAACTGCTGTATCTTTTGTGGAAAATTAAATCACCCATTAGTACATGTGACCTAGCTCAGAAGATGAGACACTGGAAGAGAAAAACAACGGAATGAATTAGAAATAGTTCCCTGCAAACTAACCCACATCTCAATATTGCAAGTCGTCTCAAAAGTGTAAAGTGTGCAAAAAGAAGCATCCCATTCCGATATTGGCAGAAAATTTGAATAATAGGAAAAATAATAGATCGGAAAATAATTGATGATTTTTCATTACGGAATTGATCCAGGAAATGTCAGGTACTATTAGACAATGGGCCACAATGCTCTTATATTGCACAGCACGCAGGTAACATGAAGCATGAGCCAGTAAGAGGACCAAGATGAGACAGGAAAAGTGACTGGAGAAGAGACTCATAGGTTATACCGACTGACACTGAGAGAACTCTTGTGATGTAGATTTTTTGCATCAAGGATGTGTTCCTTCAGATTGGTTTGCGTTCCCATAGTGGGGAAACGGGACATTGAATTTATCAACACAAGAGGGTCGTAGTAAGGTTCTATTGGCCGCTCAAATCGATCCAAGTCAAGGATAAAAAAATGGATTAAGACATTACGTCTTTTATTCCATGTTTACAATTCTGTTACGAGCTTGGACTCGATGGAGCAGCTGGAATAATGTATAAAAGTTTCAACAGGGATATCCTTAATCAGGTATGCAACAAAGTAACCAAGCTTACTGTATTGTCAAAAGTAAATTCCGTATTTGATCCACTAGGAATCGATTAATCTGTGATCCCCGTTGCAAAGTTGCTGCTTTAAGAGCTGCGGAAAAAGAAGCAGGAGGTACACAATTCGCTTCTTTGACACTTCCGGCAAACAGTGTTCGATGTACCATTAAGCTGTGACAGTCTTCTGCTCCTCTAGTTTAATAGCACTCACTTCACCGGTAGGTATACTTCCAAAGAACACAGCGCACATGACTTGCTTCATTGTTCGCTGCTTTCTGAATATTCTTGGTGTGGCCTAGTCTTCATGGATCCATACGAGGCACTCTTGTCGAATTGGCATGTCGAAAAATGGTATGTTTGGTGACAAATTCGTACTCGTTCTGATTTGTGAGAATCTGTAAGATGATGGGATACAAAACGACTTACGACTTTTTTCAGATGAAGGCGGTCGTGTATTATTGTTTTCACAGATGAGGATCCAATCCCCAGTTGAGCCTCTATTACGGAGTAATTATCTTCTTCCATACTCATCTTCACGCCAGTAATGCTTTCCTCGGTCACAACGGTAATGGAAGAGCCTGCGCCTTTCTGGTGATCAGCTGTAGTCGTACCACGTTCAAATTCCTTGTGCTATTCGTAAACTGTTCCCAAGGAAGGGATCTGATCGCCAAATTTCAAACTTTCTTCGTAGTCATACCTACTTAAACCTTTGTTGAAGTCATGCTACAAGGTTTGTTTTCTATAGCCTACCTAATTTCTTCATTCTCATTGATAATGGCTTGTCCCTTGTATATGAATGAGTGTTATAAGACCCATATTACTTACGGAACGTTGGTGAGGTGATCCAAAGATCCAATTGGAGTACGAGATTTTTTCCGCAGCCATGGAAGCGACACTAAACGTATTTTGCCAACGCCATAGGTTTGAGTGCACTCCATAGTTTACGTCTTTTGTCCTCAAAGTCCCTGCTTCGCAGAGCTCCTTCTGAGCCTAGGGATTCTGTCATCATTCGTCCATTCGTACTTTTTCGACACGATTACATAATACGGTACGTTAGAAGGATTCGACTTCTTCATTCTTCTTGGAGCCCTTTCCATAACATGACCAGAAGTTTTTGCTTCGACTCATCTTTGCTCACCCTTTTATTCTTATAGAGTAAGTTAAGCGATACCCTTGTAAAGTTATCTACGCGTAAATGGTTGCAATAGGTTCGACACTATATCTGAAAAGGTTTCATCCGAAAAAACCATTAACGTTTGTTGTCCTTTAGAATCCTTTTTCCTGTCAATGACTCTCCGCTTTTGTGAGAGGAGTGAAAATCCTTTTCGAACGCAAAACCGCTTTCTTCTATTGTGATACTTTTTATGACGCACGGCGACCATAACATCCCCTTGATCAGAAATGTTTCATTTCTCCGCAGGGTTTCACATGCTTTCTGTTCTAATCGTAAACGCCATGTTTACTTGTATGTTAGTGCCCTCGTTATCAATTCAAGTCAATTCAATTTATTGTATTCTTAACAAAAAATATACAAAGATTCTTATTCTACAAACTCTAAAAAACTATAAAAACTACTACTCTAACACTTTCTTTACTCCTCCCCCCTAGGTTTCATCCTTTTCCTCCTCTCTAACACCTCCTTCATAAACCCCACTCCCACCCCTTTCTCTCCCAAAATCACCTTTCCCTCTCCCCCCTCTTCTCTTAGCTCCTCACATTCCCTCATCATATGTCACATACTTCCCTCCGTTCCCTGCACATTCTACAAACGCTTTTCTCGTCCTCCATTTTTTTTCATTCTCTATCTATTTATTCTATATCTATTTTCATTCTCCTCATTCCCGCACCTAAATCTCGCCACTATTCATTTTCCTTCAATCCCATGTCCTCCAATAGGTAGTAGACCTTGCCTTCTACCACAATCTCCCGATATCCCTCATTATACCTCCCTTCAACTATCCTCGCCCTCCTTCTCTGACCTTGAACATCTTACCAACTCTTCTACCATATCCCTTCCTACCTCTCTTCTTCTTTCTATCTCCTTCCTCGCATAACCCACTCTCTCACAAAAAATTCTCCTCTCCTACTGTCCATACCTTATTCGTTTTTTCCTCATCTCTCTCATACGCTCATTACACCATTACAATTTAATTTCTCCTCCTGACCTCTTCCTCATACTTCACCGCTCTCCTTCCTGTCTCAACTTTTACTTTTTCGGCTTTTATCTCTTCCTCCACTATACCCTGACGTATCTCTATCCAACCCCAACGTCCACCTCCAGTATTTTTCTCTCCATTTTTTCCACTCCTTCCACCCCCGTATCTCTACTTCGTACCCCATCACACTCCTTACTAGCTTTTCAAAAATCCATCTTCCTAAAACACTTTCCCCCACTTCCCACACTCTCCCCACTATCCTATTACCCTTATTTGCCAGTTATCTTATATGTGCCTCATCCCTTCCATTCATCTATACTCTCCACCTCCTCCTCCCCCACCGTCACTTTTCCTTTATCCTCCCCCCTCTTCTCTTTTGAAACACCATCACTTTAGTTTTTCCCACATTTGCACTTTCTTTCTCCCTAAATATCACTTCATCACGTCAAGTGTCGTCTCTGTTGACGTACGTTTTTCTGATGTTGTTGTATCTCCTGTCTGAGGCTCTGAATTCTGGATTGCGATAGGAGGGTGTACACGCGCACGTATGCCTCACATTCGGGCCTGCTCTCTGTGAAGTTTCCGAAGATCAAATATTACATTAACCTAATTTTTGGTTTCTCTACGTGTCGTTTGGGATACCATTTCTTGATGCTGGAGAACGTTTGTAACTCTGCCTCTTGTGTCATCTCTTCCTCCGTCTCCCACCTATGTTATTTTAACTAGAGCATCTGTCCACAGGGTTTGCCTTTAGTGTTCCAGCTCGGAGATTACTTTTTGGCCCAATTCTGCTTGATCATCGGTTCTATTATTTCCGTTTATTGTATACTGTTGCACTTTCAGCTGTAATGTAGTGGGCTATCTAAATTTAAAAATGTGCTATTATTTGCGTTTTGTCCGCTCCCGGTTTGGGCCCACTTCATTCGTTTTGAAATGCCTTTGCGGGAAGTTACTCCATATCTTCAGTGTATTCTAGAGGATCTTTAAATGTTTATTTTTAAAGAGGGAACCTAACATCCTACACGTAAGACTGTCAGCCATGCTGGAGATTTGTAAGATCTATTTCATTGGAAAAAGATACCAAACGCATTTCCTTGGTTGGAGAAGAATGAACTTTTAAGAATTTACTGAATAATGTATAGGACATTTTCTCGTCCTTTCCCTTTCCTATATTCTTCTCTACTGCTATGAGGCGGTAAAGCATTTTCTGGTATGAGTTTTGGACTTTGAGGTATTGTGCTACAGATGATGGGCTCCAACGCCCTTTGTACCTCCCTTTTGACCTTCCACTTGCGAACAACTACACTTCCGTTTTAGATTTTACACCTTTTCACTATACAGATTTCGGGAACCTCATCGGCGAATAAATGAACTGGTTTTATCACTGCCTCTAATCAGTTCACCATTGGTCTCAACTTTCAAGGTACGTAACTTTGCTTGTGAGGAATTTAGTTGATTAGAGAAACGTCCCCACATATTTCAGGGAGAACATACACATATACCTGAAGCTGTAACACCTACTACACTTGGAATCCAAGTCGTTAAAAACGTTTTCCACAACTGTACTTCCTTTTGACATCACTGCTTTGCTTGGTTCACGATCCCATTTTCTACACATGTTCATTGGGCGTTAAGGGTTTCAGTGTATGAGGTGCCCACTGGATAACCCACACTTACCAGGTTTCAGCACTTTTAACATCTCTTCAGGTGCAGGATCATTCTAAACTTTTACTTTCACTTTTATGTGTAACACAAATTAATAGATATAGGAACAAGAAGTAAATAAATTAGTCCCATGCCATACATTTTGAAAAAGACCAAAAAACACAATACTACGATTTCAAATTCAGAATTGTAGCAAGGAAGCGTTTGTAATCATGTACAGTATGTGACATAGAATTTACATTAGAATAAATATCAAATATAAAGCAGATACTTAGTAAAAGCAGAGGGTAAAGTGCATGTATTACACAAGTGACGTGCAGCTGCCACTATTTAGTCACAGCAGTAACATATCGTATATGAAGTTTGACGCGCATCAAATTTTCAATTTGTCCCAGAACAAAGGATAATCACCTGTTTGTGCAATATTGTCCTTTTATTAAAAATAATACGAAATTTCCCCTAACTTTTCGGTAACACCATCATTTTCACGGTCGGTTTTATGCGCAAATCCAGTAAATATCGCCAATTTTTTTTTATGGTACGAAATTAACTGATGAACAACGGATTCAATTTCAATATCTTTTAGCATTTAAATGAAAAATTAATTAAATATACGATTCACTATAGCTATAAGATTTTTAAATGAAGAAAAGAGCTCGAAAAATTTGACATTTTAATATTAAATTGGAAATTGCAAATTAAACATTTTCTTAATTGTAAAGTTTGAAATCGATAACGTTTTTTAGGGGTTGCTTTATTTACCCCTTTTAACATATCTCTCAAGTGCACGTTTATTATTATTATATAATCGTAAAAAATAATTGAACTGTAAGTGAGTGCGCCAATTTTCCTACCTATGTGGTCTCTTCAACAACCTTTTTAACAAAAGCGTCGAGTATTAGAACATACCTTACTATTATAACAATGCACTGAACCATGATGGTGATCCATTTCAACTATTTTATGTGTCTCTGATGTGGTCACATTCATCACAATATTATTACGTTTGCATGGTTTATTTAAGGGATGAAATACATATGGCTTGTTACGCTGTTTTCCGTGAGCTCTTAAGACCTTAAGACCCATTCAATCGATAATATTTTTAAACTTATCGTTTTTCATAATTCCGTAGAACATTTTAAAAATTAATTATAATCAAACTATACAACGGATCATTATAATTCTCTTGCCAATAGAATCAGACACTCACTCTAAGCTTTGATGAAGGCTGCCTATGTACCTATCAATCATCGCCCAGGAAGTCCAGGACCAAGTCAAGAAACAGTGGATTGAGGCAGAGAAACCCAAAAGTCAATTAAACGTGGGATTTTACAACTTGGCCTCTCACAAACAAAAGCTTGGTGAATTCTCCGTAAGAAGGATAAGGTTTACACCCCTACAAGCTTCTGCTACATCAGGTTCTCAGCGTTGATGACGAACAAGTCCGTACCAACTTTTGCACCGAAATACTGGAAAGATTTGAAGTCGACAATTTTGCAGACAGACTTATGTTTTCCGGACATGGAGCGCACCATAACTGGAAGAAGTGGAGAATTGACTGATGCCACAGATGAATGAAGACAGTGATGATTACGTGTTTCAACAAGATATTATAATGTACGAGATTATATCAATACAAATTTGCAATAACTTTGGATAGGAGGCTTTGGACCAGAAGGGTCACCTAGATCATCAGATTTAACATCTCCCCATTTTTTCTTGTGGAATTTGAAAAGGTCACTGTTTTTGTACCTCCGCGGCTGTGGCACTGATTGATCAAGTTAGATGTCTGGCGTATCAGCCTGGGTGGACTCATTGAGCATTCGTGAAGTATAAAAGAAATTGGAGAGTTTCTGGTTCGAATGATATAAGAATTATAATGATCCGTTGTATAGTTTGCTATAATTAAATTTTAAAGTGTTTCACGGAATTATGAAAGAAGAAGTGTAAGAGTCTAAATAACCAAAATTTTGAGTTTGAGATGCCCTAACTGTATCGTACCAGTTGATCAGGAGATGAATGCCGAGGGGAAACGAAGAGAAACAGTGGAGGAAGATCTGAAATCTATAAGTACCTACGGGTTTTGGGAACTTCTTCCACTAACCAATAAACATACATGGTTGCGCTATGAGACCAAGATAAGTTGGGCAGATCTCTGAAACATTTAAGAGATATCAAAGCTGAGGCTTCCACGTCTACAGTCATTAAGATAAAGACGACTTCCGGTGCAGGACCGTCCCAGCAAACACACATATAAAATATACATACAACATATATAAAATTGAAGTAATAACCTACATATGCTTTATTATATATCAAGTATGTAAGTATTCTTTAATAAAGTTATATAAACCGTATGCCACACATTACGTATATTTTACATAATAGTATAGAAACTTAAGGATATTCTATATACAGAAATTCATATAATATATACATACAGATAATTACATATTACTCATGAAATTCATGTGCTGTCATATTTACATGATTAGATTTATGTACGTTATATGTATCTTATATGGAAGTAGTATTACATATTTTTTATGTATGCCTTCTGTAAATATAATTAGAAATTATCATTACATATATTGTATGGTCGAAACTAAAGTCCGTTTCTATTTACGCCGCATAAGAAATCGCACGCGCGTGTTTTCTATAACACCAAAAATTGTAGTTCACGTACCTTTAATATTAGATCCGTATCGACTAAAATGCGTCTAATTTATATAGAAAATAAATAATATACCTAAAATAAATTACATCCTGGTCATTTTTGGCATAAAGGTAGGTATAATCATTGAATAAGACTTCACTCAACGATATAATTAAACAAAATTTAAACTAATAACGCGAAACAACGCAAAGTTATTAAGTACGAAATGGAAAAAGGAATGTTTCAAATTAGCGCAGTGGTACAACGTCGGATACAAAGAAAACACATGTCGGATTTCGGAATTTGCAACGCCCACCCGCAAAGGTTCGATTCCAGTTAAGGGAAACTTTTCAAGTAAGTATATAATATATCATAATAAACTATCGGCTTTCAGTTCAGGTAAAAACGAGTTCGTGCAAGAATTAAGTTAATTAAAAGTACAGTTGCACGTAAAAATTTAGTTTTTCCATTTTTTTGTATGGAACTGCTTAAATAATTTTTTACATTAATAATAATTACATTATGCTCGAGTAGCTGCCATTTGGTCATCGCAACGCTTTTACAATTAATATTACATAAAATCTACAGAATATATATAAATTCATGTGCTACAGATATAGAATAATTTACATCTATAGACACATATATTATTTTGAAAATTGCTGACATCCTGACATTAAATATCTCTTATTTTTCTTCCAGCTTTATATAAATCTGAAAAGCTCTTACATAATTTATATGTAAGTATTTTATATAATATAAATGTGTTTGCTGGGGTGTCATAGTTGAGAAAGTTAACGTTTCGTCCACTTTCGTGAGAGGCTTCATCGGGACAAGGATTAAAGAGATATGTTGCCAAGATTTTTCTTCTTCTTTCTCTATTTGTTATACTAATGTTATGCATGTGATGAAAATTTCAAATAATATCTCTTTTAGATATTCTTTAAATTGCACAACAGGCCTTAAACATTTTTATGCAATTAATTTACGTTGATATTCGATTTTACAACAAAATCATTTGCAGTAGCAGTTCATTACTACCTTCTTTTCTTCGCTTTCTCTCTCCGGTCATTTACATTCACACTCCTCAAATCTTCCCCCAGTCTTGGTCACCGCCTCGTTCTCGGTTTCAAGCCATTTCAGTCTCTCACAAACGTCGTAATTTTGAGTTTTTTGTACGAATAGGTATGTCTATTAGTTCTCCTTCTTCTGACCAAAAATGTCAATCTCAACATTCGTTTCTCACAATATATTTCCAGTTGTTCTGCTTCAGATTTAAGTATTTAATACCCATGTCTCGTAAGCCCTTATTACCGTTCTATCGATACCCTTAATTTGGTTCCTCTCAGGCTTCTGCCTTTTGTTCCCTTTTGCCATTCTCGCCCTAGTCTCCTGCCCATTTTTCCCTATTAAAACTCTGAGTTGTAAACCATCTCTCAAATTCGTACTTCTCGCGTACTTCCATTCCTCACCTCCTTCCTCGTTTCTTTACATAACTATAAATTGCGTTTTCGTCGCACTTATCGCCAGACCGCAATTTCTTGGTTATTCTCCAATCTTATCATAATTATTTACAGTTGTTGCTTGGATTTGGCTTAAGGTCAAGGCGTCAGCAAATGGGATACATTGATGTTCGTTGATAAGAACTGCCTCCCTTACCTTAATTTGTCATCTCTGGTTTGAACTCTACGAATAATAATGTATACAACGTCATGTGGTTGTTTGAAAAATTTGATCTGATCTTGACCCGTTCGAAAGCCAGCTCTAAAATCTCTAAAATACGTTTTGAAGGAACGAAACTTCATTTGACTGAATACCTTGTAATCTGTAGTCATATCTCGGCCTTGGTGTGGGAGGGGGGGGGGGAGACGTTCATCCTCCTTTAACATCATCAACATTAACATACTTCATGTTGATGTAGCGAGAGGAGCTTTCTCATTCTCACTCATTTTATTTATTTGGCCCATTGCGCCTTCCTCCCCCCTTTCAAAATAATAAAAAAAATCGACTTAAGGATTCAGAATGCAGGACGAAATATCAAGAAATAATAGATAATAAGTACTAGAAATAAATAGAAGGAAGCACCAGTGAGCTCAAAAATCCTGCTGCCATATAATCATAATGAAAACTGAAAGAGATATTCAAAAAGGGTGGTCAAGGGTGGTTAAAAAAGGATGGAAGTGGTTAGCCGTTATGTAAGCCCAATTTCAGCACAGTGCAAGGTCCTAGTAGTGACATTGAAAGCTACATAGCAAGGTCATATGGCGCAATTTTTGTCCGATACAAATTAAGACCAAGGTCAACTTGTTCTTATCCTGGCCGATGTGGATTAAGGCCAAATGCATTCTAAGCTTAGCTGGGTTAATATCAAGGTCCAATATTGGCTGATTTTTAGCCTGACTACAACGGTTCAAGGTCAAATGGATGCTAACTTGAAATTACAAGCTCAAGGTGAAGCTATACAAAAGTGGTACGACACTTACGAATGTGGCAAGGTGGTGTGTGTTTTAAATTGTAGTTGTAGTAACATGTGGGTGACATTTGCAGAAGAATGTTGGGCTAAACCCACCGATCTTAAAACGGGGGTCTAACGCGTCAAGTAACACCTTTTGTGTCGTACAAAATATAGTATTGAGTGCATTGTTCGAAAATTGAACGATGGTTGGAGGAATTTGCAATAGAGGTAGTTGTCGTCGTCGTACAGTCGTCTTCAGATTAGAGCGTTAGCGATGAAGAAGGTCACATTGGACAAATCGAAGAATAAAGTGCATATAATGGTTTGTGTGGCCTTTTACTTATGAGGAAGCAGGAGAAGGGTCGCGGGTAAGTAAGAAGCGCTGGATAGGAAACGTTTTCGTTTTGAAGTAGAGCGATTCGAAGAATCTCTCGTATTACAAGAAATTCATCTCAGCATGTCATCCCCAATTGTAACAGACCAAGGTCACGAGATGACAACGTAAGGAAGGTGGAAGAAGTTCTGGAAACTGTTCACAAAACAGATGAAATGGATATAAATAATAATTGGTATCGATATCTTCACTGATGTGTAGTAGTGAACAGTGGACCTTAACGAATAAATATAAAGCAAGAATAAATACGATGGAAGTGAAGTAGTAATTGAAAAAATGTACGGAAAGAGTAGAAGAGAATTAAGAAACGAGACATATTGACGAAACCTACAATTGAAAGGGGGGTCAGTCACGTATGTCGTATGAGTGATGACACTTGCAAAAAAGATGTTTGAAAGGAAAGAACAAAAAAGGAAAACCGTGTAGAAGATGGGAAGGAACAGAGGAAAAGGATTAAAATGGGAGGATACGAACACCAATTTGGTTCTGACACCCAGGGCCGGCCCTAAGGTCTCTGGCGTCTGCGAGCCATTTCTATTGAAACGCCCCCCCCCCCCCCAAATGATCCAAATTTTGTACCAAAATAATCACCTACAATTCAAATTCTCTTGTAATTATAATTATATTTATGCACAGATACATAATAATAAGGTTATTATTACCTGACAGGGGCGGCGTACCAAGGGGGGGGGGGATATATCACCCCCAAAGCGCCCAACCCTTCCATTCTATTTTACGCTTATTCTTATTAATCCTTAAAAAAAGACCTATTTTAAAAATTTAACCTCACAGAACAGACTTAAGTAATGAACTGGCAATGATGTCAATTCATGGGGAACTACCAGACGAAACTTGCACGACAGCCAAGGCGATTGGATTTTGTATTCTAATAATATTTATTTTATATAACTGTCTGTAAAACAAATGTTTACTAAAATTTGTAAATCACACCGCACTTTTTATATACCCTCCCAAGGCTATAGCCTGCGTACGCCACTGTTACCTGACTCACCTGAAGATAAACGACTCTTTACGGTCCGCGGCCTCTTTATAGCACGTCGGGCCATAAAGAAACGTCAATTAATTAATTAATTCTAATTTTTTGGGTATCAAAGCACTACTTCTTACTGTCTCAGCCAGTTCGTTAATTTCGGCATCGCAAGCCATCGCATTTTCTTCATCTGATGAAAAATCCTTCTAAAATACCGGATCTCACAACGGAAGTAAACAGTTTTGGAAAAAGATAAAACGGATACCCTTGTTTGCTGCTTTTACAACTTATAGCAACGTACATATTTTACTATAGCAACGTATTTTAAGCGGTTTGATAAGATATACATCTACTCACGTTTATGCGATATTTAAATTATTTGAGATAAATATTTAATCTGTGCATAAAATAGTGTAGGTATTTCTGGCTTAACTTGCTTTTACGGCCCTACAACCTTTCCCTAGACCTCGCTACCCGCTCGGGCTTGAAATAAGGCTTCGGGCCATTATAAGAATAGGTAGGTATGTAATAGACATTCTTAATACATTTTCAACAGTTTCAAAATTTTTAGTTAGGGGTTACTCTGATCTTCGAATCGATGTAAAATATTTTCAAATGGCAGCACTTCAATGCCGAAACTAGCTTCGTTATTTTAAACGTCGACCCCTATTTTTTATTATTATTTTAGATTCAACGTGAAATTTCAGTCCGCTTGATACCCACATGTCAATATCTAAAATTTATGGTTTTTCAGTTATTTTCGCTTTTAAAAAAAAATATAGCGGATGCAGACGGTACTTTGAGAGTTCTATATCTACTTGAAAACCGTTGTAGTTATGGCAACCAGGGCATAGAGGAACAAAACGGATATGCTGCCATTTTGAAAATATTTTACATCGATTCGGATTTCAGAGTAACACTTCAGTCATAAAAGTTCAAATTTTCAAAAAGCTACCTATCTAACTAAAGCTCCCAAAAAACACCCTGTATAATCCTGTTAACGAATAGGTACATTGACACGTCTAGAAATGCATAAAACACATTCACCCTAAACTTATCCTTTGGAGATTGTGCCATTTCACAAATTGGTAAGTTTTTTTAATTTTCAATTTTGAAATGTTGTTTTTTTATTGAAATTATGAACCTTGCGGCGGCGCCCCCTTCCTAGTGGCGCCCGCCTGCGCCGCAGGCCCGTTTCCACCGGACCTGCTTACACCTTCGGGAAACATAGGATTAAAGGTACCTAATTCCAAATCCGCACTAAAGAATTGACCAAAACGATGCAGTCACTCCCGTCTGGTGCTCACAACTGAAGATTTTGGTCGTAGTGGAATTGGGAAATAGTGTAGGTACTTATCTTACAACATGGAAGTTCCTCATCTTACCTTCAGCAGAGATAAGCCTATTGTTTGTTTTGATTCCTTTTTGCCTGTCGTCAATTTCGCCAAATTATGTAAAATTGTTCTGTTGATTACAGTTCGATAAAAACCTTGTTTTATTGTGTTGCAAATCGATTTCTTTTTTCTTTTCACAAAATGTCTGAAAAACAACAGAACATCCACATGTGTAAATTAGCAAAAAATTTCAAAAGTGAACCTCCATTTTCGATATTCCTTCACTCCCTCCTACCAAAAGTAAAACAAAGAAAATGAAGTCGCCAAAAACACAAATAAAAACATTTGCGTCGACTTTAGTTTAACTTGAATTATTCGTCTGTGAATAAAAAAAAAGGATTTCTATGTTCGCACAAAAAAAAATAAATAAGAATACTAAAATTTCCTTAAAATTGTAGATATAGAAAGGTTGAGGTTAACAATGACATTGTTTTGGTAAAAGGTGTCTATTGTAGAAATGCCAAATAGGCAAAAGTTTGTCCGGAATTTAATTGCAGGTGTAATGCGGTTAATAGCTACCGACACCTGTAACTGGAATTATTGTTCATCTATAGGTAGTTTAAATAGTTGAATATTATTCGTCGACACTAAGCGCTCCCGCACGTCCCTGCACGAAAAATTCAAAAAGTACCTAATGAAAGAAGCGAACGACGAACAGAGAAATCTTGTTTAAAGCAAACTCTTCCTTTGTTCCATATCGGTATATAAAACGGAAACTTGGATAATCCTTAAATTCGTTTTCATAGGTAGTAGGGGAACTTTTACAATACAGAGGATTGAACTATTGGAGCAAGACTGATATTAGGATCGGGAGCTTAATCTACTCCCTGTCTATATGAGAGCTTTCATTTTAGCGCCGCCCAACCAATGGCGTTAGTCGATGGGTGGGTTCTTGTGTACTACTTTTCGTTCGTACGACACTATTAGAAATGCTACAAGTTTCTGTGACATTCTGACCCTATCGATGGTAGGGCGAAACAACCCCAATATCTTGTGTCACCAACAATCTATACCAAACCGACAGTAGTACATCGAGCATTCGATTCACAGGATTTATTTAAAAATTAAAAAAAAAAATAAAGATACTTAGCAAAAATATAGTGTAAGATTGTCAATTAGATAAGTGTGCTTGTTAATAATTGTGATGGTGAAAAAGTTTGTGCGTTAGTGTTTAATGTGTTTAGTAAAAGGATTTGTGCAATTTTAAGGATACGTTTAAGAAAGTGTGACCAAAATGTTGGAGTTTTATCCTAATTTAAATTTGAACACTGCCATGTTGCAAGAGCATAGCGCGATGCAAGGGATGGAATGCGGCGGTAGAAGCGGTAAGTCTTTAGGTACTTAAATTATTGTTTACCCGACGGTAGATTTTCTCTTATTTTTTCAATTCAACAATTTCGGACGATTAAGACCCGCTGAAGTTTGAATAAAAATTAAAATTTCGAATAAGTACCGTAGAATCTATAGTTTTACTCTTGTTGATACAATAGCAACGTGATACATTTAGAGCTCAAAATTAATAGTAATAATAATAACAGATCTAAAAATTAACTACAAGACACATTTGCTCCAAGTGTCGTAGGAAATAAAGCACTCCATGTATCGTATCGAACAGGTTTCGTGGTTGTATCGGTTAGGCCCGTAGAGAAAATTTGAGTTTTTTTCAAAATTCCCACCTCTTATATGTACACGTCATGTGGTGCGCCAAAAACTACTCAAACTCTTATGAATTGGAATAGCAGGTGTATTCGTAGACCGCTAATGTACCTACGCCTGAGCGGTCCCGGGTTCGAATCCCGTCTGCGTTATGTAAACTACTTACTTGCAAGTCAAAAAAGAAGAAAATACACTCCAATTACTTATGAGACAAACAACAAATTAACATTTAGAGCTCAAAATTAATAGTAATAATAATAACAGATCTAAAAATTCAATTCAAAAGACACTACACGCTATTAAATTGTATTTGCTCCAAGTATCATAGGAAATAAAGCACCACATGTAGCGTATCGTGCAGGTTTCGTGGTTGTATGGGTTAGGCCTGTAGAGAAAATTTGAGTTTTTTTCGAAATTCCCACCTCTTATATGTACCTACACGTCACGTGGTGCGCCAAAAACTACTCAAACTTATGAATTGCAATAGCTGGTGTATTTGTAGACCGCTAATATACGCCTGAGCGATCCCGGGTTCGAATCCCGTCTGCGTTATCTAAAATTCTAAACTACTTACTCGCAAGTCAAAAAATCACTCCAATTACTTATGAGACAAACAATAATTTAACATTTACAGCTGAAAATTAATAGTAATAACAATAACAGATCTAAAAATTCAATTGCCTATTAAGTTCAAAAGATACTACACGCTATCAAATTGTATTTGCTCCCAGTATCGTAGGAAATAAAGCACTCTATGTATACCGTATCGTACAGGTTTCGTAGTTTTATGGGTTAGGCCCGTAGAGAAAATTTGAGTTTTTTTCAATAGTGTCATTAGTTTTCTATTAAGGATGCCTAGGTATATCTTTGTTACAGAGATAAATTTTAGTTTGTTGTCCATAATTAATCCTAGGTGAAATACACACGTTGTTTAATACAATCTTATGTCTATTTAAATCGAAACTAAACAAAATAGAATATCATTTATTACGGGATTAACTATCAGTATCCGTAATCCGTAGCTAATTTAACTAGTTACTTATGCTATTAACATCATTATTAATTATGAGTTCGCCAGCTGACAGTCGTTTTTATTAAAAGTTGTCAGCTAAAATGCCCCTCAGCAACTTTTTAAGACGTTATTGAAATTGGCAGTGTATATGTTATAAATAGCAGTGGACCCACTATGGAACCCTGTGGAACACCATTGTTAATTTTAATTGGGACAGATATGTCATTATTAAATTGTACATCTGTTAGTGAGAAAAGAAGCAATTAGTTGTGAGGAAGACTCCTTAAAGTCGTAGGTAATATTTAAGTGTAGTCGTTGATTGAAATATTAATATTTCAATCAACGGTGTAGTACAGAGGGGGTAGCTTTGTTCTCATTTAACGCAGTAGGTAAATAGGTCATTAGTGACCTTTAACAAGGCACTCACCGTGCTATGATCTAAATCCAAATTGGTTAACGGGAATTATTTTAATGATATTTATAAACCACGTGATTTTTCGGTGAATAACTGTTCCAAACACTTTAGATATCTAATGGATATGGGTCATATTTGTGACTTTGTTGACTCATTATATTTTTTCTGGTGGTACGTCCGCAAGTCTTCCACATACCTTCATCTAATATTTCCTCTTTTATGCTCATTTTTCACGTCTAATAGCTGACGTGACATCATTTCTCAACCGTTTATAATCATTCCAGTTTGTATTAAGTTTGGTTAATTTAAATTTAGTTAATGTCTCGTCTCTTAAGCTCATCATTATCTTAACAACAATCGTTAGCCATGGAACGTTCTTTTTTGTTACCCAGACAGTTCTAATGGGTGCATGTTTGTCAAACAATAAATTCCAATAACAGTTAACAGAGAATGTATAAGTAAATAACCTGATCATTAACATCGTGTGTAAGTATAGTAAACATTTTCAACGGGGGTGTTGTGCAGAAATGCATATGCTAACTATATACCTTTTCCAATTGTAATTCAGAAATTGTAACTTATAATCCAGACAAATGAATATGTAATTCAGAAAGTGTCATATGTAATTCAGATTAGTAACTTGTAATTCAGAATAATGAATTGTAATTCAGAGTGTCACATATAATTCAGATTAGTAACTTGTAATTTAGAAAGAGTAACTTGTGATTCAGATTAGTAACTTGTAATTCAGAACGTGTAACTTGTAATTCAGACTAATAAATTGCAATTCAGAAAGTGTCACATATAATTCAGATTGGTAACTTGTAATTTAGAAAGTGTAACTTGTAATTCAGAAAGTGTAACTTATAATTCAGATATAACTTGTAATTTAGAAAGTGTAACTTGTGATTCAGATTAGTAACTTGTAATTCAGAACGTGGAACTTGTAATTCAGACTAATAAATTGCAATTCAGACTAATAAATTGCAATTCAGAAAGTGTCACATATAATTCAGATTAGTAACGTGTAATTTAGAAAGTGTAACTTGTAATTCAGAAAGTGTAACTTGTAATTCAGATATAACTTGTAATTTAGAAAGTGTAACTTGTGATTCAGATTAGTAACTTGTAATTCAGAACGTGTAACTTTTAATTCAGACTAATGAATTGTAATTCAGAAAGTGTCACATATAATTCAGATTAGTAACTTGTAATTTAGAAAGTGTAACTTGTAATTCAAACAGTGTAACTTGTAATTCAGATTAATAACTTGTAATTTAGAAAGTATAACTTGTGGTTCAGATTAGTAACTTGTAATACAAAACGTGTAACTTGTAATTCAGACTAATGAATTGTAATTCAGAAAGTGTCACATATAATTCAGATTAGTAACTTGTAATTTAGAAAGTGTAACTTGTAATTCAGAATAATGAATTGTAATTCAGAGTGTCACATATAATTCAGATTAGTAACTTGTAATTTAGAAAGTGTAACTTGTAATTCAGATTAGTAAGTTGTAATTCAGATTAGTAAGTTGTAATTTAGAAAGTGTAACTTGTGATTCAGATTAGTAACTTGTAAATCAGAACGTTTAACTTGTAATTCAGACTAATGAATTGTAATTCAGAAAGTGTCACATATAATTCAGATTATAGTAACATGTAATTTAGAAAGTGTAACTTGCAATTCAGAATAATGAATTGTAATTCAGGGTGTCACATATAATTCATATTAGTAACTTGTAATTCAGGACGTGTAATTTGTAATTCAGATTAGTAACTTGTAATTCAGAAAGTGAAATTTGTAATTGAGAATTGAGAAAGTGTAACTTGTAATTTTCATGGAATTCATATAGATCAAAATCTTAATTGCAAATGCCATTATGAACATCTTGTGAGGAAGCTGAACACATACTGCTACCAAATACGCAACGTTAAAAAACTTATTGGAATAAAGCACACGCTAAGGTATTATTTCTCTCAAATACATTCTCGGTGGTATTCCTCACTGAAAAAAGGTTTGTTCGAGGTATTGCTGGCAGTCAATTTTTGGTATAACTCCAATCACACTAAGGATAATGGGCACTATAACAACAGATCCCATTCGCCATTGTGCGAATTACAAATTATACTTCCTGAGTTACAAATTACACTTTCTCAATTACAAATTACTAATCTGAATTGCATCTGACACTTTCTCAATTACTATTGACTATTCTGAATTACAATAAGTTACACTATCTGAATTACTTACAATTTATTAATAGATATGAATTACAACCCAGCAAGCACACATATAAAATATACATACAACATATATAAGATTGAAGTAAATACCCCTACATAATATGCTTTTTTATATATCAAGTATGTAAGTGTTCTTTAATAAAGTTATATAAACCGTATGTAACAGATTACGTATATTTTACATAATAGTATATAAACTTACGGATATTCTGTATACAGAAATTCATATAATATATACATATAGATAATTACATATTACCCATGAAATTTATGTGCTGTCATATTTATATGATTAGATTTATGTAAAATCTTATATGTAAGAAGTATTACATATTTTTTATGTATGCCTTCTGTAAATATAATTATAAATTATCATTACATATATTATATTGTCGAAAACAAAAGTCGTCCGTTTCTATTTGCGCCGCATAATTAATCGCACGCGCGGGTTTTCTATAACGCCAAAAATTGTAGTTCACGTACCTTTAATATTAGATCCGTATCGACTAAAATGCTTCTAATTTATATAGAAAATAAATAATATAAAATAAATTAAATCCTGGTCATTTTTAACATAAAGGTAGGTATAATCATTCAATAAGACTTCACTCAACGATATAATCAAACATAGTTTAAACTCGCGAAACACCCCAAGTTAGGAAGAACGAAATAAAAAAAAGGAATGTTTCAAATTAGCGCAGTGGTACAACGTCGGATACAAAGAAAACACATGTCGGATTTCGGAATTTGGCACGCCCACCCGCAAGTATATAATATCATAATAAACTGTCGGCTTTCAGTTCAGGTAAAAACCGGTTCGTGCAAGAATTAAGTTAATTAAAAGTACAGTTGCACGTAAAAATGTAGTTTTTCCATTTTTTTGAAACTGCTTAAATAATTTAAATAATTAAGTAATTTTTTATATTGGTAATAATTACATTATGCTCGAGTAGCTGCCATTTGGTCATCGCAACGCTTTTACAACTAATATTTTTTATGTGAATATTACATAAAATATACATAAAACGTATATAAATTCATGTACTACAGATGTAAAGAATTTACATCTAATAGACATATATATTATTTTGAAAATTACTAACATCCTGACATTAAATATCTCTTATTTTTCTTCCAGTTTTATATAAATCTAAAAGCTCTTATATAATTTATATGTTTTTTATATATAAATGTGTTTGCTGGGAAGTTACACTTACCGAATTCGAATTGACTATTCTGAATTACAAGTTACTCTTTCTAAAATACATCTTATATTTTCTAAATTACAATTTTGAAAAAGGTGTAGATATGTCAAAAAAATCATTTTTTTGTTTAGCTCTGTTATTATATTACTGACTTTCGAAAAAATGTGTACCTGAAGGAAAAAGTCGTCGATAATTATGGGTTCAATAATGCAGCTACACTCTTCTACATATCATTGGATGTGTCTCATTTCGGGGAACCCTATCAAAGTCTTCCTGGAACAGATTTGGAACAAACTGGTCCGCTAATGCAGTTCTGGTGTAAACCAACCGGTCCTGCGAAAGCGAAACCTTTTTTCCCGGCGCCGACGTCTTGCAGCCAGCCGTTCCAAATTCCTGTGGGCATATTCGTCCTATTCTTTTCTCCTTCACGACTTATGGTGGTGAAAGTTTTTTCGAAAATATTTTATATGCGGAGACAAAACGCCTAAAAATAGTAAACAAAAAGTAATTATTTTCAAAAAATATTCCATGTAAAGAGTTAGAGTTTTATTATACCGGGTGTCCACTTATAATTTCCCCTATTTTAACTGCCTATAACTTCTAACCAGTTCAGAGGATAGAAATATGCGGTTTTCACTGAAATGTTTCATTTTAGTACAACTTTTGTTTGAATGTATCGAACTTTTTCTATCGATTTCAATTAAGTCACAACAAAAATCTCGGATCTTTAACAATTTTTTTGTTGACTTTCTTAATGCAACACACTATATTTTTTGTAGTTTGAAGGAACTGACCTTCACCTATCCAGAGAATGAATTGAAATAACATAACAGAAAATCGATTTGATTGTTCTTTTAATCACAGTAGGTTTTGAAAATGTTATGTAGGTAAATGTCAAATTTATCAACTTAAGTATTTTTGGTCATTGTTATTGTATGTTTTTATAAAAGAAAATAGTATTTTCAGACATAGAAATTTAGAAATAGCAAATGTAATTTCTATTGCCTGAAACAAATAAATCGGTATAGTAAAAGACGCGTGTTCATAAATTGTAATAAACAACCACCCACTTCAAAAACAATTGGAAGTTGGTTCCACAGTTATAAAAACTACGGATCATTATCTCGAAAGGAAAAAGAAAACCGTAATAATAATGTTTTAAATGGCACCATAGCTGTAGATATATTATGATTATCTTAGGAGAAGATTGCTGTTAATTTCAACATGAGTAAATTTAAAATTCATAAAATTATACAACCACTCAAACTAAAACCTTGTTAGCGAAAATAAAATCATATGGACCATTTCTCTTCACCGAAAAAAAAGTAAATGGAAATAACTATATAGACATGTTAGAATTACTTTTCTATCCACAGTTAGATCGGGATGTACCATTAAATGGTAATGGTCTTTTCAACAAGATGGGGCACCCGCTCATTTTTCCTTAATTACTAGAGACCCCGTTTCCAATAAATTTGGTAACAACTGGATTGGTAGAAGTGGTTCAGTAGAATGAGCTTTTGTACTAAAATGAAACATTTGAGTGAAAAACCCATTACTTATTTCTATCCCGAACCGTTTAGAAGTTATAGGCAGTTAAATTAGGAGAAAATATAAGTGGACACCCTATACAGGGTGTCTCACGGTGACTGTCGGTTAGAAGTATATCAAGAACTGTAAAAGCTAGAAATTTGAAATTTTGCACATGCGACATGGAGTGTTTAATCTATTAAGTAAAAATATTTTCCAAATGGCAGCACTTCCGGAAATACCGGAAGTGAGCATCAACTTCTTTATTTTAAATACAAACCAAGCAATTTTTTTTCACATTCTGATGTGTCACAAAATGGTTAGTAAGTATACTTAAAATAATCGGCGTATCAATTTTGATTGTTGAGAAAAAAAATTTTTTTCACTGGAAAATGTGAAAATCTTGTTTAGGAAATAAAATTGAAAGTCGAAAATGGTAAAAGTTAGGGAAATGGGATTTTAGGTTCCCAATGTCAAAAGATAGAGACACAATTGTCTGTAATGGATAATAAAAAATTGCCCGCGGTTAAGTATCTATTTGACGTTATTTCCAGACTTAAGAAAAACTTTAAAAAGTATCTTTTTTTAAATGGAATGCCTATTTAATTATCGGCCCATTCGATGCAGAATTAAATTTCCTTTAAATTGATATACCATGTTCCTATACCTAAAATCAATGATTACAGAGTTATTTACATTTTTCTAATTAAATTTATAATTACATACTTTACAAAACATGGTTGGCTTTGAAAATTTTCAAAAAATTTTTATTCAAATGTTTCTTATGCTTTTATGATTATTTAAAATTCTATCTATGCAACTTCTTGACTATCCAAGGTATGTATCCGCCGAACGAAGAACTTTCAGGGAAAACATTAAAATATCCCAATACATTGGTTTCTGCAGCGTCATTGGGGACAATTGGCTTTGCCAAACATCGTGGCGCATTTACTTCGCCCAAATTTAGAAAATTCTTTTCAATCATCCTGATTTTTCGTTCTGTCATTGTAGGTAAATGCGGATATCTTTCGTTAAAGTGTTGAGTGATTCTTTATTCTAATAGTTAAAGGTTCTACAGGTCCGAAAAGTAATACGAGCAAACTCGCCATGAATGTAAAACAAATTTAGAATATCAGCGTTTGATGTATTCCATATTTCCCAATTAAAAACAAATATTAAGCGCAAAAATCAAAATTCAAACAGATAACACTGATAACAAACGTAAATGTAGCGTAAACTTTCAAACTGATAGCTAACTGACAACTGTCATCATAAGAAACAATTGAATAAAATTTTTTTGAAAATTTTCAAAGCCAACCATGTTTTGTAAAGTATGTAATTATAAATTTAATTAGAAAAATGTAAATAACTCTGTAATCATTGATTTTAGGTATAGGAACATGGTATATCAATTTAAAGGAAATTTATTTCTGCATCGAATAGGCTGATAATTTTATAGGCATTCCATTTAAAAAAAGAGACTTTTTAAAGTTTTTCTTAAGTCTGGAAATAACGTCAAATAGATACGTAACCGCGGGCAATTTTTTATTATCCATTACAGACAATTGTGTCTCAATCTTTTGACATAGAGAACCTAAAATCCCATTTCCCTAACTTTTACCACTTTTGACTTTCAATTTTATTTCCTAAACAAAGACATTTTTCAGTGAAAAATTTTTTTTTTCTCAACAATAAAAATTGATACGCCGATTATTTTAAGCATACTTACTAAACATTTTATGACACATCAGAATGTGAAAAAAAATTGCCTGGTTTGTATTTAAAATAAAGAAGTTGATGCTCACTTCCGGTATTTCCGGAAGTGCTGCCATTTGGAAAATATTTTTATTTAATAGACTAAACACGGCATGTCGCATGTGCAAAATTTCAAATTTCTAGCTTTTACAGTTCTTGATATACTTCTAACCGACGGTCACCGTGAGACACCCTGTATGTATAGATACAACCAACGACTGCATTAATTTTAACCTTAATCCGTCAACGCTTGTACCACAGTGAAGGCCCTTCTTTAGACCCAAATATTTGGAAGGAAGTAGTTCAAAACCATTTGGTAGATCTATAAATTCCGGTATAAAAGAACAAAGGAATCATAAGAATTCGGAACAATGTCGGCAAAGATCACTGTATTGAATACATACCTACTCCAAAAAAACTCCATTTGAGTAGTAGTAGAAATATAATATGTAGGAGTAGGGTAAAAATAGAGGGGAAACTTAGTGAGGCCTTCGAAACAATCAAGTGAGACAGGTATATCCGCCGAGCCCGAGTCTATTTTCAGTGTATATAGAGGGGTTAGTAGAAATTCTAACGGAAAATCAGAATGAAGGTGATAGAGGGATGTAAAGTATGCGGGGGACATTTGGTGGTGATGGCAAGAGCAGGGGCAGAAATGAGGGAAATGATGAAGACGGTGAAGAAATTCTAAGAAAAAAGAGAACAGAGTGTAAACGTGAAAAAGACTAAAAAGTAATGTTTCAAAAAGGGAGGAGGTAGAAGAAACGAAGAATGGTGATGGGGAAACGAGGACATTGAAAGTGGTGGGGGTAGTATGTTGGATATAAAATGAGGTATGGCACGGTGCACAGGTGCATGAGCTAGAAAAAATGGGCGGGGGGGGGAATAAAATATTAGAGCAGGTATGGGGACTAGGGAAAGAACATTTGGTAATGAGGTGATAAGGTGGTGAAAAGTATGACGATCTATGGGGTGGAAATATGGAGATGGAAGGATCGGAAAAGGAAAAGTATTGGAAATGGGTGTTAGGCATTGATAGGATAGGGAGACCCCGGGCCGCGATATATTGAACAAGAGGAAGTAAAATGGCGGGGAAATTGGAGATACATAGTGGCAGGGGGGAGGATACTGGAAAGTTGCTGGAAAGAGGTGAAGGAAGGGAAAATAAGATACGATCACGAAGATAGAAAAAGATATTATGAAAAGGGGTGGTCCGGTGGAGGAGATAAAAAGGAGTAGGGAAGTGGAATGGCGGGAGAACGCAGAGAGGAGATTATAAGAAGGGGTAAGATCAGGGAGGAGAAGTATAATGGTAAGTGTGGAGTAATAAGGTCGGAAGGGGTGCCGGTATATTTAAGGGAAGGACTGAGTATAATGAGAAAAATAACAAAGACAAAAGACAAATGAACCAACGCAACTTATTCAACTCTTATACAATTATAATTTATAAAGCTTAAGAAAAGTATTTGAATAATAACAAAGAAAGAAAACGACATGAATATTGTCACAATATAAAAAACTTCAATTCAATAATTAAAAAGTTTGGGGCGCACTCTTATACAGCCGTTTTACTATACTTAACGGAGTAAAACCATCCAATTTAATGTTTTTAAGTTTAAAATGCATAGGCTAAACATTAAATGTTGGTACTTTTTAGGAATCATTGTTTTTTTGTTATTGGCTCAAAACATATCAACATAAAATTAAGCATAGCTTTCATATCAAATCAACAGCTCTGGTATTGCTACAAAACAATTATGCAGCACGAAAATAGTCAAATAACTGTTGTAATTAAGATGCGATGTTATTATAAAATAATAATGTAAATATAGATCGTTACAAAGCTCTTATATAACCGTTGAAATTTCAAACAACCTGTATGACGCATGGTGATCGTTTAACAACTATTCAGTTCTTCATTTCTACAAGTGTTTTGTAGCGCCTTTCTTACAATATTTATACAACTACTTTATACTGATTCGTGGAAAAGGTTCCAATATTGTTAAACCATTAATAATAATTTATAAAACACAATAGTTTTATAACAGTTCAAACACAGAGGCACATAACTAATGTTGCAAAGCTTTCCAGTTCTCATCCATAGTACAGTATCATTGTTTTATAAAAGTGTCTTGATAATAATCAATGAGAGTCTTTGAGAAAAATGAGAGACAATATTATAACTACATGAACACATGAGAAAAGGCTTATCGATAAATCGAAATTGAATTCTGATATATTCTAAAAATAGATATTATCTCGCTATCTATTTTATACGAACGTAAACAAAGTACTCGTGTGTTTAAAAAGGTGTAATATTGAAATATCCCCTCCAAGCGGGAGCAGCGAGTATCACGCTTGAACGGTTACTCAATCGACCATCCTCATGCTTTTGCTCGTGGTTCCCTAATAGTATCTCATGCGATGTTTAAGTGCACCGCTAATCACGTTGTGTCGATTCATTATGCGAAACCAGAAAACGTTTTCGTTGTTCCCAAGTCTCTTTGGATGTCTTGCTTTCCGTTAACGGGGAGAAGACTTGATTCAGTCATTATCCTTTTTCCGGTTGAAATCTGACGTTAACAAACGCTTTAATCATTAATATTTATTTTTACTCTCTTTCTCTCTCTTCCATCGTACGTCTCCTTCGTAATGTAAGCAGACGTTCTATAATATTTAATAAAATGGAATGTTTTCATTTGTTACAGATGCCAGCATAATAAAATGTGAAAAAACGTACGAAATGTGCGAGGGTTGCGGCCAGAAAATCCATGATCGTTACCTGATGCGAGTTGCAGACGCAAGCTGGCACGAACATTGTCTTTCTTGCTGCGTTTGCGGCGTTCTTCTCAACCATTCCTGCTATACGAGAAATACGAAACTCTACTGCAAAGCGGATTACGATAGGTAAATAAGAAAACGTTTCGGACATTATTTTATTTTAACACATTGCTGGTCACGATCTTTCTTGGCTTTGCTGAAAACGTGATTATGGCCACATTTATCCCATTTTTATATTATGTAAATATTAGTTCATGCATTTTCTTACGTTACAAGACGATACCGACACCGACATCAATTCCGTAATGACACTCGGATTGTTCAAAGCACCTATACTTTACTGTCAAATTAGTGTCGATAGTTGACCACAACCAGTTATTATCTTAATATCTACTGTCCATTTTATAAGATTATTGTTTGAAATACGTCCGTGGATGATTTTACTCAGATGGAAAAACATCACCGTGTATGATAACGAAATTCATATACAGGGCGTTGGTTTCAGCGAGGCCACTTTTTTTTCCTATGATCAGATATACTTACCAAATTGAGATTTGGGGTCGGGAACTGACCTAATTATTGAATTATGCATGCCTCATATTGATCACTCAAACAGTAACTTCCTACGTATTGATATCAAGGCTCATGATTAAGATTAGAGCTGAATAATAAAAATTTTGAACCTAATTATCTTCCGGGACACAGAAATGAAGTTTTCGTGCCTCCAATTGAATGAGATCTGATCTGATCTGATCACTGATTTAGGGGGTTAAGTCTGCCCAATTATCAAGAGAGAACCTTTAAAGCTGTAATATTATGTATGAGTTCCGGTTACATTTAATTGAACTAAAAGGCTTAAATTTTTCAAAAAATTGTATTTCAGTCTATAGGTTGTTGCACTGTCAACGAAATTAAAAACGAAACTCTTGAGTCCTTAGATTTCTTACAGATTCAGCCTTAAGTGTTTGTAATTCTGACCAGAGCCTTCAATTTGAAATAATTAATTGGATTAAACGTTAAATATAGATATACCTGTTTAAAGTTTAATCCAATTAATTATTTCAAATTGAAGGCTCTGGTCAGAATTACAAACACTTAAGGCTACAAAGCCGTGCGGTGCGATTAATATAGATATACTTGTTAATCGCAACGCACGGCTTTGTAGCTGCAACCACACCTCCTGAAGCATTAATTTCATATTCAAATTTACCCTTATGACGTTGAGCCTTTGCTATGAAGCCCTGTGCTAAGTTTCCGTTTATGCTTTTTCCCAAACGCCAAACTTTCAAAGTACCGGGCCAAGTTTTGGTCCCTTGCTACAACACGACACATAGGTACTACACTTTTTAAGCTTTAGCTAATAATCAATCACACATTACTTTGTTTGAGAGTTTCACACACTCAGGAATCAGGGCTACATCATCTGCGCTGAAATTTTAAAGTTTGGTAAACATTCAGCCACACATTGCGTTTGTATGCATTTTCATACTTTATTTGAATTCTCACAATTTGAAGTTTGAGATACTGACAGTTCCAAGCAGATAAATTAGCCTTGAGTTTAAGATATTCAATTGAGTTAACCGTTGAGCCTTGATTTGAAACAGTAGGTCGCCACAAATAGCGAAAAAATGAGCAATAAATTCGGTACAAAACCAATCATAGTTGTAAGCCTTAAGCCTTTTTTTTATTTTCAGAACCGAAGTACCTACCCTGTGCCAACTGTAATAGTTAAAAAGTCTCGGTTCTTAAAGTGGACGTTATCGCTGTCGATCAACTCACTGTTAAAGGTTCAAACCTTGAGTTTTAAGATCCTAATATTGCGTCCTTGTAAGGTTAATTTATACTTGGCATTCGTCCTTAAGGGTAGTTTCAATCAAACGCCAGTTTTCGTAGTTCGAGCTTTAATTCGTATGTAAGGGGTTTAAATGTAAAGGTAAAATCGTCATTTTAACAGCTTGTCCTGTGTAACTATCATGATTCAAGTCCCATGCGTTTCAACTCGCCTACAATTCAAAACGTTGATGTTAAAATTGTTAAACATTCAAGAATTTCAAACTTAAATTGTAATTTAACTATGATAAATTAAATCAGTTCCCTCAACGAGCCTTGGGTGAGCCTTACAATACAATCTCTTCAACTCAATATGTTAAATATAACCCTTAAGTGTTGAATCACAAATATATCGAACGTGAGCACTGATTGTATTTTAATACTAAATATTTTAGTAAATTTTATACTTAACCCTTTAAATTCTAACTTACATTTCCCAAATATTGATATTGAAAGCCACATCCTTAGGCACTTATATTTAAGGCTCGTATTTAAGGTTTAAACTGAGAACACTAGCTTTTAAGGCTCAATTTTTCTTTTTAGTTTAATCACATATAACCTTCAAAGTTTAGCAAGGATAAGCCTTAAGACGAAGCAGAGGTCGACTCTCTTACAAAAACTCACAAATATTGATATTGAAAGCCACATCCTTAAGTACTTATACTTAAGGCTCGTATTTAAGGTTTAAACTGAGATCACTAGCTTTTAAGGCTCAATTTTTCTTTTTAGTTTAATCACATATAACCTTCAAAGTTTAGCAAGAATAAGCCTTAAGACGAAGCAGAGGTCGACTCTCTCATTAAAACTCACAAATTATGATATTGAAAGCCACATCCTTAAGCACTTATATTTAAGACTCGTATTTAAGGTTTAAACTGAGACTCTAGCTTTTAAAGCTCAATTTTTCTTTTTCGTTTAATCACATATACCCTTAAAAGTTTAGCAAGGATAAGCCTTAAGACGAAGCAAAGGTCGACTTTCTTTTAAAACTCACAAATTTTGATATTGAAAGCCACATCCTTAAGCACTTATATTTAAAGCTCGTATTTAAGGTTTAAACTTAGAACACTAGCTTTTAAGGCTCAATTTTTCTTTTTAGTTTAATCACATATAACATTCAAAGTTTAGCAAGGATAAGCCTTAAGACGAAGCAGAGGTCGACTCTCTTATTAAAACTCACAAATATTGATATTGAAAGCCACATCCTTAAGTACTTATACTTAAGGCTCGTATTTAAGGTTTAAACTGAGAACACTAGCTTTTAAGTCTCAATTTTTCTTTTTAGTTTAATCACATATAACATTCAAAGTTTAGCAAGGATAAGCCTTAAGACGAAGCAGAGGTCGACTCTCTTATTAAAACTCACAAATATTGATATTGAAAGTCACATCCTTAAGTACTTATACTTAAGGCTCGTATTTAAGGTTTAAACTGAGAACACTAGCTTTTAAGTCTCAATTTTTCTTTTTCGTTTAATCACATATACCCTTAAAAGTTTAGCAAGGATAAGCCTTAAGACGAAACAAAGGTCGACTTTCTTTTAAAACTCACAAATTTTGATATTGAAAGCCACATCCTTAAGCACTTATATTTAAAGCTCCTATTTAAGGTTTAAACTGAGAACACTAGCTTTTAAGGCAATTTTTCTTTTTTATTTAATCACATATACCCTGAAAAGTTTAGCAAGGATAAGCCTTAAGACGAAGCAGAGGTCGACTTTCTTATTAAAACTTGTATCGCCTAATTAAAAAACTCAAGAAGGCTCTTTTCTAAAAGAAAAAGTGTCATTGTTTAAGTGCTTGGTATTTCTCTTCTTCTATCTCATGGTGTTGTGTTTCCTACCTTTCTTTCCTGGCATTATCGATTATATCAATTTTGAAGCGTCTTCCTTTCAAAATGGTTTTTGCATCACGTTCGGGGAGGGCCTTACATGCACTCCGCCGAGTTTCTCTACGTTAAGCGTTCTACTTGTTTCGTGTGTTAATCTTCGCCTATCTTCTTCTCTATCTGGGTTTGCCGTATGTCTGCAGTTCCGCTGTTCTCTTACCCTTATTCCCAATTCTTTTATATTGATGTTCTGTTCACCTCCTTGGGCAGCTGGACGTACGTCTTCCCACCGTCTCGTTTTTTTTTATCGCCGTTCGTGGCATTTTTTTTCTTTCTTTTCGTCCACTGTGTAATAGAGGTTCTTCTGCAGCCTTCCTAGATACTTCTCTGTCTTCATGTAACGAAAATCTTCACTCTCTTGCGACCCATTCTTTTAAAAGTCTTTGGCAGGTGGCCATAGATACTTTTGACGTGGTTGTGATCGCTTTTCCCCGCAACCTCATGCTCAACTACTCCTCTTCTTTTTTCTCTATCGATATGGTCTCCCATCGTGCCTTTCAACCAATCTTGTACAAAAGCTCTACAATCATTAACTAATTCTTGGAAGTGTCTCCTTCCTTTCCTCATGCCGTATTTCTCACAACCTATGCAGAGTCTTTCACGGAACTTTTTTGTCACCAATAAATTTGATAAATTACGTTGTTATCAATTTACTACACCACACCGCTTGGATTCTGCCAATAATTCCTTTATTTCCTTTAGTAGTTAGGGATTTACGGAGACAGTTGAAAGATTTTTGTTAATCAGGTTCGCATTCCATCTTTTTTTCCTTTGAACGGGAGAACCTGCTTCCTCACTCCATTGGAAGTCGAAGATGTTCGACATTCGTTAACTTATTCTCGCAGTTCCTGATAGAGGGATTTGGTGTTGGCTTTTTCGACCATCCCCTTATAGAGTTCTCTAGACAGCGGTTGAAATGTTAGGTAGGGAGAAAGATTTCAGTTTTGGGCTCTTTTTTTTGTTGTTGAGTAGAACATGACCTTCTACGTTTTAGATGCAACTGACATTCCTTTGTTGGGATAAGCCTTAATTAAGTTGAAACGACCCTTCCCATCAATCTTTTGAAGATTGATCTGCTTTAGACCTCGACAATCTGTAAGTTTATCAAGTTTTTTACTGTCTAATGTTCGATGTGCTTCAGGTACATTGAAGATACAAATGTAGTTTTGAAGAAATATAGGACGACACAATAATATTTATCCCAATTTTTGAAAAAAGCTTGTTTTTTCTCTCTATTTTGCAAATTTTTGAGAAAAATCCGCACAAGTAGGTAAGTAAGTATTTGTTTCTTCATTTCTCCACCAGCTGCACATACAGATCCCAGCAAACACACATATAAAATATACATACAACATAAATAAATTGAAGTAAATACCCCTACATATGCTTTTTTATATATCAAGTATGTAAGTATTCTTTAATAAAGTTATATAAACCGTATGTCCCACAATTACGTATATTTTACATAATAGTATAGAAACTTACGGATATTCTGTATATAGAAATTCATATAATATATACATAATATAGATAATTACATATCACTCATGAAATTCGTGTGCTGTAATATTTACATGATTAGATTTATGTACGTTATATATGTAAAATATTATATGTAATATTACTTATTTTTTATGTATGCCTTCTGTAAATATAATTAGAAATTATCATTACATTACATATATTGTATGGTCGAAAATAAAGTCCGTTTCTATTTGCGCCACATAAGTAATCGCACGCGCGTGTTTTCTATAAATGCGTCTAATTTATATAGAAAATAAATTAAATCCTGGTCATTTTTAACATAAAGTTAAAGATAGGTATAATTATTGAATAAGACTTCACTCAACGGTATAATCAAACAAAATTTAAACTAATAACGCGAAACAGGGCAGTCACGAAGTAAGAAATAAAAAGAAGGGCTGTTACACATTAGCGCAGTGGTACAATGTCGGATTTCAGAATTTGCAACGCCCACTCGCAAACGTTCGAATCCGGTTAAGGGACACTTTTCAAGCAAGTATATCATAATAAAACTGTCGGCTTTCAGTTCAGGTGAAAACGGGTTCGTGCAAGAATTAAGTTAAATATAATTAAAACCTACCGTTGCACGTAAAATGTAGTTTTTCCATTTTTTGTATGGAACTGCTTAAATAATTTTTTACATTGATAATAATTACATTATGCTCGAGTAGCTGCCATTTTGGTCATCGCAACGCTTTTACAACTAATATTTTTTATGTAACTATTACATAAAATATACATAAAACGTATATAAATTCATGTAGAAGAATTTACATCTAATAGGCATATATATTATTTTGAAAATTGCTGACATCCTGACATTAAATATCTCTTATTTTTCTTCCAGTTTTAGATAAATCTAAAAAACTCTTACATAATTAATATGTATTTTATATATAAATGTGTTTGCTGGGATAGAGTAGATACAGAAGGCAGATATACAAGAATCGACAGTTTAAAGACACTGAAACCAATTTTTGAAATTTCCCTTTTCTCTCAAAACTCGTAAAAAGGTGAGAAATTAGCGCAAAAATGCCCAAATCGATTCTTTGGAGACTCTAGATTTTCGACTGTCAATCATGCGGCGATACCCAGCAAACACATTTATATATAAAATACATTCAAATTATGTAAAATCTTGTTAGAATTACATAAAACTGGAAGATAAATAAGAGATAATGAATGTCAGGATGTCAACAATTTGGCATGTAGGTAATATACTATATGTCTATTAGATGTAAATTCTTTTATATCTGTAGCACATGAATTTTATATACGTTTTATGTAGGTAGGTATACATATTCACATAAAAAATATTAGTTGTAAAAGCGTTGCGATGACCAAATGGCAATTACTCGAGCATAATGTAATTATTATCAATGTAAAAAATGACTTACCTAAGCACTAAGCAGTCCCATACAAAAAAATGGAAAAACTACATTTTTACGTGCAACTGTAGGTACTTTTAATTAACTTAATTCTTGCACGAACCCATTTTTACCTGAACTGAAAGTCGACAGTTTATTATGATATATACCTACCTATACTTGCTTGAAAGGTTTCCCTTAACCGGATTCGAACCTTTGCGGATTGGCGTTGGAAATTCCGAAATTCGACACGTGTGTTTTTTGTATCCGACATTGTATAACTGCGCTAATCTGAAACATTCCATCTTTTTATTTCGTACTTCGTAACTTTGCGCTGTTTCGCGTTATTAGTTTAAATTTTGTTTGATTATATCGTTGAGTGAAGTTTTATTCAATGGTTATACCTATACCTATAAAAAATATGTAATACTTCTTACATACAAGATTTTACATATAACGTACATAAATCTAATCATGTAAATATGACAGCACATGAATTTCATGAGTAATATGTAATTATCTGTAATATAGGTATTATATGAATTTCTGAATATAGAATATTCGTAAGTTTCTATACTATTATGTAAAATATACGTAATGTGTGACATACGGTTTATATAACTTTATTAAAGAATACTTACATACTTGATATATAAAAAAGCATATGTAGGGGTATTTACTTCAATTTTATATATGTTGTATGTATATTTTATGTGTGTTTGCTGGGGAACTGTGACACTTTTTTCTATTGGTACATTTTATTCTCCATTCGACATCTAATCAATGAATCGGAGCGTGTGTGGAATATTTTATTTTTGTATAATCTTCGCGACCCAAATCCCGAAACGATCTCTCCTGTGAACTTCCAATGTGATAAAAATCTTAATTATAACGTAGACAATTTACTTGTAATCGCTCTATACATATTCCTCTTATTAAGAAAATGAGGAAAACTGTCAATAAAAGCTCCTTTATATCAAAGTTGTATTTCGTAGAAATATAAAAATTAAAAATCTAACATCGGGCGAGTACTAAACGAATGCGAATCCCCCTCAAATTCTTCATGATATAATATGAATAGAGCCAGCGAGTTTTTATTGAATTCGCCTCGCCGCCTTTCGACTTTTATAACGTAATGCGACGTATAAAAATGTGCAATATTGAAATACGAACGACGTTCTTTTAATCTGTATCTTTTTTAAAATATATTTCGCGCGAGAGTTACGCGTAAACAAACAGCCGGTAAAGGTGCTTTGTTCATTTTGAGTAGAATTTCATTACACCCCCACGCTCTTAGAGATGTTAGGCAACCAAATATACTAATGGGCGTTATGTTTCAGAATATTTGGTGTGAAATGTTCACGCTGCACAGATCGTATCCTTCCACACGAGATGGTGATGAGAGCTCAACAGCACGTTTTTCACTTAGCTTGCTTCGTATGCGTGATCTGCTGCCAACCGTTACAGAAAGGCGAACAATTCGTTTTGAGAGCCGGTCAACTATTCTGCAGGCAAGATTTTGAAAAGGAGATGTACCTAATGCAACAGGCGAGCTCCGGAGACGACGATATGTTAGATGAAGGTAGGCCAAGAGATGGAAGACGGGGGCCAAAACGTCCCAGAACGATTCTCACATCGGCCCAGAGGCGACAATTTAAAGCGTCATTTGAAGTGAGCCCGAAACCTTGTCGGAAGGTTAGGGAGGCCTTAGCTAAAGAAACTGGACTAAGTGTTAGAGTTGTACAGGTGTGGTTTCAAAATCAAAGGGCGAAAATGAAAAAGATACAACGGAAGGCAAAACAGGAGGACGGAAAATCGCCCAGTGATAAAGATAAGTCTGATAAGGACGAGAAGAGTATTAAGCAAGAGTCCCCATCGAGTGACCAAGGTCATTATCTGGGGTTGGGCAGTATGGGCGATTCCACATTTCCAACATCCAGCCAGCCTCTCAACCCCAACATACCTTACTCGCCTGATGGTAAGTCTAGACTTTCAATCGGCATGGTGTAACTCTAAGCGTTTTTTTCAGATGCCTACCCTGCACATTCGGGCGAAAGCTTTTGCAGTTCCGATATATCATTGGATGGTAGTACAAATTTCGATCACTTAGACGAGGCAACATCCGACACGCTTTCACTACAAAATATGGAACTACAAACGTCACATTCGCGTTCGCACGAGCCAATGTCGTCGGTTGCAATTACAAATCCAATCGATAAACTCTACCTCATGCAGAATTCCTATTTTAGCACTGAACAATAGACGGTCGCGTACCGTCTAAAAATTGCACAAAAATGCAAAAATTAGTGGCTTTATATTCGAAAATTATTTCTACGCAATTTTTATCTAGTCAGTAAACCATTTCCGAATTTAAGATTATATTTGGCATATACCTACTTATTTAATTTATTTTTTTTTTATTATATTCTATTTGTAAATATATTTATATAAATTGAATGTCACAACAAATTTTTATAATAAATCTATATTTGTCATTGTAAATATAGCGTAAATATGTTATATTGCTCCAAGTCGAATTACTCATTGTGATCATATATCTATGCCAAATATATTAACAATTAGTCATTGCCTAGATTTTATTATATCTATTTTAAATAAATAAAATTATTGATAATCGACTTACTTTATTTACGCGTTTGCTGAACAATTTTTGGCAACATACCTACGCATTGGGGAGGATCCAGGTGTTTATCAGCTCTGATCAACGTCTCCTCTGCAAAAAAAGGCTTGCAATGATGTCTTCCTCGCTGGTCTCATCTTCTTTCCATGGTTAATGAGTGGGCATCTCGATAGGTAGTAAAGGAGACCTGAAAGATACTGATGATACTGGCCCATGTTCGTTTCCATTAATCTGTTTCTTCCATCAATTTCTTCTTTTCCTCCTGCTCTACTTTGCCATTTTTAATTCTTTTTCTTCTTCTTTTTTTATAGAACTCCACATAATATTGCAACTGCTTCTTCCTTGGGAGGTATAAGTCCACTGTGACGACCACATGATCGGTACACAGTCGACACAGCCAACACCGACTAGTCCGTCTACATCGACCCATCAGCCAGCATTGCAGAACCAGTCTACCCTCCGGCGACCGACCAACCTACCTACTGCCTGTACCTCCATTATTAATCGCTTTCCGCGCTATTAGAACTTGTACATAACTAGTATAGTAAATAAAAATGTTAGTTGTTTTCACAACTTCCAAAACTTTATTGTTTATTTGGCACGATCACCAAATAGCTGGTGATCCGATTCAACCGCCAAATCCACAATTTAGAGGCTTGTTTTGTTCAAAAGCTCCACCATCAAGATCAATAGTATCAAAGGTTTCAATTACATGTTCCTATACAGTACTTTCAGCGCATCAACACCACTTTTCCTCAAAATCTGAACGAATTTCACCATTCTTGCGCTTCCACGTTCTTTTCAAAGCCTTTTGTTGTCCTTCTGGACGGTTGAAAGAAACCTTCACCTCGACTGATTTCCGGAGCATATATCAGACCACAGGTTCGAGAACCGTTTACCTGTGGCTTTAATTCGTCCAGTATTCGAAAAATTATTGTTAAGTAAACATTTGAATCGGTTTCTTTTATTGATCTTCTGGCGTTGTAAAAAAGCGTAGAAAAGCACTTCAGGCAGTGAAGGTAGTGCAAAGAAATTAAATTTTGAAGTAACAGTGTTCGATATGGTATAACTTTGTTAATGTAATACTTATACCTGTAATGTGTGTGTACATCGACACGGAGCTTGGCGACAGCTGATTTACCTATTGAGCAATTTGGCGATCTCACACCGTCATGTTAGGGCTGTGATTGAACCTTCTTCTTCAGAGGTTGGGTCGGTGGTTGAATTGTGCAACGTTTGCCTCTTCTTGTTCTTGTGCGCCTGTTTGTCTACCTGACTAGAGTGGGCTTTAGAGACCTGTTCCTAGAACGCGATTGAGCCACGGGAGGTAGATGGATTTCTTCCTCCTCTTTCGTTGTTGAGGTGCATCTCGGCTATCTGATTTCGCCCCAAGGCTGACTCCACACCAAGATCCGATCATCCATTACAAGTTGCCTCGCACAAGCACGAGGGTGTCTGGATTCCAATTTAGACTCTACAAAGGCAATGCTACCTGGATCATTTTGTTAAAAGGATATAAAACCACATACTACTATCACGCACCCCTTGCACTCGTCAATACTCGAAAGTTTTTTGAGTATATTTTCGTGTTAACTTATCGTTTTATATTGAATTTTGACCAGACTGCTAAGCTCTTGATGGCCGTTAGATGCACTTTGTGAATTACAAACCACTGAAAATGTTAACTGTGGCGACCACATGATCCTGCTACACAGTCGCTTACATACTGAAGAGCAACGATTGATTCCCATTGGCCGACCGATGACAACGCGTCGGCACCGGCCAGAATCCTTTATAAGCGAACGCTGTTACCCACAGAAATGAGTCAGAAGTTATAACCGCCAACGAAAGCAGTCAACACCGACCAGTCCATCTACATCGACCCGTCAGCCTGCATTCCAGAACCAGTCTACCCTCCGGCGATCGACCAACCTACCTACTGCCTGCGCTGTTAAAACTTGTAGGTACATATTTGTAACTAGAAATGTTAGTTGTTTTCACAACTCCAAAACTTTATTGTTTATTTGGCACGATCATTAAATAGCTGGTGATCCGATTCAACCGCCAAAGTAGCGAGTACTGACCCCGTTGTTGCATTGAATGTCTGCCTATGGCGCAAGCGGATATTTGAGAGCACGTGCAAGAACGGTTGACGGACTTCATTGTCAAAATGGTGAATTGTTTAGATGCCTGATCGTCAATGTGGAAAGAAACGAAAAGACACGTACGGCTCTGCGGCTATATATCCTGGAACCAGACCGAAGTGTTGTCTGGTGTTCCAGGATAGGATCACTAAGTGGACTACCACCGTCCGTTATCATCACCAACTGACAGAAAGGATTACAATCGTGATGTTCGACAATGGCCCTACCGTGAAGACTCCTACAAGAAATTGAGGGCGTGTAGACCTCTATATTGCTCACGGGCAGTGCAATGCTGTGAAATTCCTGAAAAAGCCCAAAATATACAGGATCGCTAACGAACCTAACGCTGCTGAGAAGTTCACGGTCAATACCGCCAGCCAATAGTTTTAAAGCCAATAACAAAGAAACTTAGGTTCAACCATCATCGAGAAAAGAAAGAACCAGAAAATTACCAACACAAGGGCAGTATGCAAACTTGGAACATCAACACAGAAGAGATGGAGCCGAGACGAAGAAAAACGAGAAATGGAAAAACATACCTAGATCTGGTCTGAAACCAGGGGAAAGGAGGGAGTAAATTTTGTCCTTGAGAAACATAATGGAGGATAAAGTTAATTATACAATTCGGTGCAATTAACTAAAGAATACTCTGAATAACCATAAAAGACAATAAATCTGGCGCAGTAGATCTGGATCTGGATTACGATGGGACCGACCCCGCAACGTCACTCAAGCCATCCCAGGCGTGAGACAAACCTGAGGACGTTGGACGGGGGAAGTGACTCTGATCGTAGCAATGTCCGGGAAGGGTTCCCCCCAACATGGATCCTCTTAATTCGATGAATACGAGGCACTCACAAATATGTGGTATGCCATCTCGTCGTCTGTGTAGCATCCTCTACACTCTACAGGATGGTGATTCGACCAAGCCCATGCGGTGCATGTGTTTGTTAAGTTTACAGTGCCCAGAAAGTATAGCCACGAGTAGCCGCGGGTTCTTTCTAGATAGCCCTGTACAAAAACCCGCCAGGCTACGAGACAATCCTCTGAAGGCCTCCCTTGCGTGACGGCAGTCTGACATCAAGCTTGCCTTGTTGCAAGATGTACTGGATGAAGCGACGGTGGTAGTAGAGAGTAGGTAGGTACACTGTTTTTGGGAAAATGCAATCCAAGAGAAAAGTAGATAAGAGATATAGGAAAATACCGAAAAGAGACAATAAACAGAAATGGAGTCAGAATCAGTGACTTTTCCCAAAAAAGGGGCATGTACAGTCATGGACTTTATAGCAATGTCCCTTGGATAATGTGATTTAGGCAACCAACATATTACATAGTTGATAGACGGTTTTTAACGTGTATTAATTTATAATATTTATAAATAAGAAAGGGAAACAGTTAGTTTTAACCAGTGAACTCTATACTAACTAGAGTTCACTGGTTTTAACATATTCATGAATTCTTTATCTTCTTCTTTATCTATACATCGTCAACCATCTTCTGTGTGTATGTTGGTTGCCTAAGTCACAATATGCAAGGGAAATTACTAAAGTACAGTAAAACCTCGATATAACGGACCTCTATTTAGCGGACTTCGGATATAACGGACAAAAAATCCGGTAAAAAAATTAAAAAAATTGTGTTGATATTATACATAAAAGAAGAAATTTTACTACAAAAACACAAATTTATTTCAAGAAAATAAAAATAAAAATACATAATGTAATTAAGCGTGCGTTTCATTCCTCAGTTCAAACGGATTTCTTGCGATTTCAGCGTTTTCAGTACGGCCGGCTGATAACGCGGAGAATAATGCTTACTTACGTGCTTAGCGTAGGTTTTTTGAGTTATTTTAAACTTATTTTTATATAACGGACTTTCGGCTTTTACGGACACCCCCTCCCCCCAATTAGTCCGTTATATCGAGGTTTAACTGTATATGCCTACTATATATTTAGTATTCCTTGATACAAGTAGAAACAAGAAAAAGGTTCAAACTTTTATCTACTTTGTACCAACTAGACATGCATAAATAAGTGTAATGGCGTAAACAAATATAATAAAAAATCAATGAGGAAAAGGAAGACCAACAATAGGCAACAGTGAGTTAAACAATGTGTAAAGTAGATGAAAATGGCATGGAAGAACCAATGGCACAGAGAGATAGATAAGAAGAATAATAATGATAATACTAAGAGATGAGGAGTAACACAGCTGGAAAAAATTTGAAGAAATAGACGAGAAGCATAAAATAGACATTCGAAAATTCTGGAAGAAAATAAAGAGAAAAAAATGTATTAAGTAAACAAACTGAAAAGGAAGAAAAAACCTGAAATTTGGAAACATTTAAAGAAATACAAACAGAGAAACAAATAGGAATGAAGAACATGAATAGGAAGTGGAGGAAACAATATGTTAGAAAAATAGGTATTAAAGAGCAGTAAAATCTGTTACACAACAATATGGGGTAAACTTATGCACATTTTTAAGGTAGGCAGTAAATTATAATAAAAATATGAAATAATATGGTAAAAGTAGGTAGCCAAGATTAACGTGACCCAAAAAATAATTAATTGTATAATTACAAAACTGAAATTGGTCTTAGGTGTATGTTAAAATTACAAATTTTATCGTGTAGGCGCCGTAGCTTCCTTCCTTGCCGCATCTTGTAGCAGCTGTGTATCGACCTCATCGGCTGGCAACTGTACATAACGTACAACCGAACCACGTATAAAACAGTTCTTAACCGAAAGCTGTAAAACATCGCCTTTACAAACTATCACAATTTCTTTTATATTACCATATGAGGATATTTCTCTGTATCCGTAACACTAATATCGGTTAATTTTATATTTAAATACTGATCCACCGAATGCAAAGTACCACAAATACTAAAAAAACAGTCATAATGTACAAAGATTCTTGAGAAGTTGGTACTCACCTTAAATCGTTTTTTAACTCAACGACCACGTCTTTTCCTACCAGCGATTTGAAAAATGAATAGAAAAGCTGAAAAAGAACGGTGTTTTTCGATGATTTATTGCGTTTTATTAAATAAATCTTACCATTTTTCGGTTTAAATACGGAAGAAAAGTAGGGTTAACTTAAAGACTTTAAATGTAATTGAACACTGTTGCCAGTTTTCACTTTTTAATGAAATTTCTCTGTCCCCGTCTTGATTATACAGTGTGTATAAATAATCAATGGTATCAGAATTAATCATTGCATACAATGCTCTCCTTCTTCCGAGTTTCTCCTCGTGTACAATTATTTAAATTATGACGATTCGCCCGGGTGGCAATAGCCATACTTGTACCGTGATATAGTGAGACGCACAAAACTAACGTTGGTGTTGGTTATCGAGGACGCTGGTTTACGTACTCTGCTAGGTACTTTAACGTCCACTTTTTGATCCGCTTTCCACTTCTGTTTTTGCGGATTCTCTTCGGTGGTGCCGATGTTGCCATCGACGTCCTTGGTGAGACTTCGTGTACAGTGTACAGCCACATCGCTTACAAAGCTGTTTTGAAGTGTTTTTCGACCAAATGTAGCGGCGCGGTTTCAACTGTCTTTTGCTAGGCTGCAAGGTTTGAGTGCTACGGATAGTCCTTCTGTCCTCTTTATGAAATGCCTCGTATTAGATTCGCTTCTTATCTCTATAAATGATGAAGTTGGTAGGTGCTTTCCGAATTGTGTATTGGAAGCATTCTGTATCGAAGTAACGGAACAGATGCTCTGCACACAGGATGTTTCTACTGGAAACTGTGCTCCTGATACGGTTCAAGAGAACGATGGAAGGGGAATAAGTAGCTGAGGACCGTTAACGTTGGTCGACAAATTGGAACAAGAAGTAGTAGAGACGCCAGTTAAGAAGTTTAAGAATAAGGAAGTTAAGAAGTTGGACAACGAGGAAGGATAGAGCCATATCAGTTAAGAAGTTGGACAACACGGAAGAAAAAGGACAGCAGTTAAGAAGTTGGACAACAAGGAAAAATAGGGACATCAGTCAAGCAGTTGATGGATAACAAGGAAGAATGGGGATATCAGTTAAGAAGTTCCACACGGAAGAATAGAGACGTCAGTTACGAAATTGCACAACAAGCAAGACTAGAGTCGCCAGTTAACAAGGAAGAGTAGGGAAACCAGTTAAAAAGTTGCACAACAAGGAAGCATAGAGACATCAGTTAAGAAGTTGGACAGCAAGGAAGATTTCAACAATAATTATTGTAATAAGGAGTATTGCAACCTGAACTCCACTGAGAACTGGCTAATTAACAAACAAACAATACCAAAGCATATTATAATAATGAAGTTATTGCAGACCAAGCTACACATAACGAAGAAGCCTTGGGGGGATGAAGTTGGAACAATAAGGAAGAATAGGGACATTAATTAAGGAGTTTGACAATAAGGAAGAATAGACACGTTAGTCGCCCAGTTAAGAAGTTGGACAACACTTGATCAAGAGTTATCTTTCTGTTCCTAATGATGTGGTTTTGGTATTATTATTATTATTATTGTTATGTAGAAATTATAAGTTGTATAATATTGTTCATCATACTCTGGTTAATTATTGATTAGAAAAAAGTCGAGGTATATGGCGGTTCTAAGACGGGCGAGCCGTTTGTTAAATCACTTTTTTGCGGCGATTGGTTCGAGTTAATAGTTGCAAATGCGAGACCTTAATAAACTCTCGGAACTGTTAGTTAAATTGGATTTGAAGCGGTAAAGAGTGTTGAAAAGGAAGAGGGAAAGTGCGGTGAAGGGGAATACTAAAGAAGATAAATAGACCGCTTTATAAGGAGCAAGGTGACGGTTGAAGGAGGTGGTCTAAATGTGATGGGCGGAGAAAGGATGAAAGTGAGTAGCATGAAGAATTCCTTAAGAATAAAAGGGGGACCATGAAGGGAAAGGTAGGGAGGAGAAAGAGGATATTATTATATGAAGTAAGGGGACGAAGGGGTCTCCAAGAGGGCAGGAACATTATAAGGAGGTGGCAAAGATAGACGGGAAGGAGAAGAATGAGATAATGAGCATATTGGACTAAATTTAATGAGGATGGAGATGGAGAACATGGACAGAGCGCTGAAAGAGAACAATGAAGAAATGAGGCGTGTAAGGAGGGAGAGGAGAGATATGAAGGAAGAGTCGGGTTAAGGAAGTAAGAGATGTAAGGGAGAAACTGGCAAGAAATAAGTTGGAATGGGGGAGAAAGGGAGGAGATAAGACTGGTGAAGGTTGAAGTTGAGGAACAGGAAAGGTCCAGAAGAAGGACAGCATAATTGTAAGAGGAAGTGGGGTGAGAGATACAGAAAAGGAACTGATAGGATGTGGGACCGGAGGGAAGGGAGAGGAAGGAAGAAGGTTCTGGACTACAAAAGGCCTAAGGCAGGGATGCCCGTTGAGCCCAACTTTATTCGCGCTATACTTAGGGGATCTGGAGGAGGAGTTGCGGAGACACCAAAGAGGAGGGGTAGTGATAGGGAGAGTGCGAGTGTGGGCGTTTGCGTACGCGGATGATGTAGTGGTGGTAGCAGACAGTGAGAACGAAATGAGGGGGGCAATGGGAGTGATGAAGGGGTACTTGCGGAAAAAAGACTTAGGGGTAAACGGGGCCAAGACGAAGATAATGGTATTCCAGAAGAGAAGAGAGAGGGGAGGGAAGACAACGTGGGGGGGGGGGAGAGTTGGAAAGTGTAAAGGAGTGGAAGTATTTGGGATATGTAGTCAGGTATGATAATAAGGATGAGCGACACATAAGAGAACTGGCCAAGAGAGGAAATAGGGTAGTGGGGAGTGTGTGGGGGATAGTGGAAAGAGTGTTCGGGAAGGACATGGGAAAGAGGAGATGGTTATTTGATAAGTTGGTGAGGAGCGCGATGGGATACGGGGCGGAGATATGGGAGTGGAAGGAGTGGGAGAGTTTGGAAAAGGTGCAAGAGAAGTATTGGAGATGGACGCTGGGTTTGGACAGAGAGACACCGGGTTGCATTGTGGGGGAAGAGGCGAAAGTGGAAAAATTGAGAGTGCAGGCGGGAAAGCGGGCAGTGAAGTACGTGGAGGATGTCAGGAAGAAGGCAGAAATAATAATGGTGAATGAATGTATGAAGGAGATAAGGGGGAAGCGGATAAACTATGGGCAAGAGGACAGGAGACTACATTACGAGAGGGTGGGGTTTGCAAGGGAAGAGGTAGAAAGAAGGAGGGAGGAAGGAAGAGAGATGGTAGAGGAGGTCGTCAGGAGGGATAAGGATGTGCAAGGGCAGGAAAGGAGAGAGAAGATAGCCGGAGGGAGGTATAATGAGGGATATGGGGAGATCATATGGAAGAGGGCAAGGCCAAGTACCTGGCGGGGGAGATGGGACTGAAGGAGAAAAGAATTGTAGCGAGGTTTAGGTGCGGAAACGAGGAGAGAAAGAATAGGTATTGGTGGGAGGAGAGAGTTTGCAGGATGTGTAGGGAGGGGAGAGAGAGCATGGCGTGTATGTTAAGAGAATGCGAGGAGATGAGATAAGAGAGAAGGGAAAGATAGGAGATGCTAGGAGCGAAGGGGGAAGGGTTGGGATGGATGAAGGAAGTGCTAGAAAGGAGGGAAAAGTGGAAAGTAGGGGGAAGGACAGGCGGGAGTAGTTTTAGGATGTGGTGTAAGTAGAATCTTGCATCATTTGATTTATTTGTAACGATACAATAAAATAATATTTGATTTGATTTGATAGGATGTATAAAGGCAAAAGTGGGGGTGAAGGCAGAGATAAAGAGTGAAGAGCTGAGGAAGTAGCAGATGTAAGGGACAAACATGCAAGAAATGAGTTGGAATGGTGGAAGGAAAGTAATGGAGTGAGGGAGGAGATAAGACAGGTGAAGGATGAAGTTGAGGATGAAGTGGGGGTGTCGGTAGAGATAAAGAGTGAACGGGTTGTGAATAGGGGAACGGGAAGGGAATTTATTGTGACGGAAGTGTGGCGGTGGGAGGAGAAGAGGGATTTAACGGCAAGTAAGGAGAGGTTAAAATGTACGAGTATTTTCATCGACGAAGACCTGACGATAGAAGGAATAAGGCGAGTGCAGGAGGAGTTAAGAAAAATAGCGAGGGTTGAAAGAGATAAGGAGAGATAAGAGAGTCAAAGCGGTTATATGGAAAGGTGTGGATAGAATTAAGGCAGTAGGTACGATTGGGATAAGGAAGGAAGCAGCTGACGGAAGTGCAAGGGGAGGAGGACAAAGAGGGACACAAAAGAGGGTAGAGAGATATTCGGGTCTAACTAGTAAGTGGTCTGTTTTTAGTCAATCAATTTGTAAAAATAATATTATTATTTAACCAAATAAAGCAAAGCAACTTAATTCTTGCACGAACCTGTTTTTACCTGAACTGAAAGCCGACAGTTTATTATGATATACTTGCTTTAAAAGTGTCCCTTAACCGGATTCGAACTTTTGGGAGCGGGCGTTGCAAATTCCGAAATCCGATATGTGTTTTTATTGTCTCCGACATTGTACCACTGCGCTAATCTGTAACATCCCTTTTTTTATTTCGTACTTCATAACTTTGCGCTGTTTCGCGTTATTAGTTTAAATTTTGTTTGATAATACCGTTGAGTGAAGTCTTATTCAATAATTATATCTATCTTTAACTTTATGTTAAAAATGACAAGGATTTAATTTATTTTATATTATTTATTTTCTATATAAATTAGACGCATTTTAGTCGATACGGATCTAATATTAAAGGTACGTGAACTACAATTTTTGGCGTTGTAGAAAACATGCGCGTTCGATTACTTATGTGGCGCAAATAGAAACGGACTTTATTTTCGACCATACAATATAATTATGCAATCATAATTTCTAATTATATTTACAGAAGGCATACATAAAAAATGAGTAATATTACATATAATATTTTACATATAACGTACATAAATCTAATCATGTAAATATGACAGCACATGAATTCCATGAGTGATATGTAATTATCTATATGTATATATTATATGAATTTCTTACAGAATATCCGTAAGTTTCTATACTACATATGTAAAATATACGTATAATTGTGTGACATACGGTTTATATAACTTATTATAGAATACTTACATACTTGATATATAAAAAAGCATATGTAGGGGTATTTACTTCAATTTACATATGTTATATGTATATTTTATATGTGTGTTTGCTGGGATCTATCTGTCTATCTGTTTAATTATTTACGAAACTTAGCAACATCAGTTAGGAAGTTGGACAACAAGGAAGAATATAAATGCAGTTAAGAAGTTGAGGAACAAGGAAGAATAGTTGACAAGGAAGAGTAGAGACGCCATTTAAGAAGTTGGACAGGCCAGAATCGGTAAGAAGTTGGGCAACAAGGAAGAATAGGGACATCAGTAAAGAAATTGAACAAGGAAGAATAGAAATATCAGTAAAAAAAGAGTAGGGAGCGCTATCTGTAGAATATATCCAACCAAAGGAAATTAAAAAGCCTGCGAAAAATTGACTTAGTAAGTTTAACTAGATGTGACAACAGCGCCTACATTGTGCGTAAATAACTAGCTGCTAACTTAATACTTATTTAATATTTACAAGTGATAAAGTTAGGTTAGAATTTAAAAATGTTTATGTTATTTTTACGTTTTTAAAAATGAATTCTTCTAAAGAATCGTTGAATATTTTCAATCGCAAAAATCATCGAGAAATGCTAACCCCTCACAGATTAGCGTTGGCGGTCTTAATCCACGATTTCTTTACAGTACGAGAAACAGGTACTCTCACCCCCTTAACTTACCTATTCGAACGGCCACCCTCCCCCTAATTTGTTTATTTCACAGCTCAAGAAATACCAAAATCGCATATAAGGGACTTCTGTATACTAATCCTGAAATTAATTCAAAGTCCCGATTTGATGTTAGCCGAATTACAGGACGTACTCGGCTGCGGCAAGTACCTAATACAACAAGAATTAATCGATCAATTCGATAACTCATTAAAACACCTCAACCAGGACGGTACCGATTACCTCTTACAAGTTATCGATAATATCGGCAAGCTCATCTTACGCGATACCGAAATCGTCGTCAACAAACCACAATTACAAATTAGTAAAAAAGTGTAATCGGTAAGTCGACGACTGTAAACAACTGTAAACCGGTCTCGTTTTAGGTTACTATCTACGTAGATTATTAATTAATTTCGATAAGTTAACGTTTTCGGAGGTTTCGTCCGTCATTACCGCTTTTCAACGGTATTATTCGCCCGATATTAAAGAGAACAAGTTGGGAATGAATCGTAAGCTTAATTTGGTATTTTACGAAGATTGGTACTCGAATAGGGATCAATGGTCGAAGTGTCAGGCACAGTTATTTATCGCTACGCAAGCCGCATTATTGTGTAGTAACGAGGAGAAGGCTTTTAATCCGAAGGAGCTCGGAATGCATATTAAAAATTTAATTAAGGCCAATCCAGATTTAGCCGAAGCGGTAAGGTTAACCAACCCCTTTTTATTGACGTATTCTGACTGTAGGGGGTGTTGCAGCATTTTTTGAATTATTTAAATTATTTACGCGTGAAGGAATATTGTGGTGCGATCAGTAGTCTCTATCATTGTTTCGATAAAAGCGGTTTTATCGATTCGAAAGGAAACGTCGATGAAAAGAGTAAGGGTTTCCGATTTGCCGCACTGAACTTGGCGGTGCTTTATTTCCATTTCGGTCATAGGTGAGCAGCTTGCTTCGTCACTAGTTGGTTAAACGTTTAACGTTTCAGAAATGAGGCTGTGGCAGCTTTAAAGGAAGCAATTATGTTGGCACAACAAGCTAATGATAATGTTTGTCTGCAGCACGCATTGTCTTGGTTGTATTGCTTAACGAATGTTAATAAGGATAAATTACTTGAGCATTCCATTTTAAAGAGTCTCGACCTAAATTTACCATACATTGTCTCACTTGGTATTCAATCTTTTGTACAATATGCTGGGATTAGCGGCGGTACTCCTAAGTACATATTTGAGGTAAGTTCAGGCTTTTCTCATAGGTAACTCTCATAACTTTTGATTTGTCCTAAAACGTTATCCCCCCCCCCCCCAGCTCCTCCCTCAGCTCCTCACATTCCTACAACATATGCCTCAAACTCTCCCATCTCTCTCCACACAGCCTACACCTTCTTTATACGTATATGTTCTCTCCTCATTTTCTGCCCAGTATTTATTATTATCTCTCTTCTCGTTCCCGTATCCAAACCTTGTTATCAGCCTTCTGCCCATGCCTTATTCCTCACCCCTCACTTCTCTTCATCAGTAAACCTCTTCCACTCTCCGGGCCTTCCTCGTACCTCATTCTCAGTTTCTCTCCTTTCGCTTCTTCATTACTATGCACATCTGATAAAAACAGTTGCCGAATAAAAGTTTGATTGTTTAGAGGGGGGTGTCCGATTCTGTAACAAGTTTCGCCCCCCCCCCCCCGACACCCAGGGGGGTGACTTTAAAATCTTAAATGGAATTTTTTATTGCAGATTCAGGAAGAGCATCAAAAACTATAAAGGTTTTATTTGGGTACTTTTTTTAATTTGCAACAGGTGGCGTTAGAAACGAATAAATATTACAGTGACTGTATTACAAACAGTGACGACAAGCGTGGTATCGATTTTGATTGGCCGTGGTATATTTTGCATCTTAATGGCGGCCTGACTGTGTTTACCTTTGATCAGCGTGTGATTTTTATTTTGATTTAGAACGTTGCTAGGATACCACCGTTGAGTTCATATAAACCCGCCCACAATTTTGCCTCTTAATGGCGGATAATCGCCGCTTGTCGTCACTGTTTGTAATAAAGTCACTGTAATAAATATTACAGTGACTCTATTACAAACAGTGGCGACAAGCGATGTATCGATTTTTATTGGCCGTGGGATATTTTGCCTCGTAATGGCGGCCTGACTGTGTTTACCTTTGATCAGCGTGTAATTTTTATTTGAATTTGGCACATTGCTAGGATACCACCGTTGAGTTCATAGAAACCCGCCCAAAATTTTGCCTCCTAATGGCGGATGGGTGGAGCTAATTGCTGCTTGTCGTCACTGTTTGTAATAGAGTCATTGTAATAAATATTACAGTGACTTTACTACAAACAGTGGCGAAAAGCGATGTATCGATTTTTATTGGCCTGACTACTATCTGAGTAAAAATGCAAGGCCTCTGACTTTAAGTGGTCATAACGAAAAAACTGCGGGGTGAAATTTCTTCATTTTTGGGCAGTACATTAGTCATTTATATACAGGGTGGCCCATCGAAAAGGTAACAGACGGGTTTCTGGCCAGAGGGAATTTTTTTTGGGAAACGCAAAAACACTTCAATTTTTATATCAAGGGGGACAACTTTCGCCATGATTTTCAACCTGAAGTGATTTCATCCCTTAGCGATGTGAGAACAACCCCTAAAATTTAAATAGGGATGATGGGTCAAGTGATACGTCATTTGAAAGGTCTGTCTTTTCTGATTTCAGTGCACTAGTTTTTTAAATATCTTTTTTATTTTTAACCAAAAAAATTGAAGTTCGAAAATGGAAAATGAGGAAAGAGATTGAGGCATTTAAAAACTCAAAAAGGCTCGGACAGGTCAATTGTTTTTTTCTTAGAGAAGCTAGGTACTTTTACTGATACTTGACAACATTGTTTCACCCCTTGGGTACAGGGTAAACAACCCTTAAATTTTTAAATAAAAACAAGGGTTAATTTTTTCTTGTGCTAATTAATAAAACCAGTTTATGCAAATTCAACCCTTATTTTAATAAATGTTCGAAGTGCCTGCCTTCAGCTCCATGCAATAGTACACATTTTCATTAAATCGTTCCCGTACATTTTGCAACATTTGAGGAGTGATCAGGCGGCATTCATGTACTATACGGTCACGTAACTCCTCCAAAGATTCCGGACCAGTGGAAAAAACTTTACTCTTTACATGACCCCATAAAAAAATTCTATCTAATGGGGTGACATCAGGAGGAACGAGTTAATCAAAATCTGTATTATTACATGGAAGCTGAAGACAGACACTTCGAAAATTTATTAAAATAAGGGTTGAATTTGCATAAACTGGTTTTATTAATTAGCACAAGAAAAAATTAACCCTGGATTTTATTTAAAAATTTAAGGGTTGTTTACCCTGTACCCAAGGGGTGAAACAATGTTGTCAAATATCAGTAAAAGCTTCTCTAAGAAAAAAACAATTGACCTGTCCGAGCTTTTTTGAGTTTTTAAATGCCTCAATCTCTTTCCTCATTTTCCATTTTAGAACTTCAATTTTTTTGGTTAAAAATCAAAAAACTTAAAAAAACACTAGTGCACTGAAATCAGAAAAGAAAGACCTTTCAAATGACGTATCACTTGCCCCATCATCCCTATTTAAATTTTAGGGGTTGTTCTCACAGCGCTAAGGGATGAAATCACTTCAGGTTGAAAATCATGGCGAAAGTTGTCCCCCTTGATATAAAAATTGACGTGTTTTTGCGTTTCCCAAAAAAAAATTCCCTCTGGCCAGAAACCCGTCTGTTACCTTTTCGTTGGGCCTCCCTGTATGTTTAACATGTGTAAAAATCAAAATGGTAGAATCAGTTGTTTAACTTTTATTTTAATTAACAGCAATAAAAACGCTGTATTTAGTATTTTCCTGGCTGACAGTCAGTTTTAACTTATCATAACAGTGTTATTGTTTCATAAATTGTTACCAAATTTACAAATGTTGTAGCACACATACTTCTGAAAAGTCGACAGCCAATAAATATTGATTATTCATATGATTAACTGGTTTTATAAGCCCTAACCGAAAATGAGCTATTTTGCAATATACGGAAGTTAAAGAAAAAATTCTTGTTTTAAATACTAAATTTTTATTACTCAAATCGAGCTGCATTATTCCTTTATTGAAAACAAAATTTGTTTTCTTGTAATTCAAAGTAAATGTTATAATTATCGCGAAAGAAAGACGCACATATTCCCGCGAGAGGTAATCTACCACATCGTAAATCGTGAGCGGCAAACCACAACAATGTGATTATTCTTTTGCATTGTACAAAACCATGCGCTTTATAGCAATAGTGTACGACAACAGCTGCCCCGCGCGCTCCGCTTCTCCGCTCCAACTGGTGCATCCTTTTTTCAAAATTTCTTTAAAAAAAAACGATGTATAATGACATTATTTTTGTGAATCGTGTTAGACCACAATACAATTGCTTTAACCTTGTTATGTTACTGTCAAATTGTTAATATCGAACGTTCAGGTACTGAGTTACACAAGATGTCGTTTTTTCATTATAGCTTTAAGACTAATAAACCAATTGGCCTCAAAAGCATCTCACATCGACAAATAAGTATACATTTTTCAAATATATAAGTATCTACCACTCAGTTTCAATAATATAGCCGTAATTAATTTTTAAAGTGGAGCGCTTGTGCGATTTGAGTCATAATTAGCGCTTTTCCGCACATACATTGATACAGAAAATTAACGATGTATTGTAAAAATCTAAAACTGTGCACCTTTTTGTAGAAATAAATGGTCTTTTAAGTGCACTTTATTTCATTAAATTATGACTGCTAATTACTGAGATACAAGCTTCTAAAGTCAGAGGCCTTGCATTTTTACTCCGATAGTAGTCACGTGGTATATTTTGCCTCGTAATGGCTGTGTTCACCTTTGATCAGCGGGTGATTTTTATTTGTATTTAGGATGTTGCTAGGATACCACTGTTGAGCCTAAAATTTTGCCTCTTAATGGCGAATGAGCGGAGCTAATCGATGCTTGCCGTTACTATTTGTAATAAAGGCAGTGTAATAAATACTACAGTGGCTTTACTACAAACTGTGGCGTCAAGCGATGTATTGATTTTTATTTGCCTAACTAGTCACGTGGTATATTTTGGCTCTTAATGGCGGCTTGACTGTGTTTACCTTTGATCAGCGTGTGATTTTTATTTGGACTTAGCACGTTTAGAATGTGAGTTCATACAAACCTGCCCAATATGTTGCCTCTTAATGGCGTATGGGCGGAGCTAATCACTGCTTGTCGTCACTATTTGTAACAAAGTCACTGTAATAAATACTACAGTGACTTTACTACAAACAGTGGCGACAAGCGATGTATCGATTTTTATTGGTCCGACTAGTCACGTGGTATATTTTGCCTCTTAATGGCGGCTTGACTGTGTTTACCTTTGATCAGCGTGTGATTTTTATTTGGATTTAGCACGTTTAGAATGTGAGTTCATACAAACCCGCCCAATATGTTGCCTCTTAATGGCGTATGGGCGGAGCTAATCACTGCTTGTCGTCACTATTTGTAACAAAGTCACTGTAATAAATACTACAGTGACTTTACTACAAACAGTGGCGACAAGCGATGTATCGATTTTTATTGGTCCGACAAGTCACGTGGTATATTTTGCGTCTTAATGGCGGCCTGACTGTGTTTACTTTTCATGAGGGTGTGATTTTTATTTGGATTTAGCACGTTTAGAATGTGAGTTCATACAAACCCGCCCAATGTGTTGCCTCTTAATGGCGGATGGGCGGAGGTAATCGCTGCTTGTCGTCACTGTTTGTAGTAAAGTGACTGTAATTAATACGTGTAATGCAATGGAATATTTATGTTTCACACAGGACATTCTCATTACTGATTCAGATAAATTTTGATCCTTTTTAATGATTCTCCACTAAATAATTATGTTGCTGACTTCCAGTAGTAAATTTTCGAGCGTTAAACACATTGTATGAGGTAATTCATTTCTAGTTTTGCTAGTTACTTTCCCGTGCATATGGACATAGGGAAAGTAATGTAATCGAGAAAAAATCGATCTCGAGGTTTTGATGAATCTCAACGTTTTTGGTCCTCCTGAGTCCAAAACCACTATCTTTGAAAACTGTTTGTCCGTGGGTGCGTGGATGGGTGGGCGGGTACGTACGTTATGTCTGTGGAGCCTAAACTACTAGACTGATTTTGATGAAATTTAAAACTAGGGCTTCTCTTCAAAATCGGCCTAAAGGGGCCCAAACTAGGGGCGTTATTTTGGGAGCAACATTCAAATTTTAACCCAAACTAATTTCCCTTGGTGAAAAGTTAGTAGACATGGTTACAAGTAAAACGCCATTTTCGGTTTGTTTCTAAATTCAAAATGGCGCCCAATACAGCAATTCTCCAAGATTTTACTTTTTAGGGTGTAGCTCAAGAACCGTTTAACTTATTTAATTAAAATTTGAAAATTGGAAATTATAGCCAGAGGGTGGCTAGAACTTTTACTTGTAATTGTTGAAGTACAAAAATTAAACGTAGCCATTTTATTGGTACCCAAAATTGGTCAAAAATTAAAAATCGATTTTCTCAAAAAAGCCTTCATAGTTTTTTATGAATGTGCAATAAAAAATAGAGGTTTCCATTAAAGATTTTAAAGTCACCTCCCTTATCCGCTCTCCTTGGTGTCGGGGGTTTAAATTTGTTACATAATCGGACGCCCCTCTCCTAACCATCAATCTTTTATTCGGCAACTTTTTTTGTATGATGTACTCATTTCGAGAAATTACCCTGGTAAGGTTAAAATGGGACACCCAGTATACGTACCACGGAGTCTCCCTCTCTAACTCCAACACCCATTTCCACTATCTCTCCTCTATTGTTTCCAGCTCCTACGACTTCCTGCATCCCCATATTTCGCTCCCTTACATCCAAACATTCTTTACCAACTTCTCGAATAACCGCCATCTTCTCCTTACTCTTTCCCCCATTTCCCATATTTGTCCTAATGTTTTATTTCGCCTGTTTCCCAAAGTTGCCCATCATCCTTGTTATCGTACCTTGTCAGGTACCACAAGTAGGTACCTATAACTTCCCCCACGCTTTATATCATTTCATTTCGCCACCTCCATATTAACAGCTTTGTTTATTCCACACTTCTTAACTCCCTTTTGTCTAAAAAATCCTTCACAGTCCTCATCATTCCTTTCATCTCCTCCCCCGTTCTCGCGAGTACAACAATATCGGCGGCACCCTGTCACTACCACTAACCGTTGCGCCTCACTCGGCCAACCCCTCTATACGAGGTCTGGCTTTTAAATAACGAGACTGTGTGCGCAGAAGACGTCCTAGAGGAGAGGGGGGGCAACTGTAGCGTTGGATAGCTGGAAGTGTCTTCTATTCTGGTACAAAAACACGTTTATGTCGCTGTAGTAGTAGTGTTTTTTCTAACGAGCGTGTTTCCTTCTCGTGCCGATAACAATGTGTGACGAAAAACACGAGTAACGGATCAATGAAAAAACTCCCACTAAGTGCTATAAATTGTGGAAAAACGCCTATGGTGAGAATTCTCTGTCTCGTACACCTGTTTTCGAATGGCGTAAAAGGTTTCCTGAAGGCCGAAAGAGCACCGAAGATGACCAACGCCCAGGTCTACTTGTGTTTGTTTCAACTCCGCAAACAGTGACCAAAATCAATGAAATTGTGCACTGAGATCCAGTCCCCAGTCCCAGGTCCCAAAAAATTTGAGCCACGATCAAAAGCTCGTCCGTCAATAGAACTGCTCAGATTTTCTTGAGAGGTTACATGAAGAGCCTGGTGTGATGGAGAAAATCAGCACTTGCGATGAAACCTTCCAATGCGATGTTGAAACTAAGCGGTAATCCATGCACTGGAAACTCCTGCATCGCCAAGAATGAAAAAAGCAAGGATGTCGCAATGAAAATTTAAAGTCATGCTAATCGTTTTTTTCGACATCATCATCGTGATGACTGAATGTGTTCCAGTAAACCAAACTTACTATTTAAAAGTTTTGGCAACACTGCGAGAGCGAGTTCGTCAGAAATGGCCGGAGTCGTGGATCTTGCCAGGCAACGCACCTGCCCATAACACGCTGTCTGAATCGTTATCTAGCCGCTAGAGACGCTGCAGTGCTTGAACACGCAGAGTCAGTAGATTAATAGAGTACCGCAACCTCCGCCATTTTTAGTCCTTTCCGCGCTTCACTCACTACACGCTCAGTAAAGTATAGATGATGTTTTGACTAAATTTTTCGGAATATAATAAAAAAAATACACTTAACGGCACAACAACACGGCATTTTATTAAAAATTACGCCCTTCGTAAGTATATTTTATGTATATGGACTAAAAATGGCCGCCAGGGCGGCATTTGTCGCGTCAAAGGCTTGCGGTACTCTATTAATCTACTGACTCTGTGAACACGCGCCTTACTCGCCTGATTAAGCACCACGTAACGTTTTCTTGTTTCCGAAGATCAAGTCTGCCTTAAAAGGAACCCGGTTTGAGTGGATGGAAGAGGTGAAGCTCCTAAATTAAATGCTCTTACAAAAGAAGACTTCCAGCATTGCTTTGATCAGTAGGAAAAACTTATGGAACGGTATGTAGGGGGGGGGGGGTACATTGGAGGGGAGCCTTCCATTGTAGAATAATTTTTAAAATATAACTTTTTCATAAGCAGTCTCGTTATTTAATAGCCAGACCTCGTATATAACATATATACTGAGAACAACAGCCCGGGACTGAGTGGACATCCCTGCCTCAGCGCTTCCATCGTTATATAACTTTATATAACTCTTTTATTTTCTACACTACTTCCCGACTTATCCCTCTACTCCTCATCATTCCCCACTCGCTTTTCCCTCCTACACACGTTGTCGAAAACCCTATTAATGTCCAGAAACAAGACGTGCATCTTTCTCCTTCTCTTCTCCAATTCTTTGTTGACTATTTGTTTCAGAATGTGTACGTTATCAACTGCCCCCCTTCCCCTTCTGAAACCCGTCTACCAGTCACCAATTATATCCCCTTCTCCTCTCTTTCTCTCCCCAAACGTTCCAGCAGAATCGTAGCGTATAACCTGTATCCGATATTCGTCACACTTACCCCCCTGTAGTTTTTTAACACCCTATCTAACGTTATCTCCTTCCCCCTCTCCTTTCTCTCTATTTTTTCACTCCGTGACACATAAGTCTCCTCTCTCCGCGCTCCACCAATATCTTCATACAATGCCTTCCCCATCTCTCCAATTCATGTTCTGCTCTTTCCGGCCCTTATCGCCTTGTTTAAAAACTTCCAAGTCTCCCCCTAATTTTTTAGTCCCCTTATTTGTATTTCCAACTCCTTCCTGTACTTCTTCCTCCCCTCTTCGCATCCATTCCGATATTTCCTCCTCAATTCCTTCTAACTCTATTAAACCCCTTCTCCACCTCCTAATTCCTTTCCTCATCTCTTTCATCCCCTTCTTCACCCTCTTCTCCGTCCATTCCACGTTTTCTCCATGTTTTCTTCGTATTTCTTGATGCTCTCCTGGCTCCAGGCCCCGTATTCCCTCAAGCACCCAAGGTAATTGTAGGTATTTTTACTATGTTAGACTATAACAAGAAGCGACATAGTCAACTGTCAACACGCTTTCGGAGATCTAACCTGCAGCAGTTACGCTCAAAAATCTGGAATGTGGCTGTTTTACGGAAAATCGGAAATGTCACTCCTCTGGAGCCAGTTACTTCTACATCTTACGCCAGACACAAACCCGTTAGGCATTACGTACTTCGGCGAAGCTCTGTGTCAGTCCATATGCAATGTAGCCATACAATTGTTGAACGAGGCAGAATACGAGAAGTCCTATTCCGTTCTAATGTTAGCTAAGGAAAGATTCCCGCACGAGCCTTTATCGCACACGTGGCTTTTTTGCGAATGCATCTACACCTTCACGCGTTGCTTACACAGACAAGAATGGATCGAGGCGGAAACGGCGGCACAGAGGATGGCCGTTTACGATGTGTGCGAAAGTCGCTTACGAATTGTTGAGCTGTTTATACAAAAGAGGGATTTCAGTGCCGCTTATAAGTGTATAAATGAGTTGATCGATGTACATAATGATTTTAATTCTCGATTACGCATTGACTATCACGTTCGTGCCATGATTTTGTACGCGGAGATACGATACGCAAGCTGTTATCCCGATGTAATTCCACCCATTGCCCTACACGCCTGTTTATCCTACGCGAATGACTTCTTCGTTGATTATTTGGGGGCTGTTAGTTACTTACGCTTGGCAAATATTCAACTCTTAATGAAACTGCCCGCGCAAGCGTTGAAGCTTCTCGATAAATGTCTACTACACATTTTGACACATGGCGGAATTTACGATCGTGCAAGAGCAATGCTGTGTTACTCCAAGTGTATTGTGGCGAATTCGAAGGATTGTGCAAGTGTCGAGCGAAAGAAAACCATTTTGAGTGCAGCAGAAATGTTGAGTGAGGTCGTTGCGGGGTTCATGAAGGTGGAAGCCTACGCTAAAGTGAAGGATGCCTTATATTTACAGGTAGGTCTCACGTTAAACCCTGTATGTTAGTGCAGCGTAATCTTGTAGGCCTGTTTGTATAATGAACTCAACATGGTGATTGAGCGTAACAAATGTGCATTCGATTTTCGATTGATAGAGGAAGAATATCCCACAGCTAACAATATTACTCCTGTTGCCTTTCTCTGAGAATTTTCACATGGAAATCTTATGATGGACTCTACTCAAACAGGAATCAGATGTGCAGATCACTTTTTGAGGTGCCAAAGAGAGTTAATAATTTACGCAATTCTCCATTGAATGATTGTAAATTTCATAAAAATTCTCTTACATTAGACTGACTTGTTTAAGGAATTTTCTGTCAAATAATAATAATATGTAGTCATATTAATGTCTTTCATTTTATGAAATTGTCACAGAAAGAAAATTTTTTTACAACTTTTTTGAACGAGACAACAGACAGACAAGTAGATAGTAAGTTTGTTATCAGGGTCGGTAAGCTAATGGTTATATCGCTAGATCGTAACGTATATTCCTCGGGTTCGATTCTCCGTTTGTCCTGAATAACTTTCGCACATTTCCTTCACATGATCATCACAACATCCGTAAAATTAGTACTCTGCGGTAGTAATTTTCATATACTTGTAAGCACTACAAGAATGCATTCCTTCGTTGGTTCGTAATTGATAAATATATGGTTCAACTTGATACAGAGGAAAGCATCCCTAAAAAATCTCAATAGAATATATAAATTACTACGTGTATTTATAAGTAAATATTAGCAATAAACAGAGTTTAAGGAAGTAAAGGTAATGGTCATAAGCCAACTGACACTTCCCATGTTGTTAACTCCAATGCATTTTATCTTGTATATCCTTCTCATACTAATCCGACTCGAAGGACCAATTTTTATGGTTAAATAACTTCTATTCTTCTAGTTTTTCGACATTAATTTTAACGGATTTAAAGTGTTTAAAAATAAAGTGGAGCCAAACTTGAACGGAACGTCAACATCAGGATGTGGGGAAAACTTGAAGTGCTTTACAAGTACAACTAAAGCAACTTTTGCTTGTAAAATTGCAAATTTATAGCCTGAAAGATGTAAGAAAGCAAAGCTGCCGAGAGCAATGGTAACACTTACCTATACATTTTCTTGGCCCGTCGCCAAACGGCAAAAATGCTGAGGGTTTTCTTCCTTTAGAAAATCTATCTGGATCAAATTTTTCTGGATTAGGAAAATGCTCGGGATCTCTATGTATTGCATAAATTGGCAGAAACACGTACGTTCCTTTGTTTATGACCACGTCGGAATTTGGAATATTGTACGCTTTCGTACAATGTCGGGTGGTCGTGGGTAACGATGGGTACATCCTCAATGTTTCTAAAAAAATTTTCGAATTTTATTCCGTTTGCAACTTTTGCCTTCATTGAACTCGTGGAAATGTAATGCGTTCACTATATTTGCGTTCTTTATCATTCACAAAGAAACGAGGTTCTTACAGTGCCAGCAACTGATGGTAAAGGCTAAAACCCCCACTAAGAAGCAAGAATAAATAACAGATGAAATGATTAACTTAAAACATACACACAAAGACATGAAAATAAAAATGAAGCAGAAAAGTAATAACAAAGAAGATTAAATCGAGTCCAATGGAAGATGAATGCAGCAAAAAGGTGCAAAGAGATGGAAGATTTATAGAAAAAACACGCCGAGTTTTATATTTTATATAAGTAGGCCGATCAGTCTGAAAATTTGCATAACGCCATAACTTTTCATTCTGAACAACTTTTCTTAGTGACACTTTGGCGTACTATGAACGGAAAAGGTACTTTACCTGAAACGAAATTGACAAATAAAGGGTTTTTTGCTCAACTGTAAAGGCCTACTTGATTTTAACAAATCGAAAGTAAACTAAAAATAAGCAGGACGGAATCCCAAAATATGAAATTCCAATTCGAAAATTTTTGGTCCATCTCACCTATTGTGAACTCAATCCGGGGACACACTGTATATTCATCTATCAAGGAATTTTATAGATAAGTGTAATATTTTTAAGTCTATAATAGTTATTTATGCATTAAGGGCGTAAAGACGCTTTTATGACCCGAAGCCTAGGAAAAGGTTGTAGGGCCATAAAAGCAAGTTACGCCACAAATACATAGGTACACTATTTTATGCACAGATTAAGTATTTATCTCAAATAATTTAAATATCGTATAAACTTGAGTAGATGTTATGAAGTCGCGTGAAATACGTTGCTATAGTAAAAGCAGTAAACAAGGGTATCCGTTTTAAATTTGTTCAAAAACTGTTTACTTCCGTTGTGAGATCCGGTATTTTAGATGGATTTTTTATCACATGAAGAAAATGCGATGGCTTGTGAGGCCGAAATTAACGAGTTGGCTGAGACAGCAAGAAGTAGTGCTTTGATACCCGAAAAATCAGAATTAATTTATTAATTGACGTTTATTTATGACCCGACGGGTTATAAGGAGGCTGCGGGCGATAAAGAGTCGTTTATGTTCAAGTGAGTGAGGTACTAATAATAACCTTATTATTATGTATTTGTGCATAAAGCATATAAAAACATAACATTGCCCAGCCATTTCGATTAAATTTAAATCTATATCTTTTTGCTCTTCACTTCCTAAGCCGCCAGCCGACCTCGGCTTCGCCTGAGCCGGCAAACGGCGACCGCGGCCGTATTGACCTCCTTGGCGGCCTTGATAAATAAATAACTGATTTCTACTCGGTAAAAATGCCGCTGAAACTGTTTTAATCTTGAAAACACCTTACAAAGATGATGCTATGGGAAAACTAAAATGTACGAGGGTTTGCTCGGTTTCAAAATTGCGACATGTGGCTGATGACAAACCTCATTCTGGACGTCCATCAACTATTACAGATTAGTGGGGTATCTTGGAGCTCGAATTTTAACCGAAGATTTGGAAATGAAAAGTATTGCTGAAAAGTTTGTTCCTCGGGTTTTGACTCACAATCAAAAAGAACGTCGAGTTGAAACACGTCGTGCTTGAAACTGATACAGATTTTCTGTCAAAGGCCATTACTATAGTAGTGATAAGTCATGGTGCTATGGTTACGACCAAGAAACAAAGCAACAGTCAAGCCAATGGAAGAGGTGATTGTCACTCCGTCCAAAAAAATATCGTCAAGTTAAATCAAACATTAAAACAATGCTGATTAGCTTTTTTGACACCAAGACTCAATTTGTGACAGACAATGCACAATACACGACAATGCACCTGCACACAGCCAGTTTTTGGCCATAAATGGCATGGTTCCACTACCCCACGCACCTTAGTCGTCTGACCTGGTTCCGTACGACTTGAACGCATGAAAAGACACCGATTTGAAGAGGTCAAGGAAAAAACGAAAGAGGAGCTATCAGCCAATTCTAAACACTACTACAAAAAATGTTTCGAACAGTGGAAGCACCGGTGGGGGGACAAATGAATTACATAGTTGTAATGGAACGTATTTTGAACGGGATAACGTTGCGTTTTGTAAAAAAGTTGAAAATATATAGCTTTTAAGAAATAATTCCGGTTATTTTTGGGTAGGTACTCCTCGTATCCCATTTATAAGTAAATGGTTTTATTATACAGCGTGTCCAATTAAGTCGGAACCATATGGGAAACTTTTTTATTCTTAAGTTTATGAAAAAAACTCATTCCTTATAAAAAGTTGTGCATGGTCTAAAACTTAAAATTAAACCTTTCGGTTCGTTATTAAGTGATGTAACTCCAGCCAAGTATGCATTAACTATTCAATATTACAATGTAGGTACATTGTTACATCACTTATAATAATGAACCGAAAGGTTATCATGTACTTAGTTCAATAAATTTACCTACGTATGTTTATACCAAAAATTATTTTTTCACGAAAGATGGATAATATTGAATATCTGTCAATAATTTCCAATTATGATCAACTTTTTTTAGTAACAATTGTCAATATTCTGAAAAATAAAGGTACTTTACTCTGGAGTAAAATTCATATTTTTTGACAAACCTTGTATATCTACAGATCAAAAAATTTGATATCTGATAGTTTAATTTTAAGTTTTAGACCATACACAATTTTTTATAAGGAATGAGTTTTTTTCATAAAACTAAGAATAAAAAAGTTTCCCATATATGGTTCCGACTTAATTGGACACGCTCTAAAATGATAAGGACAACGATTAAACATATTTCATTTATAAATACCTACTATCTCGAGAACTTAATTTTTTTTTTGTAAATAACTTTAATTACCATGTACAGCTAGGATGGCCAAATTTCGATGTTTTAATAGGGAATTTCGTAAACTATAGGATGTACGAAAAAATGAACCCACATCCTCGATCTCCTTTTTTGAGAAAAACTCAATGGTATTTTTAAAATTTGTCTAACGTCTTTTATTTTCGAGTTATGGCCAAAAATTCAGATTTTCGAGTTTTCATTTTATGGCCATATTTCGCTTATTTATGAAAATAGAAAAAATAATTTCCATGTTCTTCAGGCACTTTTTTGATAAGAATGCAGCGGTGTAGTCAATTCTTTAAAAATATTCTTGAAATTCGAGTTATAGCATAAAGATGTATTTTTATCTATGGAACGCGTAGTTGGCTATGGCATCAAAAAATTACTAATTCCAACGATTATCATGTGGGGTCAAATTATTCACTTTTTCTGCTTTTCAGCAAAAAATCGTTTTTCAGGACATAATTTTTTATTCAAAGTAATAATAATTATTTTTAACAAATTCATACACTACCTATATGACTTTTTTACAAACCAAGAACAAATAACTATAATCTTGAAGATGCTAAACAAACTACAAGATATATTTATGTATAAAGACACTTAAACTAAATTTTCAAGTAGGCTGGTATTTAAAATTTTTCTGATAAACCTTACTTATTTTTGATGGAGAATCCGAATCCGCAATAAAAAATGGGGGTTCCCATTTAAGATTTTACAGTTGCCCCCGCCCCCACCCCAGGGAGAGAGGGTGGAGGTAAACTTTAGTATCATTGGAAGACCCTTTTCCAGGCGAACAAATCTTGTTCGTGACTTTTTTTGATCCGATCCGTAGTTTTCGAGTTATTTCACTGCCTTCAGATATATCGGCCACCCGTTATATAATTATTAAATATATCTTGTAGTTTTTTAGCATCTTCAACATTATAGTTATTTGTTCTTGGTTTGTAAAAAAGTCACATAGTGTATGAGTTTGTTAAAAATAATTATTATTACTTTGAATAAAAAATTATGTCCTAAAAAACGATATTTTGCTGAAAGCAGTAAAAGTGAATAATTTGACCCCACATGATATATATCGTTGGAATAAGAAAGAAATTGGTAATTTTTTGATGCCATAGCCAACTACGCGTTCCATATAAAAAAATACAACTTTATGCTATAACTCGAATTTCAAAAATATTTTTAAAGAATTGACTACACGACTGCATTTTTATCAAAAAAGTGCCTGAAGAACGTGGAAATTATTTTTTTCTATTTTCATAAACAAGCGAGATATGTCCATAAAATGAAAACTCGAAAATATAAACTTTTGGCCATAACTTGAAAACAAATGACGTTAGCCAAATTTGAAATGCACCATTGAGTTTTTCTCAAAAAAAGAGATCAAGGATGCGCGGTTCATTTTTTCGTACGACCTATAGTTTACGAGATTCCCTATTAAAACATCGAAATTTGGCCACTAACATAAAACAAACGACGAGGGCTGAAGAGGATAATAATCCTGAGCAGCCCAAACAAAACTTACTAACCCAAAATGCATTGTAAATACGTCTTATGACAATAACCGTTTTTTGAATTGAGTTGAATTGAATTGTACGTCGGAATTCAATTTTTTAGGAAAGTATGGATGGATGATAAAGGAAAATGTAATTTGTGATCTTACCGTTCAAGCAGTTATTCAGGTACTCCATCTCCTCAACCGCCTCATATGTAATCTTTCCATTGTGCTTTTCTAAAATTATCTTTATTTCTTCTCTAACTTTGTTTTGAATTCCCTGATGTAATGCTAATTCGCTTAGAGTAAAACTTATAGCTGCCGCAGATGTTTCATATCCAGCACTGTAAAAAGCAAAACATTGCGCGGCCATTTCGTTTAAACTTAAGCCTATGTCTCGTCTATTCTTCATTTTCTTCACTTCGCTATTTGTTATGGTATGCTCACCACTGTTTTGAAGTACGTGATGTATGTAATCCTCACGAACAATGCCATTTTGTTTACGGTATTTGGCGGTTTCCTTCAAGAGGTTTATAAAAAAGTTTGTGAAGTTTTTACTATAAGTTGTTATTCCGAATAAGGAAAACAACCCTGGAAAGAAAACTACCAACATCACACGAATAGATACGAACATCTCAGATACTAGTTTTCTAATTTCCGAAGTTCCACTCTGTAGTGCGTTACTTTCAATTCCAAAACCATAGGATACAATAACATCAGTTGTAAATCGTTCACTAACCTCCTTCATGTCAAATGATTCATTTCTATCAGCGTATTTTCTCATTAACTGCTTGAAATCTTGCGCAGTTTTAAGCACCGTTTCAAACATAATCTTAGTTTTCCCTGAAGTAAATGCGAATGACAGTTTCGACCTTATCCTTTTCCATTGGGAACCTTTTGCGCTGAACATATTTAGACTCATAGGGTCGTTTTCTGCATTAACGTAACCGACGTGATCGGTGAAATGATCAAAGTCGCTAATTAACATTTTTTTTATTAAATCCAAATCCGTTGGAACAAAGGTGGGCCTGAATAAATAGTAACCACCAAATTTTTTTCCATTTTTCTTCATTGTGTTGTAAAAATGTTGAAGGCTTATACACAAAGGTTCCTTTTTAAAAATGATATTCGCCAGATATCCAAGAAGTGATAGTGGAGACACCGTATCTACACCCTTCCAGTGCCAATATATAAAAGTTAAGTGTGGTGGCAATAGAATGACTGCTATCAGGACCAGTATAATTACAAAAACTAAGGTGTGCATCATCTTTTAAGTGCACTAAAAGAACATATTCGTATTGCTTCCGGCTAACTTACACAAATTTGCGCACAATTCACTATATATTCACATTAGTTATTCAATACTACGAGATTACCTTGTTGGTTTGGATTACATTACATAACGTTTATGTTTTAAATGCGGATTGCATATTTATAGTATAGCTGAGGGTTATCGATGAAGGGTTAAAGATAATTTATAAAAAGATAAAAATATGAAGTTTGATTGGAAATATATTCCCCAAAAGAATGGCATCCATATCAATAGTGTCGTCGAATTTTGATCTTGTGAATATAATTATGTTGTTTTACCACACTCGCCTAGCGGCTCGTGTGGCAAACTACATCTTCGTGAGTATTACCCTTGTTTATAAACAGAGGTAATAGCTATTACTACATGCGAGTAAAATACTATACTTTTTCTATGACTTGCTTTTTATAGAGCAATAATACCTACCGTACCTACTCAAGATTCAAATATACAGGGTGTTCTTTTGGGAGCTTTAGTTATACGTTTCTGGGAAAGTTGTATAGGTAGGTTTTTGAACATGTGTACTTAGGGGTTACTCTGAAAGCCGAATCGATCTAAAATATTTTCAAAATGGCAGCACTTCCGTAAATGCCGGAAGTAGCTACCAACTTCGTTATTTTAAATTGCAACCGCTATTTTTTATTGCATTTTTGGATTCTACGTGAAAAATCATAACTTTTGATACTAACATGTCAATATCTACAAGTTATGGTTTTTAAGTTATTTTCATTTTTTTAAAAAAATGGCGGATGCAGACGGTACTTTAAGAATTCATTACTTGAAAACGGTTGTAGCTATGGCAACCGAGTTTTCACCAGTGCTTAAAGGAAGAATACGGCTTTCTTTTGGTGTACTTCAAAAAAGTTATGTTGCGTACGAGGTCACCTATGAGGCTCCAAATTTAAGAAAATTGAAAGACTGAAAACTCAGTTTTTTTAAATGAAATGACCATTTTCTTACTATTGCATTTGATAGAGAATCAAAATGGGCATATTTTGGTATTACATGTTCCTATCCCTATCTTTAATAGTTTCTGACTTATTCTCATTTTATCGCAATGATACCATTTTTTTCGAATTTTTTGTAGTAGTCAACTATGACATCGACCATGGCAATCCAGTTTTGAACAAATCAAGTGATACTAAACCGTCACCTGTAATAGGTTAACATAAGTTTTTCAATAATCGAAAAAAATGAAAAATGGCTCGCAATGGTTTTACATATTAAAATTTTTGGAATCTAATTGTTATTTATGGTGAAATGAGCAGAATCGCGTCACATGCCTGTCATACGTTCATTGAGAGATATCCAGAAAGACCGCGTTCTAGTGAACGTACCATCCGAACACTGCAATGAAATTGTTTGAATTTTGGAAGCTTTGTACCACCATAGACCAAATACTCCTCACCTTACCTACAGTAAGAGTTTTACGAATAGGCAAATGTTAAGGAACCAGGACTTTTTTTTGGAGAACATTACTTGGTCAGATTTGGAAATTTTACGCAATATTGTAGTTCTTGCTACAGAAGAGCTGCCTCTGCAAGAATATGCTCAATACTGAATTACAAGTCATACAATACTCCACACGAGAACATTCACGAAAAAGAGTTTGTGTTTGGAACATAAAGGCGCTCATTTTGAGCATGTGTTGAAGAAGACAAGGTTTTAAATTGATTTGAAACTAACAGGTGACGGATTGATTGGTTTAAAATTCGTTTGCCATAAGGCCAACTACTAAAAAATCCGAAAAAAATGGTATTGTGGCGAATCAGTAACACCACCGGTACGTGAGCCACAGTCACCACCTCCATATACGCGCACACGCAACTAACACGTGCCCAACCAGTATATAAGAAAGTAAAAAAATCACACAGAGGTGAGTCCAAGTCTTGTGCTTATACAGTAGAGACCGGACCACCTAGCTCCCGTGCTTCTATAGTAGGGATCTGGCACTAGCACCTGTGCTCCTATAGTAAGGTGTAAGTGAAATAAAGAGGACCTGTGCTTACACAGTAGCAAATACTTTACAGTAGAGTCCCCTCGGTAATAAAACAAATGCCCACGTCGGGATACCTTGAGCGGCGGATGTTCCGATCAGCCTTCTACCACTGGAAGCGCGATACAAGACTTCCACCGGCACTGTCGCCCATCAACAGGACGCCTCGTGTACTTACCCGGTGCCGTCCACAGTTACCAGAGGGCTACCGCCCCAGACGCTTATTTGGCAATGACAACCAACCATCCACAACGTTACGTTGGCACGTAACTTTGGCGCCGTTGTCTCAAACCTACTAGGGTGTCGACCAGAGGAAACTCCAACATAACGACCCGCGTCGCGGTTTCATAGCTCTGTTCATATAAATGTGTAATATATGTATATAATGTATCAATAAATGTTTAACCCTTGACGGCACATTATCACTACAGTATCATTGCAATGAAATGAGAATAAGTCAGAAACTATTAAAGATAGGGATAGGAACATGTAATACCAAAATATGCCCATTGTGATTCTCTATCAAATGCAATAGTAAGAAAATGGTCATTTCATTAAAAAAAAACTGAGTTTTCAGTCTTTGAATTTTTTTAAATTTGGAGCCTCACAGGTGACCTCGTACGCAACATAACTTTTTTTAAGTACACCAAAAGAAAGCCGTATTCTTCCTTTAAGCACTGGTGAAAACTCGGTTGCCATAGCTACAACCGTTTTCAAGTAATGAATTCTTAAAATACCGTCTGCATCCGCCATTTTTTTTAAATAAATTAAAATAACTTAAAAACTATAACTTGTAGATATTGACATGTTAGTATCAAAAGTTATGAAATTTCACGTAGAATCCAAAAATGCAATAAAAAATAGGGGTTGCAATTTAAAATAACGAAGTTGGTAGCTACTTCCGGCATTTCCGGAAGTGCTGCCATTTTGAAAATATTTTAGATCGATTCGGCTTTTTGAGTAACCCCTAAGTACAAATTTTCAAAAATCTACCTATAAAACTTTCCCAGAAACTTTTAACTAAAGCTCCAAAAAAAACACCCTGTATAGAGCGTTAGTCAAGCATCGTGACAACAAACGTCAACCGGTAATTGTTTTGTCATTGGTGCAAAATCAATAAACATAATCTTAAAAATCAAATCTGTGATAATGTTATAATACCCCAACCGTGTTTAAATTTTAATTTTAACATACAGGGTGTCTCACGGTGACCGTCGGTTAGAAGTATGTCAAGAACTGTAAAAGCTAGAAATTTGAAATTTTGCACATGCGACATGAAGTGTTTAATCTATTAAATAAAAATATTTTCCAAATGGCAGCACTTCCGGAAATACCGGAAGTGAGCATCAACTTCTTTATTTTAAATACAAACTGGGCAATTTTTTTTCACATTCTGATGTGTCATAAAATGTTTAGTAAGTATGCTTAAAATAATCGGCGTATTAATTTTTATTGATGAGAAAAAAATTTTTTTTCACTGAAAAATGTCAAAATCTTGTTTAGGAAATAAAATTGAAAGTCGAAAGTGGTAAAAGTTAGGGAAATGGGATTTTAGGTTCTCAATGTCAAAAGATTGAGACACAATTGTCTGTAATGGATAATAAAAAATTGCCCGCGGTTACGTATCTATTTGACGTTATTTCCAGACTTAAGAAAAACTTTAAAAAGTATCTTTTTTTAAATGGAATGCGTATTTAATTATCAGCCTATTCGATGCAGAAATAAATTTCCTTTAAATTGATATACCATGTTCCTATACCTAAAATCAATGATTACAGAGTTATTTACATTTTTCTAATTAAATTTATAATTACATACTTTACAAAACATGGTTGGCTTTGAAAATTTTCAAAAAATTTTTATTCAATTGTTTCTTATGATGACAGTTGTCAGTTAGCTATCAGTTTGAAAGTTTACGCTACATTTACGTTTGTTATCAGTGTTATCTGTTTGAATTTTGATTTTTGCGCTTAATATTTGTTTTTAATTGGGAAATATGGAATACACAAACGCTGATATTCTAAATTTGTTTTACATTCATGCCGAGTCTGCTCGTATTACTTTTCGGACCTGCAGAACTTTTAACTATTGAATAAAGAATCACTCAACACTTTAACAAAGATATCCGCATTTACCTACAATGAGAGAACGAAAAATCAGGATGATTGAAAAGAATTTTCTAAATTTGGGCGAAGTAAAGGCGCCACGAAATTTGGCAAAGCCAATTGTCCCCAATGACGCTGCAGAAACCAATGTATTGGGATATTTTAATGTTTTCCCTGAAAAGTTCGTTCGGCGGAAAGAGACCTTGGATAGTCAAGAAGTTGCATCGATAGAATTTTAAATAATCATAAAAGCATAAGAAATATTTGAATAAAAATTTTTTGAAAATTTTCAAAGCCAACCATGTTTTGTAAAGTATGTAATTATAAATTTAATTAGAAAAATGTAAATAACTCTGTAATCATTGATTTTAGGTATAAGAACATGGTATATCAATTTAAAGGAAATTTATTTCTGCATCGAATGGGCCGATAATTAAATAGACATTCCATTTAAAAAAAGAGACTTTTTAAAGTTTTTCTTAAGTCTGGAAATAACGTCAAATAGATACTTAACCGTGGGCACTTTTTTATTATCCATTACATACAGTTGTGTCTCAATCTTTTGACATTGAGAACCTAAAATCCCATTTCCCTAACTTTTACCATTTTTGACTTTCAATTTTATTTCCTAAACAAGATTTTGACATTTTTCAGCGAAAAAATTTTTTTTTCTCAACAATCAAAATTGATACGCCGATTATTTTAAGCATACTTACTAAACATTTTATGACACATCAGAATGTGAAAAAAAATTGCCTGGTTTGTATTTAAAATAAAGAAGTTGATGCTCACTTCCGGTATTTCCGGAAGTGCTGCCATTTGGAAAATATTTTTATTTAATAGATTAAACACTCCATGTCGCAAGTGCAAAATTTCAAATTTCTAGCATTTACAGTTCTTGATATACTTCTAACCGACGGTCACCGTGAGACACCCTGTATACATTTCATCATCAACATCAAGTCACAATCTCCATTCATTACTTTATTTTGTATTTGTTGACGTATTCAAGTACCATAAAAAAAGAAGTATAAACTAAGGGGAAGGTTTTGCGAAGTATTACTTAACATAATCTCTACAACCCTCTCTTCGAGCAACTAAAATCACTCGATGAACCTTTAGTGATAACCTACAATCAAAAAAGCTTTCGTTACATCGAAACATTATAAGTTTCTTGAAACATATCCGAGAGTAATATGTAGGAAAAATATGTCCAAATAAATGTTTTATATGTCAATATTTGAAATGTCTCATATACAGGGTGGGGCACCACATACGGCACGAAATTTGGTGCCTAAACTATAACAGTTTTTAAAAATCCTTTTATACGCATATGTATATGTAGGTGAATAAGAGCTACATTTTAAAATATTTACGAATATACAGGATGGTTCAAAGAAATGCGGGATGTCAAAGTTAATATTTTTTTAAATGGAACACCGTATATATCATGACATTTTCTAATTTTACTTAAAAAAATAATATCTCTTTCTTAACAATTTCCTATACCACTTACCTATCTTTTATGGAGGGGTTGGTAAGCTAATGGTTGTTATAACGCTAGATCGTAACATAGATTGCTCCGGTTCGATTCTCAGTCCGTGCAGAATAACTTTCGCACATTTCCTCCACATACTTAACTTTTTCAATTAAAATTTTTATCCTTCTTCACGTTTGTTTCATTAATTTTACTTTAGTTAAATATCACCAAAGTAATATGTAGAGATTAAGGAGTGAAGGTGGTGGCTAGAACTGTTAACTCCATTGCATTTTATCTCGTCGGATATCCTTCTCATACTAATTCGACTCGAAGGACCAATTTTTACGATTAAATAATTTTGTGCACAATCAACAAAACATGCATTTATTACGATTATTATTTTATTATTATTTATTATTATTTTGCCTTATTTGGAACAGTAACTTCTATTCTTCTAGTCTTTCGACATGGATTTTTAATGGAATTAAACTGTTTAATAAAACAGTGGATTTAAACTTTAACGGAACGTTTATATCAGGATGTGGAAAAAACCTGAAGTGCTTTAGAAGTACAACTAAAGCAACTTTTACTTGTAAAATTCCAAATTTGTAACCTAAAAGATGTAAGAAAACAAAGCTGTTGAGAGCAATGATAACCGCTTACCTATACATTTTCTTGGCCCGTCTCCAAACGGCAAAAATGCTGGGGATTGTCGACTTCCCTTAGAAAATCTGTCTGGGTCAAATTTTTCTGGATTAGGAAAATGCTCGGGATCCCTATGTATTGCATAAATTGGGAGAAACACGTACGTTCCTTTGTTTATGACCACGTTGGAATTTGGAATATTGTACGCTTTTGTACAATGTCGGGTGGTCGTGGGTAACGGTGGGTACATCCTCAATGATTCTAAAATAATTAAATGAAAATAGAGATATTATTAAAAAGAGCAGTCTAGCAAATCATGTGATGAAAGAGAGAACCCAACTAACTGAAGAAGGAACCATAAAAACCCAATCTCATTTATAATACAGCTATTATCCCCAAAGGCCGACATCAAATACTACTGAAAAGAAAATAGTCACCATAAAGCTGTCGGAAGAACTGGAACTCTTGTGGCCGTTGAATTACACAACACAGAAAACAACAAAACAATGTTGTGTTGTGAGGCAGCAATTCGTAATGACCGTTGTGAAGTTTTGAAATAACTTGATTCGAACTTGTATACAGGGTGTTCGTTTAGTATCCCGTTCTTCAAGTACGGCTTTATTGTTAAATTTACTAAAAAATAAATACCTATACGAGATGGCAATTAGGTTGGATAAAGTACATTTGCAAATCAGTACGACACATGCAGGGTGTCTCCAAAAAGTATGCTGTATAAAACGTACATTATTTTAAATGGAATGATCAACTTTTTTTAAACCAAATGTGGGGGCCTTGGGTGGACTTTTTAGTCGTAGGTACATTATTTTTGTATTAATATGCGGCGTTGCCAAGTTATTAATTAATACATATTTTTTGTTTTTACGTAAGTTCGTTGGTGGACTTGGGTTGAATCAGAGTATTCAACCGTGACGAAACATTAAATTATTTCATACAGGGTGTTCACTTTTTTTTGCTCCAAACATCGACATTCTCTAATTAATTTTTCTACATTTTTTTAAATAGCACATCCTATTTATTATTGAATATCGTCGGCTTAGTCAGAAAAGCTCGTAAGTCCACTTTTTGTCAAAAATGACATTTTACGCTTAAAACAAATCGAAAAATGAACTCTATGAGCCCAGAAAATACCTATTGTAAGTCTGAGGGAATATCAAAAGGTCCAATAAGCGAATAATACCTCGTAAATCCATGCTGGCTGTTACTGACGGGAAAATCTCGTAACCCCACAAACGTTGCAATGACCGACATGCTGTTTTGTCTAATGACATGATTATATTTAAAACAGTTTTTTGTCCGCCCTGTAAAATTTACTTCTATGGACTTAGGAGTTTTTCTGACTAAGCCGACGATATTTGGAATCCCCGGTAATTTTAGGCTCACCCTATACCTAAGTGCAATAGTTTTTTCGCCAATTGAGATTTTCTATTCCTTACGGCAGTAGATAGTGGGGCGTGTGGACGAGGCAACGCATCGAGGATGCGGTGAAATAAAGTTTTATCAAGGTAGCTATGATTTCTATGTTTTCTATTTGACATTTTACAAAATTCCAATTGAATTAGTAACGTGAGTAAGTTTCCAACATGAAGTACTCTCGGCTGGAATTAGTAAATATGATATATTCTTGGCATCTACAGTGTACGCCCAAAAATTCCTAGATCAGAGACACCTTGACGTCAGGTTTTTGGTTTTTGGTTCGAGACATCCTGTATGTGTCGCACTAATTTGCAAATGTGCTTCATCCAACCTAATTGCCATCTCGTGTATTTATTTTTTAGTAAAAACTTGAAGAACGGGCCACTAAATGGACACCCTGTATAGCGGCTATTTTTTATTTTCAAAATAAAAGATCATTTTCGGCGAACCCATTTATATCGGCATATTCAAAATGTATTTATCTATCAAGGAATTTTGTTTATAAGTATAATATTTTTAAAGCTCGTAATGGTTTCCTTTCATGTTAGAGACAACAATATTGATGAACAGATCTGCGGTGACCATTTAGATATAAGTATACAGGGTGTATCTACCCAAAGTGGACAACGTAATAGAAGTTGTAGAACTCGTCAAAAGTAACACTTTTTTTAAGTAATTTTTTTCATTTTGGCTTTTGTTTTCGAATTATAGACCTTTTTTTTTGTTTTTTTTTTACAAATCGCTATATCTCCATTATTTCTAGTGGGATTTCAAAAAAAATCAATGTTTTTTGGAATCAACGCAGTTTCATATCTACAATAAGGTTTGTTTAAAACTTTTTTTACTAAAACTTTAGAATAGCAAAGTGGGGGTCATTTTAACGTATAGTAGGAGAGTAGATTTAGTGCGATTAAATTTCCAAAATTTAAAATGACTTTTTGCCGTTCTAAATTTGTTGTAAAAAAGCTTTGAACAAACGTTGTAGATATTAAACTGTTGATTCCAAAGAACGTTGACTTTTTGAAATCCGACTACAAATAATGGAGATACAGGGTGGTTTGTCTTGCAATGTCCAGACGTTATTTCCTAAAGTAATAACATTAGGAAAAAAACATTTAAATTGAAAGTTATTGAGTATTACGTATTCTATACTATAGGGTAAAAAAATTTTTCTTTTGTTGAGCCATTTTTGGTGAACAAAAAAGAAATTTTTTTTAAATAGCGACAATTTTTTTTTATAATTTCAAAAAGAGAAAATTTTTCTGAATTCAACAATGTATAAATTTCAAATTTTGATATGAAATTTATTTAAGTAAGTAAACAATAGTTTAACGTTTTAATAACATATCAGCCATTTCGTTATTTGTGAAATTCAATACCATGGTGATCAAATAATGACAAAATAAATCAACTTATTATGTTTTTGTTACTTAAAACATGAAAAATTTGTTGACAGATGATGTGCCGTTTTATTTTCATAGCATCCTCTATGTTAATGAAATCAAATATTTCTTCTATTGCTATTTAAATAAATTCATGTCAAAATTTGAAATTTTTATACATCGTTGAATTCAGAAAAATTTTCCCTTTTTGAAATTATAAAAGAAATTGTCGCTATTTAAAAAAAAATTCTTTTTTGTTCACCAAAAATGGCTCAACAAAAAAAAAATTTTTTACCTTATATAATATCTATAGAATCCGTAATACTCAACAACTTTTAATTTAAATTTTTTTTCCTAATGTTAGTAGTTTCGGAAATATCGTCTCGACATTGCAAGCCAAACCACCCTGTAGAGATGTGTAAAAAAACAAGGGATGGTCCACAATTCGAAAACAAAAGCCAAAGTGAAAAAATTATTAAAAAAAAACGTGTGACGATTTCTATAACTTCTATTACGTTGTCCACTTTGAGTTGAAACACCCTGTATAGCATGAAGCAACCAGCTTTAGATATAATAAATCGATATATGTATAATGGAGAAAAAAATTCGATCTTACCGTATAAGCAGTTTTTCAGGTATTCCATCTCCTCAACCGCCTCATATGTAATCTTTCCATTGTACTTTTCTAAAATGATCTTTATTTCTTCTCTAACTTTGTTTTGAATTTCCTGATTTAATGCGAGTTCGGTCAAAGTAAAGGTTATCGCAGTCGCCGACGTTTCATATCCGCCAGAATAAAAAATATAACATTGCCCAACCATTTCGTTTAAACTTAAGCCTATATCTTCTCTATTCTTCATTTTATTCACTTCGCTATTTGTTATCGTATGGTCACTACTGTTTTGAAGCAGGTGATGTATAAAATCCTCACGGACGATGCCATTTTGTTTACGGTATTTGGCGGTTCCCTCCACGAGTTCTCTAAATAAGTTTGTCACGTTTTTACTATATGTTGTCATTCTGAATAAGGAGAACAGCTCAGGGAAGAAAACTACCAACATGATACGAATAGATGCGACCAACTCAGATACTAGTTTTTTAATTTCCGAAGTTCCACCCTGTAGTGCGTTACTTTCAATTCCAAAACCATAGGATACAATAATATCAGTTGTAAATCGATCACTAACTTCCTTTATGTCAAATGATTCATTTGTATCAACGTATTTTTCCATTAACTCCTTCAAATCTTCTCCACATTTAATTGCCGTGTCGAACATCGCCTTACTTTTCGCAGAAGTAAATGCGGATGACAGTTTGGACCTTATCCTTTGCCAGTGGGAACCCTTTGCGTTCAACATATTTAGACTGATAGGGTCGTTTTCTGGATTAACGTAACCGATGTGATCGGTAAAATGGTAAAAGTCGCTAATTAACATTTTTTTTATTAAATCCAAATCCGTAGGAACAAAGATGGGTCTAATTAATAAATGATAACCACCAAATTTTTTTCCATTTTTCTTCATTGTGTTGTAAAAATGTTGAAGGTTTATACACAAGGGTTCCTTTTTAAAAATAATATTCGCCAAATAGCCAAGAAGTGATAGTGGGGACACCGTTTCTACACCCTTCCAGTACCAATATATAAAAGTTAAGTGTGGTGGCAATACAATGACTGCTACCAGGACCAGTATAATTACTAAAACTATGGTGTACATCATCTTTTGGCTGCACTAAAAGAAAAGTTAACATTTTCGTTTTTTTTTGGGCCACAGACACAACTTACGTGAATTTGCGCACAATTCACTATGAGATTGCCTTGTTGGTTTGGATTACATATACATAATAACGTTCATTTTTTGGCTGCGGGTTTACTTTTGGCTGGAGGTTATCGGTGAAAGGTTAAAGATAATTTATGAAAAGATAAAAATATGAAGTTGGAAATATATTCCCCGAAGAAATTGCGCCCATGTCAATAGCGTCGTTAAGTTTTACATTTTTAATGTTTCGTGTGAATATAATTATGTTCGTTGAAAAAAAGATAATTACACCCCTTTTCCTAACAAGTTCAGTTTTAACCAAATTTTATGTAAATTTTTAATGGATTATAGAAATACTTCCCACTGTACGACCTACGACAGCAGAATGTCCTGCAAAGTTGTTACTGGGTCGTCAGATTAGGAACAGATTAGATTTGTTAAATTTAGATAAAAATTGTCCTGATAAGAATAAGTTGCTGAAATCGGTTATAGTATTATAAGCTGATATATACAGGGTGTTTAAAAAATACGTTCGAATATTTGGCCCACTTATACATCTCATCAGTACAAACAAAAAAGTCAAAATAAACATAAGTCCAAAAATCAGCCGTTTCCTAATTACAGCCTGTTTTTCAAATTAAAATAATTTACACTCAGTAGGAGTATTTCAACGAGGTTTCTACTAGAACATGAACAAATATCAGTATAAATACATTTTAATTATTACAAATTAATGATTCTTAAAGAAGATGTTCAAAATGTCCTCCTTCCATTTGTATACACATTTCACATCTCCGTAAAAGTGAACGCCGCACTCTCTCAAAGAGTCCCGGATTTATACGAACAGTCTGGCAGGCATGTTCAATTCGTTCTCGCAACTCATCTAAATTATTCACAGGATTTGAATAAACTAATGTCTTTAAATACCCCCAAATGCAAAAAAAAAAAATGGCTTTGCCATACAATTATTTTAATTTGAAAAACAGGCTGTAATTAGGAAACGGCTGATTTTTGGACTTATGTTTATTTTGACTTTTTTGTTTGTACTGATGAGATCTATAAGTGGGCCAAATATTCGAACGTATTTTTTAAACACCCTGTACAGGGTGTCTCACGGTGACCGTCGGTTAGAAGTATGTATATCAAGAACGGTAATAGCTAGAAATTTGAAATTTTTCAAATGCGACATGCCGTGTTTAATCTATTAAATAAAAATATTTTTCTGAATGAAAATATGGAGGAGGGGGGGAGAGGGGAGTGCACGTATATAAGTGAGAGGGAAGAATCAGTGATAGATTACGTGTTGGTAAATGAGGAGAGTGTAGAAGCTATAGAAAAACTCAAGGTTGGGGATGAGGAGGAATCGTATCATCAACCATTAGAGTTAATTTTGAGAGAGGGGTTGAGTGAGGGGGAAGAAGCAGAGGAGGTGCAAGAGAAATGGGGAGAGAAGAAGGTATGGACAGCGGAAAGTATTGAAAAGTATAGGACGGAGTTGGAGGAAATTAAATGGGAGGAAAAGGAAGTGGGGGTGGAATTGAAAGAGTTTGTGGAAAAAATGGACGAGATTGTGGAAAAGAAGAGATATAAGAGGAAACGTGAAATATGGGGGAAATGAGAGTGGTGGAATGGGAAGTGCGTGAGGGCAAGGAGGGAAGTAAGAAAGAGAAGAAGGAAATGGAGGAGAGGGGAATTAGATATTGGGGAGTATAAGAGGTTGAAGGGGGAATATAAGGGGGAGTGTAAAAGGAGAAAGATGGAGTTCAGAAAGGAAGTGGAGGAGGAAATAAGGGGGTTGAAGAATGAAAAAGAGATATGGAGTTTTATAAACAAGAGAAGAGGTAAATATGAGAGAAGGGAGGTGAGGTTGGATGAAGAGGAATGGAGAAAGCACTGTATGGAGGTGATGGGGGGTGTGAGGGAGAAACCGGCAGCAGAAAGGGAGAGAAGACGAGGTGTAGGGGACTTTGAGGCGGAGGAGGTGGAAGAAGCGCCGAGGAAGGTGAAGTTGAGAAAGGCACAAGGAACAGATGGAATACAAGGGGAGCAGTGGAGGTACACGGAGGTAAAAACGAGAGAACGGATAAGAGGGATGCTGAGTAAAGTATGGAGGGGGGAAGGATTCCCGGGGGAGTGGAGGGAAGCAAGGGTAGTTCCGGTATACAAGGGAGGGGAAAGGAACAAAGTGGGAAATTATAGGGGAGTGAGCATTACCAACACGGGGTATAAGATTTATGCGGAGATATTAACCCTTAACCACCGTAGTGCTGTCATGGTGACCGCAGCAGGTATTAATTTCTGTAATATCTTTCTACCACTTTAATATAACCACCCCACCTTCTCGCTACCTTCAATTGAACATATTATCAGTTTTCTACTAAAAGTTGGCGATAGCACTTGTATCGGTTTGCGAAATAATAACGGTTAAAGTTACGGAGCGGTGTCAGTGACCAAGCAGGAGAAATTAGCGACCAAACAAACGAATCTGAAATTGGTAATTTTTTTATGGAAATAGTTACAAGTGGTCTTCTCAAAGTTTCGTTTCTCGTTCCAGAACCCAGAGGCATAATATTATAACGCAACTTCCGGGGTTACGTGTGTCGACCAAATCTGGAAGTAATCTTTCTTTCACATTTTTTGTTATTCATAAATAAATTATGATAAAAATTATATGTTGCTTTTTGTTAGATATTATTTCAGACCCTACTCTATTCTACAAGAGAAGTTCCAGCATGAAAAATGTATTATTTTTGATAATTAGGGCTGTTAGTAGTGCGCAGTCACTGAGACCGCACTACGGTGACAACGTTACACTTTTCGCACTACGGTGGTTAAGGGTTAAGAGGGAGACTTAAGAAAGAAATAGAGGAAAAGGGGTTAGTGAAGGACTGGCAGGCGGGTTTCAGGGAGGGAAGGCGGAGGGTGGATAATATATATGTGATGAAGCAAGTGGTAAATTGGGTGCTGGGAAGGAAAGGGGGGAAGATGTATGGGATGTTCCTGGACATCAAAGCAGTATTCGACAATGTGAATAGGAAGAAGCTGTGGGAGGTACTAAGAAAAGCCGAGATAAGTGAGGGCTTGGTGAGAGCGATAGAAGAGGGATACGAGGAAAGAAGGTGCGTGACAAAAGTGAGGGAGGATAAAGGAGAAAGGTTTTGAACGGTTGAGACAGGGATGTCCGTTGAGCCCGAGCCCATTTTCCCTATATATTGGAGATTTGGAGGAGGTGTTGCGGGGACATCAAAGGGGTGGAGTGGTGATAGGAAGGATAAAGGTGTGGGTGCTAGCGTATGCGGACGATGTGGTAGTGATGGCAGACAGAGAGGAAGAGATGAGGGGGTTAATTGGGGTAATGAAGAGATATTTGGAGGGGAAGAATTTAGAAGCAAATGTGAAAAAGAATAAAATAATGTTTTTTCAGAAGAAACGGGGGAGGGGTATAAAGCAAAAGTGGTGGTGGGGTGAGGAGGAATTAGAGAGTGTACAGGAGTGGAAATACCTAGGATATGTAGTGCGGTATGACAATAAAGATAGGGCACATGTGAGGGAATTGGCGAAGAAGGGTAATGGAATAGTGGGGAAAGTGTGGGGTTTGGGGGAAAGAGTATTTGGGAAGGATATGGAGAAGAGAAGATGGTTGTTTGACAAGTTGGTGAAGTGTGTGATGGGGTATGGGGGTGGAAAGAATGAGAAGAAATAGAAAGAATTCAGGAGAAGTACTGGAGGTGGACATTAGGGTTGGACAGGGAGACACCATGGTATATCGTAGGGGAAGAGGTAAAATTAGAGAAAATAAGGATAAGGGCAAGAGAGAGGGCGATGAAATATGAGGAGATGATCAGAAAGCGGGAAGATATTGTTGGAGTAAAGGAGTGCATGAGAGAGGTGGCAAAAAAACGGATAAGGTATGGGCAGGAAGAGAGAAGACGGTTTTATGAGAGAGTGGGTTATGCGAGGGAAGAGATAGAAGAGAGAAGAGAGGGGGGAATAGATATGGTGGATGAGTTGGTAAGAAGGGATAAAGATGTGGAAGCACAGGAAAGGAGAGCGAGAATATGTAATGGAAGATATAATGGCGGATATCAGGAAATTATGGAAGAAGGGAAGGCCGAGTATCTGATGGGAGAAATGGAGTTGAAGGAGAAGAGGATGGTGGCGAGGTTGGTTTAGATGTGGCAATGAAGAGAACGATAATAGATACTGGTGGGAGGACGAGAGGAGGCTGTGTAGAATGTGCGGTAAGGGACGAGAGAGTATGTGGCATTTGATGAGGGAGTGTGAAGAGCTGAGAGAAGAGGGGAGAGAAATAAAGGTGATCTTGGGTGGGAACGGGTTGGGAGTGGGGTGGATGAAGGGGGTGATGGAGCGAAGGGATAAGCTGATGCCAAGGAGCCAGAAATAGATTTAGTTTGAGTGGAGGAGAGAGTTATGTATTATTTAATTAAATGAGGTGGTTTACTTACGTATTTAGTGAAATAAGAATCTTTTGTTTCGTTTATTATAACAAAATAAAGGGTTATCTAATCTAATCTAATCTACGTATCTATTTGACGTTATTTCCAGATTTAAAAAAAAACTTTAAAAAGTCTCTTTTTTCAAATGGAATGCCTATTTAATTACCAATCAAATCGATGCAGAAATAAATTTCCTTTAAATTGATATACCATGTTGATGTTCCTATACCTAAATTCAATCATTACAGAATTATTTACATTTTTCTACTTAAATTTATAATTACATACTTTACAAAATATGGTTGGCTTTTTTTATTTTTTATACAATTGTTTCTTATGCTTATGCTTTTATGATTATTTAAAATTCTATCTATGGAACATCTTGAGCATCCAAGGTCTCTTTTCACCGAACGAACTGAACTTTCAGCGAAAACATTAAAATATTCCAATATATTGGTTTCTGCAGCGTCATTGGGGACAATTGGGCTTGCCAAATTTCGTGGCGCATTTACTTCGCCCAAATTTAGAAAATTCTTTTCAATCATCCTGATTTTTTGTTCTGTCATTGTATGTAAATGCGGATATCTTTCGTTAAAGTGTTGAGTGATTCTTTGTTCAATGTTTAAAGGTTCTGCAGATTCGAAAATAATACGAGCAGACTCGCCATGAATGTAAAACAAATTTAGAATATCAGCATTTGTGTATTCCATATTGCCCAATTAAAAACAAATATCAAGCGCAAAAATCAAAATTCAAACACTAATAAAATAACAAACGTAAATGTAACGTAAACTTTCAAACTGATAGCTATAACTGACAACTGTCAAATAAAAATGCAAATATAAGAAAGCATAAGAATCACAAGAAACAATTAAATATTGAATTTTTTGAAAATTTTCAAAGCCAACGATGTTTTGTAAAGTATGTAATTATAAATTTAAATAGAAAAATGTAAATAACTCTGTAAGCTTTGATTTTAGGTATAGGAACATCAACATGGTATATCAATTTAAAGGAAATTTATTTCTGCATCGATTTGACTGGTAATTAAATAGGCATTCCATTTGAAAAAAGAGACTTTTTAAAGTTTTTCTTAAGTCTGGAAATAACGTCAAATAGATACGTAACCGCGGGCAATTTTTTATTATCCGTTACAGACAATTGTGTCTCAATCTTTTGACATTGAGAACCTAAAATCCCATTTCCCTATCTTTTACCACTTTCGACTTTCAATTTTATTTCCTAAACACGATTTTGAAATTTTTCAGTGAAAAAAAATTTTTTTCTCAACAATCGAAATTGATACCCCGATTATTTTAAGCACACTTACTAAACATTTTATGACACATCAGAATGTGAAAAAAATTGCTTGGTTTGTATTTAAAATAAAGATGTTGATGCCCACTTCCGGTATTTCCGGAAGTGCTGCAATTTGGAAAATATTTGCATTTAATAGATTAAACACGGCATGTCGCATGTGCAAAATTTCAAATTTCGAGCTTTTACAGTTCTTGATATATGTACTTCTAACCGACGGTCACCGTGAGACACCCTGTATATATCGAGTGGGTAGTGTAATGAAATGTCAATAGAATAAATGTCCTATTTATTTGGTGTATTACTGATAAACCTTACAGTTTATTAATTACTACCGAAATTCGAGAATTTATCACTTATCTTCTGGAGTGTGATATCCATTCTTGGTTGGGGAATAAGTTGGCTAGTTGATAATGATGATTACCCTGTCGAACTGGTTGAGAAACTTACTCATAAAATTAAAAACTCGCCTAATATGACCATTTTGGTCCCTCTCAAGCCAGACGTCTCTAATGTTATTTACAAATCTCTCCAATTTTATCCCACAATTTCCTATTTGATCCAGAACATATTTAAATCCCATAATATTATTCATATTTCTTTTCTAATCAACAGACTTTACCATCCTCCATCGTCAGAAACAAAGACAGTTTGCCTTCAGGTTCTTGTACTGGTTTTCTATAGGCTAATGATGTTAATTTCTAGCTTTTAATTTCAATTTCGATTTTCGAATTTTCCCGCTTGATAATGGAATCAGCTGATCCCGAAACATTAATTAACCACCGATTACTTAATTAAAAGCGTAAGGGGAAGGTTAAGAGTTTGTTTTAATCTAATTAAACCATCCCTTTGGAAGCATGGACTCCTCTAATTCTTGTCATAATAATCCGACTCGAAGGACCAATTTTTATGGTTAAATAATTTTGAACACAATCAACGAAACATCGTATTTATTACGATGAGACAGACACATTTATAAAACTAACACATTATTTTTCAGCAAACCGTAAATCTTGCCATATTTCGAACAGTAACTTCTATTCTTCTAGTTTTTCGACATTAATTTTTAACGGATTTATAGCGTTTAATAAAACAGTGGAGCTAAACTTTAACGGAACGTTTACATCAGGATGTGGAGAAAACCTGAAGTGCTTTAGAAGTACAACTAAAGCAACTTTTATTTGTAAAATTCCAAATTTATAACCTAAAAGATGTAAGGAAACAAAACTGTTGAGAACAATGATAACACTTACCTATACATTTTCTTGGTCCGTCTCCAAACGGCAAAAATGCTGGGGATTGCCGACTTTGGTTTCTTCCCTTAGAAAATCTGTCCGGGTCAAATTTTTCTGGATTAGGAAAATGTTCGGGATCTCTATGTATTGCAAAAATTGGCAGAAACACGTACGTTCCTTCGTCTATGGTCACGTCGGAATTTGGAATATTGTACGATTTTGTACATATTCGGGTGTTCGTGGGTACTGGTGGGTACATCCTCAATGATTCTAAAATAATTCATTTTTTTACTAATTTTATTCCGTTTGCAACTTTCCCCCACTAAGAAGCAAGAATGAATAACAGATGAAATAATTAACTTGAAACATACACACAAACACATGAAAAATGAATAAGTTCATTAGTTCATAAAACTTGTGTCTCAACCAAGTAAACAAAACCCTTGAGGAGGCGTGGTCGAGGGAGCTGCATGTTTACGAAGTACATTCAAATGCAAAATAAATTTGCTCTATAAATAAAGAAGCAAGATGCGTCACATATTTTCCGGGGTTTTTGTTTACTTCGTGACACAGTAGTTCTTTGGAAATGTTGGTTTTCTGATCTAGAATTGCAATGATAAGGCGGTTGCACTTTGTGTTGAATCATCGCAATTAATTAAATGTTTGATCTGGTCTTGACTTATTGTTGATAATAACATTACCCGAGCCTTGGTATTTTTCGTGTCCTAAAATCTTTTCATTTTTTACCGGTGGAATCTTGGGGTTCTTTGCTACTTCCGTCAACACACATTTTTCTGATTTTAATAGGATGTTTGGCTGTTGAATCGGATCACCAGCTATTTGGTGATCGTGCCAAATAAACAATAAAGTTTTGGGAGTTGTGAAAACAACTAACATTTCTATTTACAATAATATGTACAAGTTTTAACAGCGCGGAATGCGGTTAATATCTGTTACCGGAGGGTAGACTGGTTCTGGAATGCAGGCTGACGGGTCGATGTAGACGGACTGGTCGGTGTTGACTGCTTTCGTTGGCGGTTATGACTTCGAACTGACCTCTGTGGGTAACAGCGTTCGTTTATAAAGGATTCTGGCCGGTGTCGGTGCGTTGTCATTGGTCGAGCAATGGGAATCAATCGTTGCTCTTCAGTACGTAAGTGACCGTCTACCAGAATCATGTGGTCGCCACATTACTCCCCCTCCAGCGTAGCGGTATTGAAGTCAGCGAATCTTACGGGCAATTTTATGGGTCGCCCGCGTCTGATTTGTCGATGTGAAGTGGGCGGATCTTCCTCGACCTGGAGGTTGCGGTGCTGCTGGAGTGGGCTGTGGAGTCACGTCACTTCCAGTAAATGCAGGCTTCAGGCGGTCGATCGATACTTTGGAGGAGCGGCCGTTGAGGTCTATGTCAAAGTGTTTATCGTGCCCGTCTATTACTTGGAATGGGGCTTCGTACGGGTGTTGGAACGACTTCTTCAGGCCTTCTACTCGTACGAATACGTGTGAGCAATTGTGTAGCTCGGGGCGGACAACAACTTTGGCTGTTCCATGCGTCCCTGGGGGGGGGGGGGGTCGGAAATCTTGGACTGACGTCCTGCGTTTTTGAGCGAACAGGGCTGCGTCGGTGGGCTGTGCGCTGCTGACGAACATTTCGCCGGGTAGTCGAAGTCCTGTGCCGTAGACCAAGGATGAGGATAAGTCTTCCCGTTGGCTTGGGGGTGGTACACTGTTGTGCGTAGGTGGTTGATTCCTAGCATTTTGTTGAGTTCCGCGAAGAGGGCTGACTCGAATTGTCGACCACGGACGGTTATGATCCGTTGAGGAATTCCGAACCGTACGATCCATTCGCTTAGGAACTTCCTGGCCACTGATTCGGCAGAGATGTTTGTGAGGGGAATTACCTCGACCCATGCCGTGAAACGGTCGATGGGGGTTAGGGCATAGGTGAACCCTAGGTTTGTAGGCAGGGGTCCAACCAGGTCCATGTGTACGTGGTTGAACCTTTGGTGCTCCACTTGAAACTTGCCGGGGGGCGATATTGTGTGGCGGTGAATCTTCGATGTTGGCAATCGAGGCATTGTCTGCACCACAATTTGATATCGGACTTCATTTTAGGTCATACAAAGCGTTGACAAATCAATTTTGTAGTTTTTCGTCCACTCGGGTGGGAAAACTCATGGATTTTCTTGAAGATTAGTGTTCGAAGATTGGTTGGGACGTATGGTCCTCTATGCTCGTCGCATAGAATTTCAATGTCGGGAAATCCGGGTGGAGAAAATTTTATCGCCTGGTTGAAAAACGGCTGTAACTGTTCGTTCAGTTGTTGTTCGTGGGAGAATTTCTCGTAGTCAATAGTCTCCATTGACGCATCCAATCATGTGGTCGCCACAGGATGGTAATCCCAAACTTCTAAAGGTGATAGTTTGTACCGTTGAATTTCGGAATGTTGGACGAATCAACTTTCACAGAACGGAACGATATTTTTACTGCATTTATTTTTATTATACGACTTGAACGTAATTTTTAAAGCGGAGACAAAGACAGATCGCACGTAGGTTCATTTAAACGCGATGATATATCATTAATTTTTAAACTATAAGTATCGTGTTCTGGATGTTTTTTGGGAGTTTTAGTTACACGTTTCCGGGAAAGTTTAATAGGTAGGTTTCTGAAAATTTGTACTTGAGGGGTACTCTGAAAGCCGAATCGATGTCAAATATTTTCAAAATGGCAGCACTTCCGGAAAAACCGTTGTAGCTATGGCAACCGAGTTTTCATCAGCGCATAGAGGAAGAATAGGGAAGAAAATGGTCATTTCATTTTAAAATCTGAGTTTTCAGTCTTTGAATTTTCTTAAATTGGGAGCCCCATAGATGAGGTGGTACGCAACTTAATTTTTTTTAAGTACACCAAAAGAAAAACTTCCTCTATGCGCTGGTGAAAACTTGGTTGCCATAGCTACAACGGTTTTCAAGTATAGTTTATTTCACAAATAATTAGACCTCTCTAATATATGGCTGCCATTCCACTATGAACAACATCCAATTATAAAATAACTAAAATACTAAAGTCGGATTCACCGGTTTTTAGGTATGACTCATCGCTACAAATCGTATGCATCAATTCAGACCCTCCGTATGTCGTAACTAATAAATAATTCCTACTGTCAATTTTTGTGTAATCTGTCAATCTAGTTCGATCAGCTGTTTCAACGCACGGACAAACGTTTCATTGTTTGCACATAAAATAAACGGAACGACATACGTTTCTCCATTGCATTTTACTGATACTTTTATTTACAGAAACGGAAAACTATGTCACGTCGATTATCATACTTTACTGCAATGAGTCATACCTAAAACCCGGTGAATCCGACTATATAAGTGTAATATTGTAATGAAAGGGATATTTCAGTTGGCTACTCTGAACAGCATTTTCCATCCTTTCCTACAACATTATAATAGCAAAAGACAAATATAATAACAAATACGACCTTCAAACGTCTTAAAATATTATTTGCCAACTCAGTATCGTATCACGCGGAGAGGTAACTTAGGTTAGTAAAATTGAAAATTTTTCAATTAAATTAATTATTATAAGAAATAAAAATTGTTAAAATAAAAGAATGTTCCAAACAAATATAATTATTGTAAGAATTTCTGAAAATTTACCATTACTAATTCGTAATTAATGTTGAAACTGTAAATTCTGCGATTTTTAATTACGGAATAATTATTAATAAAAAAATAATTTACTACATACTTGTTAATTTTTTTAAAATTTGTATTAAATAGTTAATTAATACTAGGTGAGCGTGGTGATAGCGAATTCATTAATAATAAATTTATTCAAATAAGTTTTTCACTTTTTTTATTTGACAAAAGGTACTACGCCATTGAGTGCTCCCGCGCTTTATTTTGTGACAAATTTAAATGGCGGCCATATTGCAGAGGTCTAATTATTCGTGAAACACACTATACCTAATGAAGTACCACCCGCATTCGCCATTTTCTTTAAATAAGTGAAAATAACTGAAGATATACATGTGGACAAGAACTGAAATTTCACGTAGAATCCAAAAATGTAATAAAAAATAGGAGTTGCCATTTAAAATAACTAAGTTACTAGCTACTTCCGGCATTTCCGGAAGTGCTGCCATTTTGAAAATATTTTACATCGATTCGGTTTTCAGAATATATCCCCTAAGCTCAAATTTTTAAAAACCTATCTATAAAAATGTCCCAGAAATGTCTAACTAAAGCTCCCAAAAGAACACCCTTACAACTTACAAACTTACTGAAAAGACCAGATTAACTAACTACTTGATTGATTACCTGTTACCTGTTACCTGTTACCCCCTTTGTGAGATGGAACGATATACTCCGTTTAACTACTTGATATTGACTCACAAATATTACCTATTTCAACATAGCTTTGTTAGAACAGCATTGGAATAAGTATCTGAGTGTTAACTTTCCTTATGATAAAAATAATTTTATAACTTCCGAACGACTGCACGAAATTGGATAATTCTTTTTTTGTTGTGTTCGTTATTGTAAGGAGAAGGTTTGTATAAAATAAAATTTTAAAAAAATCAAAATTTAAAAATGTAAAATATGAAATCCGCCATTGGGATTCGAACTCGAAGCCTTCTATTTATCCCTGAGCTACGATACTTGATATCCATAAGAACGAATATAAAACAAAAGCTTTTAAAAAGTGTGTGAGCGAATGAGAAAGAAGAGTGTGATAAATCTCTCACTCTGCAATTTATTAACTTTAAACAGACCATACGTCATAATTAAAAGGTGTTTCGTGTGTTGTTAAGTGTATTTATGAGTGAGTGATTGAGACAGAAGACTGTGAGTGTGAGAAAGTGAGTGAGTGAATGAGACAGAAGACTGTGAGAGGTCTCAGATTGACGTTCAGTTATTTAGTAAGCATTTGTTAACTTTAAACAGACCACACGTCATAATTAATTAATTCATATACAATTACGTAACAATTACCTATGCAGGTTTGGCGTTCAGATATGATAGAATGTAACATTTCCGGTACTTTTTAATTTGACGGGTCAATCACTTTCGATAAATCAAATGTGTCAATATATATGGAATTATTGATAATCAAACTAATTTGAGTTTTTAGGAAGTGTTACATTTCCTTAGTCCGCGACTGTACACCACCCGTGTGAAGCCGAGGTGGGTATAAATAGTAAAACAAATCTTTTAGGAATTTATGGCGGAACGGAGTTCGCCGGGTCGGCTATAATTCTATACCATTTATAAATGGTTTTATTGTAAGTCGAAATTCAATTTTTTAGGGAAGTATGGATGGATGATACTGGAAAATGTAGTTGTGATCTTACCGTTCAAGCAGTTATTCAGGTACTCCATCTCCTCAATCGCCTCATATGTAATCTCTCCATTGTGCTTTTCTAAAACTATGTTTATTTCATCTCTAACTTTGCTCTGAATTCCCTGATTTAATGCGAGTTCGGTCAAAGTAAAGCTTATAGCAGTTGCCGACGTTTCATATCCGGCAGCATAAAAAATATAACATTGGGCAGCCATTTCGTTTAAACTTAAACCTATATCTCCTCTATTCTTCACGTCCTGCACTTCGTTATTTGTTATCGTATGGTCACTACTGTTTTGAAGCAGGTGATGTATAAAATCCTCACGGACGATGCCATTTTGTTTACGATATTTGGCGGTCCCCTCCACGAGGTTTACAAAAAGGTTTGTGATGTTTTTATTATAAGTTGCTATTCTGAATAAGGAAAGCAGTCCAGGAAAGAAAACTCCCAACATGATACGAATAGATTCGACCAACTCAGATACTAGTTTTCTTAATTCCGAAATTCCACTCTGCAGTGCGTTACTTTCAATTCCAAAACCATAAGATATAATAATATCAGTTGTAAATCGTTCACTAACCTCCTTTATGTCAAGTGATTCATTTCTATCAACGTATTTTTTTATTACCTGCTTGAAATCTTGCGCAGTTTTAAGTACCGTTTCAAACATAATCTTACTTTTCGCCGGACTAAATGCGGATGACAGTTTGGACCTTATCCTTTGCCAGTGGGAACCCTTTGCGTTCAACATATGTAGACTGATAGGGTCGTTTTCTGCATTAACGTAACCGATGTGATCGGTAAAATGGTAAAAGTCGCTAATTACCATTTTTTTAATTAAATCCAAATCCGTAGGAACGAAGATGGGCCTCATTAAAAAATAGTAACCACCAAATTTTTTTCCATTTTTCTTCATTGTGTTGTAAAAATGTTGAAGGTTTATACACAAGGGTTCCTTTTTAAAAATAATATTCACCAAATATCCAAGAAGTGATAGTGGGGATACCGTATCTACACCCTTCCAGTACCAATATATAAAAATGAAGTGTGGTGGCAATACAATGACTGCTACCAGGACCAGTATAATTACTAAAACTATGGTGTACATCATCTTTTGGGTGCACTAAAAGAAAAGTTAACATATTCGTATTGTTTTCGGCCACAGACAAAACTTACATGAATTTACATACAATTCACTATGAGATTGCCTTGTTTGTTTGGATTACATATAAGTACACAATAACGTTCATTTTTTGGCTGCGGGTTTATTTTGGCTGGAGGCTATCGGTGAAAGGTTAAAGATACTAATTTATGAAAAGATAAAAATATGAAGTTTAAAGGAATTGCGCCCATGTCAATAGCTTGTTCAAGTTTTACATTTTTAATGTTTCATGTGAATATAATAAATTATGTTTGTCGAAAAAAGATAATTACACCCCTTCCATGTCTATGGGAGAATTGTTTATAGTTCAGCGATCTTTTAGTCAGCCCTACGGTAAATTGTAATGTGTGCAGTTTATTACGGGTTCGTATGTTGGATGGGGTCAAGCAGGAATTGTATTAAATCCGTATCAAGTAATTCGACTGATTGGATGATATAATTTGCCCTTTGCCAAGTTTGTAGATAACGGGTGAGAGTTATTGAACTATATAAAATAAAACTGTCATATCTTCTGAACGGTTTACGTGATGAAGTTCAAATATCGTGGTTATGCGCAGGGCTTGATGCAAATAAGTATGCGCATGCGCACGTAACTTATTGTTTCTGTCGGCCATTTGCAAATGAAAATGTCACGGTACAGCGTGCCTGAACGTATATCGCTTGTGAAGGCTGTTACGGTAACAAATGGTTGTTAAATGGCTCGAAAAACTCATCTATAACGTAACTTATTGTTTTTGTCGGCCATTTGCAAATGAAAATGTCACGGTACAGCGTGCCTGAACGTATATCGCTTGTGAAGGCTGTTACGGTAACAAATGGTTGTTAAATGGCTCGAAAAACTCATCTATAAGGGGCAATCTAATGGGGTAAGTTAAGTATGAGTATAGAACTTAAACTCAGCAAGCAAAAGAGGGTAGTCAAAGCTAAAGTTACTTTATATCAAGTTAGCGACTATAGTTAAGTAAATTTAGGGCGCCACGATGGCTCTTTCGAAAGTTAAAGCTGGTAAACAGAACTACGAAGATCTTAGCAGCTTGTAGTAACAGTGATATGATTTCTTAAAGAAAATGTTGGTATTCGGTAAAGAAATACACTGGAGTGACCCCAGTGGTGGTTATAATGAACCAAAATATAACGGTTAACAAAACTAAGGTTTCACAGCATTGAATATAACAATAAGGGGGTTTAACTTTTTACCTTGGAACGATTGAACTTCACATATAACAAATTATAATGCAAAGTAGGTAACACAAAAATATTAACATATATGTATATCAGCAACCGACTTGGTAACTGTGCAAAAGTCAGTAAATGTAATTAAACAACTCTGACCTTTTACTTCCAAGTAGTGCTGTTGCGCAACCACAGTACTGTTGAATTATCTAAACAAAATGGTTAATTAACAGAAAAATTAGGGCTGCGACAAGCAGACCGACTGAAATATAACACTTACGAACTTTAGTCAGTATCGAGTGTTGACATTTAACTAAATAGCACTTCGCTTTTGAGTTTGAACTTTAAGCAAATTAAATTCTTCAAGGTAAAAGGTAACAAACATAAATATCAAAAGTATTTTTAACGATAACAAGCAAAGTTAATGGAAAATTAATTGAGAACGTAACAAAATGAATTAAACAAGTTATTTAAATTGAATCAAAATATAAGTTGATCAAGTGATTAAGTGTAAAACAATTTAAGCAGTCAACAGTAATCAAATTCAAATAATAATAAAAAAATTGGCGGATTTGGGCGAATGAGAATCCGCACCTCTCGATCGAGAAGTCTCTCCACCTTCAACGCGTGACTGTGTGGTGTGCAATGTCCAGTCACGGAATAATCGGTGTTCCCAAAACTGAAAAAAACCTTTTTTTTCCGAAAAGAATTGAATGAATGAGGAAGTGATTGCTGAACATAACAACTGATCATTATAAAACGGTCATAATGCCACTTCAGCATCGCTGATCGACTAAGTATAATAAAATACTTGGGATTATTCATATTGTTGATTTCGAGTCTCACGTTTCGGCAAATCTGCCTCGTAATAGAGTCACCATCTCTTTCTTACTTGGGCTAATGTTCAGGTCGGCTCAGACACGTTTTGAGTTTTATAGCTACGCAACGTGGAAAACTGGAACGGAGATATCGGCGAAGCTCTTCAGAACTTACTTCATGGGCGCGCTGTACGTAGACAAAAATGAACTGGGACAAATTAGCTTCACCACTGCTTTCGTGAGTGTCTATGTCTAGCCTAGTCTATGTGTGAGACCGCTAGGTAACTGAAATCATAATAGGAGCTAAAACGTCTTACTGCTATCTTCAAAGTTGCTTCATTTAATGGTAGTTGCTGTTAACTCCAATTCATTTTATATCGTCGGATATCCTTGTCATAATAATCCGACTCGAAGGACCAATTTTTATGGTTAGGTAAATAATTTTGAACACAATCAACGAAACATCGTATTTATTACGATCAGACATACACATTTATGAAACTAACACATTATTTTTCAGCAAACCGCAAATCTTGCCATATTTCGAACAGTAACTTCTATTCTTCTAGTTCTTCGACATTAATTTTTAACGGATTTATAGTGTTTAATAAAGCAGTGGAGCTAAACTTTAACGGAACGTTTATATCAGGATGTGGAGAAAACCTGAAGTGCTTTAGAAGTACAACTAAAGCAACTTTTATTTGTAAAATTCCAAATTTATAAGCTAAAAGATGTAAGAAAACAAAACTGTTGAGAACAATGATAACACTTACCTATACATTTTCTTGGCCCGTCTCCAAACGGAAAAAATGCTGGGGATTGCCGACTTTTGTTTCTTCCCTTAGAAAATCTCTCTGGGTCAAATTTGTCTGGATTAGGAAAATGCTCGGGATCTCTATGTACTGCATAAATTGGCAGAAACACGTACGTTCCTTTGTTTATGACCACGTCGGAATTTGGAATATTGTACGCTTTTGTACAAACTCGGGTGTTCGTATGTAACGGTGGGTACATCCTCAATGATTCTAAAACAATAATATATTTTTTTAAATTTTATTCCGTTTGAAACTTTTGCTTTCATTCAACTCATGGAAATGTAATGCTTTCACTATATTTTCGCTCTTTATCATTCACAAAGAAACGAGGTTCTTACAGTGACAGCAACTGGTAAAGGCCGAAAGCCCCACTAAGAAGCAAGAATGAATAACAGATTAAATAATTAACTTAAAACGTACAAAGACATGAAAAATAAAAATGAAGCGGAATATAGCAGAACATATAAACTAATAAAGAAGAGGATTACAACGAGCCCAATGGACGATGAATGCAGCAAAGTGGAAAAAAGAGGGATACCTAACGTTTATTATTAAAAACAACAGTCTAGCAAATAATTTGATGAAAGAGATGACCGAAATACCTGAAGAAAGAAACATAAAAACCCAAACTGATAATTATAATACAGATATCCTCTCCAAAGGCCGACTCCAAATACGACTGAAGGTAACAGTCTAGAACCCGGGGCAATCCCAATTTCGGGTAAAAATTTGCCCCGCGGTGGTGTAATCTTACTCGCTCTGGCGGCAGTGAGACAATTCGCTGTAACAGTAAAGTAGTACACACTACATGAAGACACGTGTCGGTAATAGTTGGTAAAGATTTTAGGGAAGAGAATCCTCTTCTCAACCTATGCCACAGATCAATGTGTAGAATTTATTATCGTTAGCTTGATGCCGCTCTACATAAGTAAAAGAGTGCCAATTAAATGGCCCTGTATTATACTAGCGGATAACCTGTAAGAGACGCTGTAAGTAGATAATCGATAGCTCAAGAAATTGTAGAATAATCAAAAGGGAGTGTATAACTTATAAAAGAGAAATAAAAGTTGACACAAGTTACACAATTCAAAATTGCTTTTGTAAATGTAAATATCGATCTTTTTTATGATAGCGCCACCTGTGGACAAATCCGCCAAGTTTTGACATGTTGCTATTATTTCTTTATTGAATTTTTAAACAATTTAGTGACTTGCGGTCATTATGTTATAGCTTTTCCTGGTTATCTGGTAATACTTTCTTATAGGGGAAAAGTTGAAACAAAGCGGTTCGTTATTTTCAGAAATATTAAAATATAAAGTAAATGTTTCCATTTTCGCAGAGAGAGTTTCGTATAGGTAAGTTAAAATTAACATTACAGCTAATTTCTATTTTTTTCTGTGGAATCCCATAACCTATAGTTAAATGAGCTAATTAAGGTATCAAGGGCGTTATGAACTAAATAACGCCTAAGGTCGACAGTGTATATCCCTCGTGCCCGGATCTTACGCGTTATTTAGTTCATAACGCCCGTCGTGCCTTCTTTACTTTATGTCATACTTGCAAGAAAGTTGATTAAGATGATTAAAACAGATTAATTTTACATTTGCGGGCGTTATAAAAAATAACGCCCGTTGCTATCTAAAACCGGTTGTCATGTAAAGAGGCGTTATTTAGTAATTAATGTAAGTAAATTTAATAAATTCGGTTTGCAGGAACGAACTTTTCCACCACGGTGCGGAATTATTGGTGTTACGAGTGCGGTTTAAGGGCTGGGAGTCTGATGACTGAATCAAGGGGAAGGGCGAGTAGTATAGGGACGCTAGACGAGTTTTTAAGAAGAAAGAGAGAGAGAGAGGAGCAGGAGAAGGCAGCAGAGGAAAGACAAGAAGCTTTCAAGAGAAGCAAGGTGACGGAGAGATCGCCGGGGTGTGAAGGGGAGAGCAACAGTGGGGAGCTGGATATGGAGGAGATCAGGAATGGTTTGAAATGTATGATGGAGGAGTTGAAGGGGTTAAGGGTGGGAATGGATAATCTTGGGAAAGAATTAAAAGGCGCGAAAGAAGAAATAAAGTGTATAAGGGAGGAAATGAGAGCAATGAAAGATGAGCATGGAAGGAAAGAATGTGAATGGGAGGAGGAAAGGCAAAGATTGGAAAAGGAAGTGCGAGAAATGGGGGAACGGGTGGAGGAGCAGGAGAGAAATAGGAGGAGAAAAAATATAGTGGTGAGAGGATTTAAGACGGAAGAACCGGTGAGGGATTTGAGGAATTTATTAACGGAGAAGGTGGGGGTGAATGTGGAAGTGAAAGATGCTTGGGTAATGGGTAAGGGGACGGAAAGGGAGCTGGTGGTGGGGGAGTTAGGAACCTGGGGGGGTAAGAGGGAAGTTATGGAGAAGAAGGGTAGATTGAGAAATACCAATATCTTTATTGATGACGACTTAACAGTAGAGGAAAGAAGGATACAGGGAGAGATAAGGAAGATTGCAAAGGAGAAAAGGGAGGAAGGGATGAGGACAAGGGTGGGGTACAAGAAAATATGGATAGGGCATAGGAGGTATGATTGGGATGGAGAGATAGGAGGGGTAAAGCCGGCGCAGGCGGATGATAGGGGAAGGGGTCCAAAAAACTAAGGAGGGGAAGCGGGTGGGATATGGGTGGGGAGGATCAAGCGGAGGGGCGAGAGAGTGAAAGGGGGAAAAGGGGAAAGCAAAGGTGTTATTTTGGAATGTGGCGGGAGTGAAGAATAAGGGGAGAGACTTTTGGAGCTATATTGGAGGGTTTGTGATGGTAGGGTTAGTAGAGACATGGTTGGAGGAAAAAGACTGGGAAAAGTGGAAGGAAGTGTTGCCAAAAGGGTATGAGTGGAAAGTGCAGTTTGCGGTGAGAGAGGAGAAAAAAGGCAGGGCAAAAGGAGGAATAATCACGGGGGTGAAAAATGAATGGAGTTGTGAAGAGGAAGGAGAGGATGGGCAGGGGCTGGGAGTAGTGAAAAGATGGATGAAGACAAAACGGGGAGAGAGGTATGTGATAGTAACAGTGTACGGGAAAGAGATGGAGGTGACAACAGTGGGGGTAGAAAAAGTGATCGGTGAGATGGGCGAGGAAAAAATGATAATGGGTGGGGATTTTAATGCAAGAATAGGGGAGGAAGGGGGGATGTTGGTAAACGGAGAAGTGCGAAGGAGGGTATCGATGGACAAGAAGATAAATGGGCAAGGGAGGAAGTTGTTGGACTTATGTGAGGAGATGGGGTGGACAATTCTGAATGGAAATATTGAAGAGGGAGGGAGAGGAGAGTACACATATATAAGTGAGAGGGGGGCGTCGGTTATAGATTATGTGATAGTGAATGAGGAGAGTGTAGGCGGTATAGAAAAGATGAGAGTAGGGGATGAGGAGGAATCTGACCATAACCCGCTAGAGGTATTTTTGACGGAGGACCTAGATGAGGGAGGAGAAACAAAGAAGAGGGAAGATGAATGGGGGGAGAGTAAGGTATGGACTATGGAAAGTATTGAAAAGTATAGGGAGGAGTTGGAGGGAGTAGAATGGGAGGAAAAGGAAGTGGGAGTGGAATTGAAAGAGTTAGGGGAAAAAATGGAAGCGGGTGCGGAAAGAAGGAGATATAAGAAGAGACGAGAAAGGGGGGTGAAAGCGGAGTGGTGGAATGGGAAGTGCAAATGGGCAAGGAAGGAAGTGAGAAAGGGAAGGAGAAAGTGGAAGAGGGGGGAAATAGACATTGGGGAATATAAGAGGTTGAAGGGAAATTATAAGGAAGAGTGCAAAAGGAGGAAGGAAGAGTTTAAATATGAGGTGGAGGAGGAAATAAGGGGGTTAAAGAATGAAAAAGAGATATGGAGATTTGTAAACAAGAGAAGAGGTAAATATGAAAGAAGGGAGGTTGAGTTGAGTGAGGAGGAATGGAGAAAGCAGTGTATGGAGGTGATGGGAGGTGGGATGGAGAAGCCGGAAAAGGAAAAAGAAAGTGGGGAGAAAAGTAGGGGCGGAGGTGAGATAAAGCGTGAAGAGGTAGAGCAAGCGTTGAAAAAGTGAAGTTAAGGAAGGCGCAAGGGCCGGACGGAATACAAGGTGAACAGTGGAAATACACAGGGGTGAAAACGAGGGAAAGGATAAGAGGGATATTGAGTAAAGTATGGAAAGGAGAGGGATTTCCGGAGGAGTGGAAGGAAGCAAGGATAGTCCCGATATACAAGGGAGGGGAAAGAAATGAAGTGAAAAACTATAGAGGAGTTAGTATTACGAATGCGGGATACAAGGTGTATGCTGAGGTGTTGCGAGGGAGGTTAAAGAAGGAAATGGAGGAAAGGTGTTTAGTGAAGGACTGGCAGGCGGGGTTCAGGGAGGGAAGGCGTACGGTGGATAACATTTATGTGTTGAAGCAAGTGGTGAACAAGGTGATGGAAAAGAAAGGGGGGAAAGTGTATGCGTTGTTTTTGGACATAAAGGCAGCCTTCGATAATGTTAATAGAAAGAAAATGTGGGAGATCATGAGGAAATGTGGGGTAGAAGAAGATTTGGTGAGGGCGGTAAAAGAGGTGTATGAGGAGACAAGGTGCGTGACGAGGGTGCGGGAAGAAAACGGAGAAAGGTTTTGGACGATGAAAGGACTGAGACAGGGATGCCCGTTGAGCCCGAGTCTTTTCTCGCTATACATTGGGGATTTAGAGGAAGAGTTGCGGAGATATCAAAGGGGAGGGGTGGTGATCGGGAGGACAAAAGTGTGGGTGTTGGCATATGCAGATGACGTGGTAGTGATGGCGGACAGTGAGCAAGAGATGAGGGGGTTAATTGGGGTGATGAAGGGATATTTAGAGAGAAAGGGTTTGAGCGCGAATGTAAAAAAGACAAAGTTGATGGTATTTCAAAAGAGAAGAGGGAGAAGTGTAAAGAAAAAGTGGTGGTGGGGAGAAGAGGAGATAGAAAGTGTGGATGAATGGAAATATCTAGGGTATATGTTTTACGGTACGACAATAAAGATGAGGCGCACATCAGGGAATTGGCAAAGAAGGGAAATAGACTAGTGGGGAAAGTGTGGGGAGTGGGGGAAAGAGTTTTTGGGAAGGATATGGAGAAGAGAAGATGGATTTTTGACAAGTTGGTAAAGAGCGTGATGGTTTACGGAGAGGAGATATGGGGATGGAAGGAGTGGGAGAAAATGGAAAAAATACAGGAAAAGTACTGGAGATGGACGTTGGGGTTGAATAGAGAGACGCCAGGGTATATAGTAGAGGAAGAAACAAAATTTGAAAAAATAAGAGTGCAGACAGGAAAGCGAGCGGTGAGTATGAGGAAGAGGTCAGGAAGAGAAATGAAATTGTAATGGTAAATGAGTGTATGAGAGAGATAAGAAAAGAACGGATAAGGTATGGGCAAGAAGAGAGGAGGTTGTTTTATGAGAGAGTGGGATATGCGAGGGAGGAGATAGAAAGGAGAAGAGAGGAAGGAAGGGATATGGTAGAGGAATTAGTAGCAAGAGACAAAGATGTACAAGGTCAAGAAAGGAGAGAGAGGATAGCGGAGGGAAGATATAATGAGGGATATATGGAGATAATGGTGGAAGGCAAGGCCGATTATATAGTGAGTGATATGGGGTTAAAGGAAAAAAGAATGGTGGCAAGGTTCAGGTGCGGGAACGAGGAAAATGAAAGCAGATACTGGTGGGAGGACGAGAAAAGGATATGTAGAATGTGTGGGGAAGGGAGGGAAACTATATGGCATATGATGAGGGAGTGTGAGGAACTAAAGGAAGAGAAGAGAGAAAGAAAGGTGATTTTGGGAGTGAAGGGAGAAGGGGTGGAGTGGATGAAGGGGGTGCTGGAGAGTAGGGAAAGGGTAGAGAGAAAGGGACAAGTGTAGGAGGTGTTTAATTTTTTATTTTTATTTTTTGAAATGTAAAGTTTGCTTTGTTTTTTGGTAGGAAATAAGAATCTTTTTGTTTATGTATTTAAGACAAATAAATATCTATCAATCCTAGTCATTAATGTTTCTTGTTTCAGAGTTGTTATGGTGAAATAATAAGGTAGTATGACATAAAATTCATTTTCGAATCTTCGTGTCGAACATTCTACGAACTTGATGTGGTATAGTCATTGTTTTATTTTGCCATTTATCACCGATTGCATCTTTTCCAACCACTATTAGCTTATCGTTAGTTATTCGGACAAACATTTGCTTATTAATTTCTTAGTATTCGGTAAAGCAAGTATTTTCGTTACTATCGGAGTGACTCTGACTTTCAGTGGTGATAAAAAAAAGTGGGGGGTGAAATTCTTTCATTTTTGGGCACTAGGTACATTAGTCATTTATTGCTTAGACCTCTCTTAAAGACAACATGTTATGCTCGCAATATCTTCAATTAATACTAATAAAATTATGATTATGCCTAAACCCATACTCGAAACGTCAATTATTTCAATTATTTGTAAATTCTTCAACTAGTGGTAATTATAAATACCAATAATCAAGAAAAATTCGCTTACGACGCGGCGTAACCAATATTACGGCAGTTACGCTGATTCCTATGGCGTTGTATCTCTTTAAATTTATATGCTCTATGGCATTAGTTTAGGACAACAGCTTCTCCGTACACTGCACTTCACTGCGCGAACCTAAGCATCCATCCTTTTTTCCAAATCTGTTTTAAATAATAGCATGTATACATGACATTATTTTTTTTAGACCACAACATAATTATTGGTTTAACTTTTTATGTTACTGTCAATATTATTAATATCGAACTGCCAGGTACAACATTAGAATAAGTATTTGAGTGTTAATATTCTTTACGATAAACAATAAATATGTTTGTTGATTTCTTTGTAGCAGCAGCTTATAACTATCTACACCATTTGTAAATGGTTTTATTATAAGTCGGAATTCAATGTTTTAGGAAAGTATGGATGGATGATATGATACTGCAAAATGTAATTTGTGATCTTACCGTTCAAGCAGTTACTCAGGTACTCCATCTCCTCAACCGCCTCATATGTAATCCCTCCATTGTAATTTTCTAAAATAATGTTTATTTCATCTCTAACTTTGCTCTGAATTCCCTGATTTAATGCGAGTTCGGTCAAAGTAAAGCTTATAGCAGTCGCCGACGTTTCATATCCGCCAGCGTAAAAAATATAACATTGCGCAGCCATTTCGTTTAAACTTAAGCCTATATCTCCTCCATTCTTCACTTCCTTTACTTCGTTATTTGTTATCATATGGTCATTACTGTTTTGAAGCAGGTGATGCATAAAATCCTCACGAACGATGCCATTTTGTTTACGATATTTGGCGGTCCCGTCCACCAGGTTTATAAAAAGGTTTGTAATGTTTTTATTATAAGTTGCTATTCCGAATAACGAAAGCAGTCCAGGAAAGAAAACTACCAACATGGTACGAATAGATGCGAGAAATTCAGACGTTAGTCTCCTAAATTCCGACGTTTCACACTGTAATGCTTTACTTTCAACTCCAAAACCATAAGATACAATAACATCAGTTGTAAATCGTTCACTAACCTCCTTTATGTCTAATGATTCATTTCTATCAACGTATTCTTTCATTAACTGCTTGAAATTTTGCGCAGTTTTAAGCACCGTTTCAAACATAATCTTACTTTTCGCCGGACTAAATGCGGATGACAGTTTGGACCTTATCCTTTGCCAGTTGGAACCTTTGCGTTCAACATATGTAGACTGATAGGGTCGTATTCTGCATTAACGGAACCGATGTGATCGGTAAAATGATAAAAGTCGCTAATTAACATTTTTTTTATTAAATCCAAATCCGTAGGAACAAAGATGGGCCTCATTAAAAAATAGTAACCACCGAATTTTTTTCCATTTTTCTTCATTGTATTGTAAAAATGTTGAAGGTTTATACACAAGGCTTCCTTTTTAAAAATAATATTCACCAAATATCGAAGGAGTGATAGTGGGGACACCGTATCTACACCCTTCCAGTACCAATATATAAAAGTTAAGTGTGGTGGCAATACAATGACTGCTACGAGGACCAGTATAATTACTAAAACTATGGTGTACATCATCTTTTGGCTGCACTAAAAGAAAAGTTAACATATTCGTATTGTTTTTGGCCACAGACACAACTTACATGAGTTTGTGCACAATTCACTATGAGATTGCCTTCTTTGTTTGGATTAATACACAACCCTTGGGTCACTTCGTCATTGCGGGTTTATTATTGGCTGGAGGTTATCGGTGAAAGGTTAAAGATAATTTATCAAAAGATTAAAATAAGAAGAAAGATTACCCCCCTTCCATGTCTATGGGAGAATTGTTTATAGTTCAGCGATCTTTTACAGCAATGTGTAATGTGTGTTTATTGCGTCTTCGTATGCTGATCGGGTCAAATAGGAATTGTATTAAATCCGTATCAAGTGTCAAGTGATATAATTTGAATGCCCATTGCCAAGTTTGTAGATATTAACAATTTTGATCTTCCTCTATTGCTTTGGCATGTATTTCGCCACACAGTGGTGACACTTGCCACTTCCACTATTTGCTCGTCTGGTCATCCACCGTACGAGCTGTAGGGATTGCCCGTCTTGAGATAGTATTGTGTAATTATATTGTTTATTTCTTTTTTTTTGTGTTACCGGTTTTTTGTATTTCCGAGTTCTTGTCCCGAGCGGCCCTTTTTGAGAAAGTTTCATAGAGTGTAATATGTTACTGGAAACGTCTGTTTCTTAAGTCGATAGGTGCGGCCCTTGAAAGATGTGACATTTTATGTCTGGATTTTGGATTACGAAAGGAGGGTGAGCATAGTCCACGCGTACATATCTAGGCCTCAAATTCGAACCCTTTCTACTACCTCCCTTTTGACACTTTGGGTCATTGAGACTCTATCATAACTGTAATAAAGGCCTAGTCGCATTATTCAGGGGAAATTGTGCCTCGAAGATCCTCTTTGCCAGATCTGGCAACGTGTGGATTTCACCTGTTCCCAAAGGTGAAAAAAACTTTTTTTTTCCGAAAAGAATTGAATGAATGAGGAAGTTACTACTGAACATAATAACTGATCATTATAAAACTAGTTAACTCCAATGCATTTTATCCCGTCAGATATCCTTGCAATACTAATCCGTCTCGAAGGACCAATTTCTATGGTTAAAATAATAATGTTAAACACAATCAACGAAACATCATATTTATTACGACGAGGCATACACATTTTTAAAAGTAACACATATTTTTCAGCAAACAGTAAATCTTGCCATATTTCGAACAGTAACTTCTATTCCTCTAGTTTTTCGACATAAATGTTTAACGGATTTAAAGGGTTTAATAAAACAGTGGAGCTAAACTTTAACGGAACGTTTACATCCGGATGTGGTAAAAACCTGAAGTGCTTTAGAAGTACAACTAAAGCAACTTTTATTTGTAAAATTCCAAATTTATAACCTAAAAGATGTAAGAAAACAAAGCTGTTGAGGGCAATGATAACACTTACCTATACATTTTCTTGGCCCGTCTCCAAACGCCAAAAATGCTGGGGATTTCCGACTTTTGTTTCTTCCCTTAGAAAATCTGTCTGGGTTAAATTTTTCTGGATTAGGAAAATGATCGGGATCTCTATGTATTGCATAAATTGGCAGAAACACGTACGTTCCTTTGTTTATGACCACGTCGGAATTTGGAATATTGTACGCTTTTGTACAAAGTCGGGTGTTCGTGGGTAACGGTGGGTACATCCTCAATGATTCTAAAATAATAAATTTTTTTTCTAATTTTATTCCGTTTGCAACTTTTGCCATCATTCAAATCATGGAAGCCTTCACTATATTCTCGCTCTACATATATCATTCACAAATAAACGAGGTTCTTACAGTAACAGCAACTAAGAAGCAGAATAACAGATGAAATAAGTACTCGGTAACTTAAAACATACACTCAAAGATGTGAAAATTAAAGTGAAGTGGAATATGGTAGAACATACAGGGTAGCCCATTAGTGCGAGGAAGTCCAATATTTCATTGAATACGGATTAAAAAATGTTTCAAAAAAAGTTGTAGAATACGAACCATTGCATATTATTTGTAAAATGTTTATAAAGATACAGGGTGCTTCGAATAATCGTGACTCCGTGCCGACCGGTTTTTTTGTAATGGAACACCCTATATTTGATGTCATATTCCGATTGCTCTCTTAAAATGGCTTTATGCCCATATTTTTGTTTTTGTGTTTTAAATGTTATGAATTTTTTTATAATTTTTCTGAAAAAACATGGTCCGATTAAAAAATGTTTAGGTCCGTTCAGTTTTATAATTTTGTGTCAAAGTTTGATACACAAATTAGTAAAAGTAGTTCTTTAGGTAATATAAAAATATTTGTCGATTTAATTATACAGAGTGTTTTGCAATAATTGGTAAAGATTTGCATATTTCGAATAGGAAAAATTTGTTATGTTAAATGGAGGACTCTGTATATTATTATGTAGGTCGATACTATGTGTCTAAAACTAGTAGTTTTTACTGGTGTTCCATTTAAAATAACAAAGCTTTACCTATTCGAAATTTACAAAACTTTACGAATTTTCGAATTTTGCAAACACCCGGTATAATTAAATTCATAAGTATTTGTATATTCACTAAGAAACGACCTTTACTAATTCTCGCACCAAATATTGACTAAAAATTTTAAAACTGAACGAGCCTAAGAATTTTCTAATCAGACCATGTTTTTTCATGACAAAAATAAAATTCATAACTTGGGAACGCTGTATTTAAAACAAAAAACAAAAATATGAACATAGAGTATGTTAAGAGAGCAATTGGAATATGACATCCAATATAGGGTGTTCCATTAACAAAAACAGGTCGACACGGAGCCACAATTATTCGAAGCACCCTGTATATTTATAAATAGTATACAAATATGCAATGGTTCATATTCTACAACTTTTTTGTGAAACATTTTTTAATCCGTCTGACACTGAAAGGAAAACAAAATGCTATATTGCGCTGTTTTTTACTTTCCCGTGCATATACACACGTGTATACAGGGTGATTCATGTATTTTCCATTGTCTTTAATTTCATTTTTAATTATGTTTTGATCACATACCTATTTATCAACTACAATAAAAAAAATTATGGCCTACTAGAATGCAAACAAAAACCATTTCCATACAAATTTTAGAGAAATATCTTAATAACTTTTCAATCGTTGATTTTAGACATCAAGTATTACTCATAGTTTTTGATAGAAAATGAAAAGTTATTCAACACGGAATAAAAATATACAGGGGGGTCCATTTAAGTTAAGTGAGTTTTTGATGTTTGAAAAATATAAAATATGAATCCTTTTTCTAAACACCCTGTGCATAGAATCGAAATCCCACGTAGTGCAAATGAAAGCCTTAAAGGTCGAAATAAATCGATATAAATTTGCGTTACTGTAATAATGGTTTCCGTGTTATTATAGGCGTTGTTTAAATTGAATATCTTTCTTAAAATCACAATTTCCTCAAAATTGGAAAGCGATAGGTATAGAGAACGTTGAATAAAGTCGCCTTCGTTTTTAACGTGTAATCTAAAATACAGGGGGTTGCATTTAAAAAACCTAACTTTGATATATTACAATTTTGTAAACCATCCTGTATAATTGCAAATAATTTAAAAAAATAGTCGTTATCAATTTACATAATATGTCACCAAAAAATGAAGTTGATGTCTTGTACCCTTTAGGCACAAGAGACCGAGGGAATAGTCGTGAATTACCCTGTATACAGCCTGTTTCAGAGTAAGCGTCTTATTTTTTTTTAGCCACACTATGGTTACTACTTTCAAAATATTTGGCAGTAATGTGTTTCAGGACAAAATAACATCGAGTGTAAAAATTCATGCGCTATTAGATTAAAATGTTACTTTGCTTTTTGATAGCAAAAGGAATGAATTTTTAAGAAAAACGAAATATTATCGAAAAAAGAATGTTTTTAGGATTCCAATAATACAAAAAAATTATATCATTCCATTAAAAAAATTGAAAGTCGCCATTTTGAAATAATTCGTTCAATTAAAAATCTGATATCACCATCGTGAAACATATTAGTGCCAAATATTTTGAAAGTAGCAACCATAGTGTGGCCAAAGGAAAAATAAGGTGCTTACTCTGAAACTCTGAAACATAGGAAAAGTAATGTACCTAATCGAAAAAAAATCGATCTCGAGGTTTTGATGAATCTCAATGTTTTGGGACCTCCTGAGCCCAAAACCACCATCTTTGAAAAATGTTTGTCTGAGGGTGCGTGGGTGGGTAGTTGCGTACGTTATGGGTGTGGAGCCTAAACTACTAGACTGATTTTGATGAAATTTAAAACTAAGGCCTAGGTATAAAAAACTTCATCGGTAAAACAAGCTGCTCATCAAAATCGGCCAAAAGGGCCCCAAACTAGGGGGGTTATTGGTAAAGAACAAAAATTAAACGTAGTCAATTTATTGGTGCCCAAAATTCTTCAAAAATTAAAAATGGATTTTCTCAAAATCTGTTCCGAGCTTTTTTTTATTTTTTGAAATGTTATACACATAGTTCATGAAAAGCTTTTGGCGCTCCATTATTGCTTTATTTCCAATAGGGGAAGGGGGATGAATGTGTGAAGTTGATAATTTTAAATTTTCATAACTTTTTTGGTAACAAAGATGAAGAAATAATATTTATTGTACAGTGAAGTAGAGGACATACGACTCTTTTAATCGAGTATAACAAGTAATAAGTATACCAATTTACTTTCGGCTTAGCAGGAAATTAACAAAATATAAAAAATATTTATGATATACCCTGTATATTATTTCAGGGGAAAATCAGAAATCGTTTTCTGATTACAACTATACTACACACTATACAGGGTGTCCCACTGCTCCGTAATCGGTCGATAACTCAATATGGGTTGAAGATACAGAAAAAAGTTTCAAATAAATGTTGCTTTGATTTGAATTGCGCATTTTTTTAAAATATTCTTATATCTACAGTATGTTGCATTTTCACGTGGCAGGAAAATGTCACTTTTTTTTAAATGGCACACCCTGTATTTTTTTCTCTTGCTGTATCGACCAACCATATTTATATCACGCCTGAAATTTTTTTGATATTGGATGTGCGGTTGCCAAGTTATTAATTATTTTGTCAAAATTTGGTACAATTCAAGGTCGGACTATAATATTCATAACTAAGTTATTCTTCAAAAAAGGAAAAATTTATTTCACGAATAATATTACCCTAATGTCGTGTTACTCTACAAAAAAAGTTATTAATTATTTTGTCCATATTTGGTACAATTCAAGGTCGGACTATAATATTCATAACTAAGTTATTCTTCAAAAAAGGAAAAAATTATTTGACGAATAATGTCGTGTTACTCTACAAAAAAAAAACTAAGTGATTAATTTTATACCGAATGTTTAAAATGAGAATTCAAACTTTGTGAACTTTAAAAAGAATTTATACGAATATTTTAAATGGAACACCCTATATTTTTATTTACCATCAAATTCTCGACAAAAAACCCTATTCAACGGTGTATTATTTCCTGGTATTATTTTTTGTACTTTTGTTAATATTTACGATTTTTAAAATTTCACGTAAAAAAATTTGTTAAAAGTAATTTTTATTTAATTAGTATCAATGCAAAAGAACAAACCTCGAGTCTTGCGACTATCTTAATTTCTAAATAATTAATGCAAAACAACAGTTAAAAGTACGCGCGAGAATTGGATTTACTGTACCATAAATGGATCGGTAGAGGAGGCCCTGTTCCTTGGCCGCCAAGGTACCTTTATGGATTACTATCTTTGGGGAACTGTTAAATCTCAAATATATCAACAGCTGCCACAACACGAGATGACATGAAAATTTGAATTCGAGAGGCGTTTCAAGTTTCAACCGATTAATCCTATCACTTTAAACAATGTGAGATTATTTAGGGTTAGGCTTCAAAAGTGCATTGATCAAAGTGGAAGACATTTTGAACATTTACTTTAATGAGAGATATTGTATTTATTTTCTATTTTAATTTTCGAGAAACCCCGTTTATTAAAAAATAATTCGAGAAATACCGTTTACTAAAAATTTTGTTTTAATTATTTAGAAATTAATATAGTCACAGGACTTGAGTTTTGTTCTTTTGCGTTGATAACAACTATTTAAACGATATTTTGTAATAATAATTAAATAAAAATTACTTTTAACAATTTTTTTTTACGTGAAATTTTAAAAATCGTAAATATTAACAAAAGTAAAAAAAATAATACCAGGAAATAATACACCGTTAAATAGGGTTTTATGTCTAGAACTTGATGGTAAATAAAAATACAGGGTGTTCCATTTAAAATATTCGTATAAATTCTATTTAAAGTTCACAAAGTTTGAATTCTCATTTTAAACATTCGGTTTAAATTAATCACTTAGTTTTTTTTTTGTAAAGTAACACGACATTATTCGTCAAATAATTTTTTCCTTTTTTGAAGAGTAACTTAGTTATGAATATTATAGTCCGACCTTGAATTGTACCAAATATGGACAAAATAATTAATAACTTGGCAACCGCACATCCAATATCAAAAAAAATTTCAGGCGTGATATAAATATGGTTGGTCGATACATTAAGAGAAAAAAATACAGAGTGTGCCATTTAATAAGAAGTGACATTTTCCTGCCACGTGAAAATGCAGCATACTGTAGATATAAGAATATTTTTAAAATACGCGCAATTCAAATCAAAGCAACCTTTATTTGAAACTTTTATCTGTATCTTCAACCCACATTGAGTTATCGATCGATTACGGAGCAGTGGGACACCCTGTATATTGGGTTTTTTATTTTTTTTGAGTTATTACGCAAAAACTATTTTATTTTCAGTTATTATGTAAAGAACTTTTATTTAACACGTCATTGTAGTAAACACGGGAAAGTTGTGGGTCAGTTTACTGGTCATTTAATTTTAGGAAAGTATGAGTGGATGATACTGGAAAATTTAATTGTGATCTTACCGTACAAGCAGTTATTCAGATACTCCATCTCCTTAATCGCCTCATATGTAATCTCTCCATTGTGCTTTTCTAAAATTATCTTTATTTCTTCTCTAGCTTTGTTCTGAATTCCCTGATTTAATGCGAGTTCGGTCAAAGTAAAGCTTATAGCAGTCGCCGACGTTTCATATCCGCCATTCCGCCAGCATAAAAAATATAACATTGCGCAGCCATTTCGTTTAAACTTAAACCTATATCTTCTCTATTCTTCATTTCCTTCACTTCGCTATTTGTTATCGTATGGTCACTACTATTTTGAAGTAGGTGATGCATAAAATCCTCACGAACAATGCCATTTTGTTTACGATATTTAGCGGTTTCTTCCACGAGGTTTATAAAAAAGTTTGTGAAGTTTTTACTATAAGTTGTCATTCCGAATAAGGAAAACAGTCTAGGAAAGAAAACTACCAACATCACACGAATAGATGCCAGCACCTCAGATACTAGTTTTCTAAATTCAGAAGTTTCACTCTGTAGTGCGTTACTTTCAATTCCAAAACCATAGGATACAATAACATCAGTTGCAAATCGTTCACTAACCTCCTTCATGTCAAATGATTCATTTCTATCAACGTATTTTCTCATTAACTGCTTGAAATCTTGCGCAGTTTTAAGCACCGTTTCAAACATAATCTTACTTTTCGCCGAAGTAAATGCGAATGACAGTTTCGACCTTATCATTTGCCAGTGGGAACCCTTGGAGCTGAACATATTTAGACTGATAGGGTCGTTTTCTGCATTAACGTAAGAGATGTGATCGGTGAAATGATCAAAGTCGCTAATTAACATTTTTTTTATTAAATCCAAATCCGTAGGAACGAAGATGGGCCTAATTAATAAATGGTAACCACCAAATTTTTTCCCATTTTTCTTCATTGTGTTGTAAAAATGTTGAAGGCTTATAAACAAAGGTTCCTTTTTTAAAAATGATATTCGTCAAATATCGAAGAAGTGATAGTGGGGACACCGTATCTACACCCTTCCAGTACCAATATATAAAAGTTAAGTGTTGTGGTAATACAATGACTGCTACCACAACCAGTATAATTACTAAAGCTATGGTGTTGTACATCATCTTTTGGGTGCACTAAAAGAAGAGTTAACATATTTTTATTGCTTCCGGCTAACTTACATGAATTTACGCACAATTCACTATGAGATTGAGATTACAATCCACACACGTTCATTTTATGATTGCAAATTGCATATTTATTTTTATCTAAGGGCTATCGGTAAAAGGTTAAAGATAATTTATGAAAAGATAAAAATATGAAAATTGATTGGAAATACCGGGTGTTGATCCGGCCGCTTGGTAATAAATTTGGCATGTAAAATCTTGTCTATGCAATTTCCTGCTCCCCTAATTGTTTTTGGGCCAAAACATTTTTTCAAATTCAAATTCTTCATTTTCTTTCTTACAGTAGAATTTTGGTCGGAGAAAACATACCATTCAGGTTGAATTTTTAGTTTTCAACACTTTTGTACTCTTATGTTTTGGCCCTAAAACAATTAGGGGAGCAGGAAATTGCATAGACAAGATTTTACATGTAACATGTTATTACCGAGCGGTCGGATCAACATTCGGTATATTTTCCGATAGAATGGCTTCCATATCAATAGTGTCATCGAGTTTTGACATTATTAATGTAATGTCACAGATAAAATCTGTGGTAATAGCAAAGAGAATTTTGGTAATAGGTAATGTCACTGAACTATAATAGTTCAGTGGGTAATGTAGGTAATGTAATTTCCCCCTGTTATATACCTTTCTATATACCTATTTTGTTGTATAGCTTTATGTTGTTTAGATATTTCTTATAATTTTAATCACATTATACAGGGTGTCTCACGGTGACCGTCGGTTAGAAGTATATCAAAAACTGTAAAAGCTAGAAATTTGAAATTTTGCACATGCGACATGCCGTGTTTAATCGAACTTTAAAAAGTTTCTTTTTTTAAATAGAATGCCTATTTAATTATCAGCCTATTCCATGCAGAAATAAATTTCCTTTAAACATGTTCCTATACCTAAAATCAATGATTACAGAGTTATTTACATTTTTCTAATTAAATTTATAATTACATACTTTTCAAAACATGGTTGGCTTTGAAAATTTTCAAAAATTTTTATTCAATTGTTTCTTATGATGACAGTTGTCAGTTAGCTATCAGTTTGAAAGTTTACGCTACATTTACGTTTGTTATCAGTGTTATCTGTTTGAATTTTGATTTTTGCGCTTAATATTTGTTTTTAATTGGGAAATATGGAATACACAAACGCTGATATTCTAAATTTGTTTTACATTCATGGCGAGTCTGCTCGTATTACTTTTCGGACCTGCAGAACCTTTAACTATTGAGTAAAGAATCACTCAACACTTTAACGAAAGATATCCGCATTTACCTACAATGACAGAACGAAAAATCAGAATGATTGAAAAGAATTTTCTAAAGTTGGGAGAAGTAAATGCGCCACGAAATTTGGCAAAGCCAATTGTCCTCAATGACGCTGTAGAAACCAATGTATTGGAATATTTTAATGTTTTCCCTGAAAGCTCTGTTCGTTCGGCGGAAAGAGACCTTGGATAGTCAAGAAGTTGCATAGATAGAATTCTAAATAATCATAAAAGCATAAGAAACATTTGAATAAAAATTTTTTGAAAATTTTCAAAGCCAACCATGTTTTGAAAAGTATGTAATTATAAATTTAATTAGAAAAATGTAAATAACTCTGTCATCATTGATTTTAGGTATAGGAACATGGTATATCAATTTAAAGGAAATTTATTTCTGCATCGAATGGGCCGATAATTAAATAGGCATTCCATTTAAAAAAAGAGACTTTTTAAAGTTTTTCTTAAGTCTGGAAATAACGTCAAATAGATACGTAACCGGGGGAAATTTTTTATCATCCCTTACAGACAATTGTGTCTCAATCTTTTAACATTGAGAACCTAAAATTCCATTTCCCTAACTTTGACCACTTTAGACTTTCAATTTTATTTCCTAAACAAGATTTTGACATTTTTCAGTGAAAAAAAATTTTTTTCTCAACAATAAAAATTGATACGCCGATTATTTTAAGCATACTTACTAACCATTTTATGACACATCAGAATGTGAAAAAAAATTGCCCAGTTTATATTTAAAATAAAGAAGTTGATGCTCACTTCCGGTATTTCCGGAGGTGCTGCCATTTGGAAAATATTTTTATTTAATAGATTACACACACCATGTCGCATGTGCAAAATTTCAAATTTCTAACTTTTACAGTTCTTGATATACCTACTTCTAACCGACGGTCACCGTGAGACACCCTGTATATTTTAACATGCATCAACAATATTTATACTATTTAATCATATTATGTTTTTAAACAATATTAACAATGTTTGTATTGTCTAATTATAAATCAATTATCATGAAACATTGGCCTTATTTAATTTAATTGTTATCATTATGATAAATGAAATTATAAATGAAAGTGAATGTATTTTTAGTTAGTAGTTACAATAATTACGGTATTAGAAAAGTAAGAACAAAATTAAGGTAACCTAGTATATCAGAAGTTTCCGTCATACAATTGTTAAAATATAATTCAATAAAAGAAGCTTATTAGTAACGAAGTTTTTGTTACACCCAAGTGGAACATAACACCCCTACCATTTGCTCTTACAGTTTAAATTTTAATTTTAACATTGGTATACATTTCATCATCTCCATTTATAAGCATTCGTTACTTTGTTTTATATTTGTTCACGTATTCAAGTACCATAAAAAAAGAAATGTAAACCAAGGGGAAGGTTTTACGAAGTATGACTTAACATAACCCCTATCTATAACCCTCTCTTCGAACAACTAAAATCACTCGATGAACCTTTAGTGATAATGATAATGTTGGGGGAATTCTTTTGGTGTAGGTACTTAAAGAAAGTTAAGTTGCGTACGACATCGCAACTATGGGGCTGCAAATTTAGGAAAGTTCAAAGACTCAAAACTCACATTTTTTAAATGAAATGACCATTTTCTTACTATTGCATTTGATAGAGAATCAAAATGGGCATATTTTGGTATTACATGTTCCTATCCCTATCTTTAATAGTTTCTGACTTACTCCCATTTCATTGCATTGATACCATTTTTTCGGATTTTTTTTAGTAGTCGATCGTCACATGGACCATGGCAATCGAATTTTGAATAAATCAAGTGATATTAAACCGTTACCTGTTGTTGCCGCTTCATATTCATTGTTTTTGAATTAATTTTAATGTGTTAGAAAAATGAATGCTTGCCATTGTTTTAGGGCCAAGCGCGTTAGTTTTTTGTAGAAGTCGTTCCAATAACGAAGTAACTATTACACACATTTTTCGTGGACAGTCTTTCACGAGCTTTCATGTGAATTAGCTGCCGACACAATTGGTGTCGCGTAGAGATTCACGGTGAAATGAAAGGCCGATCATTCTTATTAAAAACCATGTATATAATCCATAAAAATAAATTAATGTACATAATTATAGTTGTATAATTATAGGAAATATAAACCAAACCAAAACGTTTTATATGTTCGCAACATTTTGGTCCCTCGAGCCGGATTAATGCAAGTGTTTTTTATTTAAATCCAGTGATACGAAGCTGCTTATAGCGCGAAAGTGTCGAAAGTGATTCGCATTCACACGGTTTGTTACAACGCTCATCAAATTCCCAGGAAGTGGTCTTGAAGAGTTCACTTACAAATCATAGGTACGTCGTTTATCCTTTTTTTCTTTCCTGATATACTATGTAATCATTTGCAATTAGTAAGTACGCCGCTTGTGTGTGATTCTGAACAGTAACTACATTTTATTTGTTTTGGACACGGGTGAAATGCTTGTTCGCCGCGTCTTGTTATGAATACGTGCGTTTAAAATAAATAGTTTATATTAATTACCAAATACGAATAAGTACCGTAGTCGAAGTTCACATTAATAAAAAATGGAATCTTTAAACCGAATTAGAGGTTCCATAAAAGGAAAATTAACGCGATTTGTTAATTATGTTGGTACGTTGGAAAACGCATCTACATGCGATGAAAGGCAATTGGCGGAATTGCAAGAAAGGTTAAACCTAACAAATGCATTGTTGGAAAAAATCTTAGAATTAACTGATGATTTCGAACGTGAATTCAAATTACAGGGTGAGTTCGAAGATTCGTATTTTGCGGCAATAGTAGATGCCAAAAATATTCTTAAACTATATGCTGAACCGAATGGTTCTAGTAGTGCGGAAACGGAGGGTCAAAATAATTCGCAGCACCCTTTTCGTCTGCCCACTATTTCAATACCCCACTTCAGTGGTGAAGTGGAAAACTGGCTTGAATTTCGCGAAATTTATAAAAGCCTTATTCATGATAATGTTTCACTCAGCGAAACACAAAAACTTCATTACCTCAAAGCAAGTCTTCGCTCAAACGCAGCGGAAGTCGTCAAATCTTTGGAATTTACGCCCGCAAGCTATCGATTAGCTTGGAAGGCTCTGTGTGAGAGGTATGACAGTCCTCGCATGCTTGTTTATAACCATATCAAAGCAATCTGCGACCTTGAACCCTGTGCCAAGGAATCGGCAGCTAAAATAAGGAAAATCAATGACGTGCTATTCAAACATGTCAATTCCTTGGCTTCAATTGCAAAACCAGAGGAAATACTTGAGGTCTTCCTCATTTTCATTGTTTCTAAGAAATTGGACCCCATCACATTTCGTGAATGGGAACTCCAAAGGGTTAATTCAGGCCAAGAGTTGCCTAAACTGGATGATTTCAAAGGTTTCTTGAAAAATACTGCCAATTTTCTGGAGAATTTGGAATACAAGCAGGAAAAGCCTGCGACAACAATAAAGGCAGCTAAGGTACATTCCAAGGCATTCGCATCAAACATGCCAACGTGCCCGTGTTGCAATCAGGCCCACTCCTTGTCCCATTGTGACAATTTCATCAAGTTGTCCATCAATGACAAAATTTCCAAGGCAAGGGAGCTGCGTGTCTGTCACAACTGCCTATACAAAGGGCATTTCGCAAACAAATGCACCTCCAAATGGACATGTCGAAAATGTCAAGCAAAGCATCATACACGCTTGCACGAGGAGAAAGAAAAGGTTTCGGCTACTCAGCCAAATACTTCCACGGCTGTGGGAACCCCTGCTGAAGCCAATCCAAGCACAATTTCCGCATTTTGTTCTAATGCTCTAATGACCCTGCTGCCCACTGCGTCAGCGGATCTCATTTCCTGTGACGGCGAGCATCACTCAGTTCGAACTTTGATGGACTCAGGCTCCCAATCAAATTTCATTAGATTAGATGTGTGTAAACGGTTGAAACTTCCTACTCGCGAAGTTAATATTACTGTTTGTGGTCTAGGCAAGACCGCAACCCTAATACGAACCAGGTGTGACGTCGAACTGCACTCTCGTCACACTCCTTACAAGGTATCCCTCTCATGTCTAGTGTTGAATGAGATCACACGTACAATCCCGGGTTACTCTGTTAACCGGGCCAATTTCAAGATACCGGACAACATTCGATTGTCCGATCCCTCTTTTGGAGAACCAGGAGTCATTGATCTTCTCATGGGCTCACCCGCATTCTTTGAACTCCTTTGCATAGGCCAGTCACGGTTGGGTCCTGGCCTTCCCATACTCCAAAAAACACGTCTCGGTTGGGTGGTTGCAGGCCCCACGACAGCCGCTGCAACCAGTGTCGTTTGTTGCAATTTAAGTTCAATCCAAGACAACGCTGACTTGCTGTCACGATTCTGGGAAATAGAAAGTTACCCTTCTGAAAAGGTCCACTCCCCAGAAGAAAATGCTTGCGAGCAAAACTATAAGCAAAACACCCATCGAGATTCTGATGGGAGGTTTGTTGTTTCGATTCCATTGAAGGAATCTCTTGAAGGCTTGGGTGATTCATACACAATCGCGAAAACACGCTTTCTTACAATGGAAAAAAGGCTACAGGCAAATCGCAACCTGTCAGCTCTTTACAGCAATTTCATGGCTGAATATATTCACTTAGGTCACATGTCTCTGGCAACGCCCAAGGAAGGTGAATTTACATACTATTTGCCACACCATGGTGTCTTAAAAGAAGACAGTCTCACTACCAAGCTCCGAGTTGTATTCAATGGTTCTCAGTAAACCAACACTGGAAAATCTCTGAATAGCATTCAAATGGTAGGTCCCACTATCCAACAAGATTTATTTCAAATCTTGATACGATTTAGAAAACATTTAATCGCTATCGCTGCTGATATCGAGAAAATGTATAGGCAGAGGTCCTGGTCGAACCTGACCAAAGGCCTCTTCAAAGAATTCTATGGCGTTTTTCTGAAGATCAACCCATCCAAGAATATGACCTCAATACGGTCACATATGGAATTACGTCTTCGTCATTCCTTGCAATACGTTCATTAACCCTTTAACGGCTAGCGTACCCAAATGGTAACACCGACAGGTGCACGTATTTTCACTTCCTACACTTTGTTTACTCCGAATAAGAACTGCCTTCTTGCAGTTTATTGCAGGCACGTGGTCCATAGTGTGAAGTGATATTGTTGCAAAGTAATCAGAAACCATAGAAATCTGTTATCAGTGTGTTGTTTTAGGACAAATTTCTACTTCTAGAAAATCGTGGACATAAGATTTGTGTAAGCATATTATTTTTGGTATGAGTAATTTTCTCCGTGAGCTACTTCTATATTCCGTAGAATATACTCTAATCTTCATGTATTTGTTTTCAAATTAGTTGTTCCTCTTATAGTTTCCCGGTAAATCGCCCTTATTTTTTACTGTTACCGTACGGTAACGCTAGCGTAATGTGATATCAAAAATTGCAATTTCCTGTACAGGCGAGGACATACACTAGAATAAGCACTGATTTGGACCCAGATGAAATATTCATAGAGCTACCTGCTGCGGAAAATGTTTTGACGGACGAAGACTCTGGGGATGAAGATGAAGGTGGTTTGCTAGACAACCTGAGCAGAAGGCAGCTTACAGCACTGGCTGAAGTTCGTTTCGTTGGTGGTGAGGATGGTGAAAATGCAGCTGCAGGTCGACCAGGGAAAGAAGACATTACGTCGGTTGACGGAGATGTGATGCCTAGAGTAAACGTATTCCCGATTAGTAACTATGGTGAATTCAAAAACCTAACCCCTCGTGAGTGTTCGAAAAGTTCATTGATGACGACATAATTTCGTTCCTCGTTGAAGAATCGAAATGCATTATTTTGCAATCAGCCGGACCCAAAAATTATTCCTGATGAAATGCGATGTGCTATAGCCATTCTGATTCTCCGTGGTTACAATACACTGCCAGGCAGAGATTTCTACTCGGATTCGAAAAATGATTTAGGAAATGTCATGGTCATAAATTCAATGAGGAGGGATAAATTTAGGCATATAAGAAATCGTCCAAAGTTATCTGGCCATGTTCGGAAAACCACTATGCGGTGCTGGGAGGCCATCCACATGTAGGAGCAGCGTTAGTGTCAACAGAGTGTCTGACGATGTGCGCTATGATGAAAAAAACCACCTTCTGGTCCATACTGAAGGTAAAAAGAGACGCAGATGTGCGGGGAGGGTTGTTCATCAAGTGTCCGAAGCATGTGTATAAAATGTGGCGTTGGGTTATGCACAGAATGTAATCTCATATTCCATACCAAAATAAAAGATTGATTTTTGAGAATATCATATCTTTGACTCTTCATCTGGCTAGCGTTACCATATGGTAACGCTGGTTTTTTGTAAATAAAAATTATATTACTATGAAATTTGAATTTTTTTTGCCTGAATAATAAACATTGAACACATACAATCCCCATATGCATTTGCACTTGACAAAAAAAAATTTCGCCGTTAATGGGTTAACTCAATTGGGCATAGAATGCGAGAGGTCCCTCCCTGAGATATCTAGAATCATAAGGGAGGACTTCTACGTTGACGACCTTCTCACAGGTGCTGCCAGTAAGGAGCAGGCGCGATTCATATGCACTGCTCTTACCGAAGTGCTGAGTACAGGGTGTTTTAAGCTAAGGAAGTGGCTCACGAACGACCCTTCAATTCTGTGTGATATCCCTCAGAAGGATATTCACCCTGGTGTTCTTGACCTAGGCGCTTGTGAGCGAACTCACACGTTGGGTCTAACCTATCATTTTCAAAATGATCACTTGATGTATTCATTATCAAGTTCCGTACCTGGAAAGGGTGACGAAGCGCGTAATCCTTTCCGAAATATCCCAGATTTTCGACCCGCTGGGTCTCTTAGCACCTTGCATTATCATTTCCAAGGTCATTTTACAACAGCTTTGGATGGAAAAGCTGTCCTGGGACGACCAAGTTCCAAATTCCATTGAAACAAAATGGAGTTCCTATCGTACAGAACTCGTTCTTCTTAACGAGTTGAGGATCCCTAGGTATGTTCTTTGTGAAGGGCACACTGCAGTGCAACTTCATGGATTTTGTGATGCCTCTAATACAGCTTATGGAGCCGCGAGCCGCGAGATGGTGGAGTCCAAGAAGAAGTCGTGTTAGCCGCTGAATAATTCCAGTGCATCGAAGCATTGTGGGAGGAAGAATGATCCATGTTATCAAAAACGCACAATATTTGTTAAGTTGCTGTATGTCACTTGTTAAGAAAACGGCGACGGAATTAAACGCGTGTCGGACGACTGTCACAACGACGTTTCGACGTGTGCACCGTACGCAATCGAATGTATCTTGGCCTGTTGATTTGACGGCCGTCTTAACGCCGTTCTGGCACGTTTTTGTCCCCACTAGTGTCGCGGAATCCTGAGGGCCAATTGCATTCATCTTTGCTTTGTGCTAAAACCAAAGTCGCACCTTTGAAGCCGTTAACGATACCCAAGCTTGAGCTTTGCGGTGCTGTTCTTCTGGCTAAACTGGCAAATCAGGCACTAAAGGCTTTGAGCATGGTTCCAGATCGCAGGATTCTGTGGACCGATTCGACCATTGTGTTAGGGTGGCAAAAAACAAGGCCCACTCTACTAAAGACGTTTGTGTGCAACCGTGTTGCAGACCTTCGGCAACTCACCTCAGATTTTGAATGGAGTCCCCACCAAGCAAAACCCAGCGGACTTGTTGTCACGCGGTCAACAGTTGAAAACTTCAACTTTGTGGTGGCAGGGACCAGATTTCCTTGTAATGGAGGAGTTCTCTTGGCCCATCAGCAATGCCTTGAATCCAAAACTCCCGGAGCTAAAAACCGAGAGGCAGTGCCTGGCAGTCTCTGCTAAGATTGACTTTCCCATTCATGACTTTTCTAAGCTGTCACAGTTGGAAAGAATAGTCGCATACTGCAGACGGTTCATACAAAATTGCCGTTCCTCCAAGGGAGAACGCGTTATAGGTCATCTAGGCCTAAGAGAGCTGCGGGACGCAATGACTTGTTTGGTTAAGGTCTCGCAGTCAGATTCTTTCTCTGAAGAACTCAAGGTTTTGAGAAGGCAGAATCCCGTGAGCAATTCCAGTTCTTTAAGGAAGCTCAACCCTTTCGTAGACTCTCAAGGAGTCATTCGAGTCGGAGGAAGGCTCCGAAACTCGTCTTATATCTTTGACAAAAAATACCCGATGGTAGTTTCCGGCAAACACCATTTGGCGAAGCTCATTGTCGAGAGAGAGCATATACGGCTGCTCCACGCAGGCCCCCAGTTACTACATTCGTCTATCAGAGATAACTTCTGGATTACTTCCTCTAGAAATCTTGTTAGACAAGTTGTTCATCGTTGTTTAAGGTGTCATCGATTTTCCACTCAAGTTACCCAACCAATAATGGGAGACCTCCCTGCGGAACGTATTAGGCCTACCCCACCTTTTCAAGTTACTGGAGTGGATTATGCGGGCCCTTTCCTGCTCAAAAACCGTAAGGGACGTGGTTCGCAAACCACAAAAGCATATGTTTGTTTGTTCATTTGTTTCGCCACGAAGGCAATGCATTTGGAACTGGTCACTAGCCTTTCAACCGAGTGTTTTATCTTAGCGTTAAGGCACCTAATAGGGAGTCGAGGCAAGCCCTCAGTAATTTACTCCGACAACGGGACTAATTTCGTAGGAGCCAAGTCAGAACTACGCGAGTTGGGACGCGCGTTAAAAGAGCAAAACGCGATTATCACTAACGAAGCGCAAAACGAGGGAGTCAACTGGCATTTCATACCGGCCTACAGCCCGCACTTTGGCGGTCTGTGGGAGGCAGGCGTAAAGTCCTGCAAGTATCACTTAAAACGCGTATTAGGCAATGCCTCGCTTATTTTCGAGGAATTATACACATTACTAGTGCAAATTGAGTCTATCCTCAATTCCCGCCCTTTAACTCCTACGTCTCATGACCCTAATGATTTGGAACCCTTGACTCCAGCCCATTTTCTAATCGGGCGAGCTTTAACCACACTCCCCGATCCGAACCTGCTTGACGTACCCGACCAACGTTTGGGCTGCTACCAGCGTATCCAGCAGCTTATACAGCAACTGTGGGCTCGCTGGCATAAAGAATATATCTCTGAGCTACAGCTGCGATCAAAATGGCATTCCAACCAGTCACAACTCAAGATAGGTGTACTGGTCCTGCTTAAGGAAGATGGAACTGCACCATTGCATTGGAAACTCGGACGTGTGACCCAACTGCACCCAGGACGTGACGGCATCGCTCGGGTAGCCACAGTAAGAACAGCCAATGGAACGTTGCGCCGTAGCTTCGGCAAGATCTGCCCACTGCCCATTGACACTAGTGAGTGAGAGTGCGATTGACACTAGTGAGTGAGAGTGCGCGTGTGAAGCGAATTTACTTATGTTTCGTTAGGTTAAGACGACAATGTGTCATTGTTCATTTGTTTAGAATTTAGTTACTGCATGTTTCAAGAAGAAAATGTACGATCAGTGTTTGTATTTGTACGATGTATTTTTTATATTATTTGTCATTGTAATTCATTGAAAGTACCTCAATACTTTCAAGGCGGGGGGCATGTTGCCGCTTCATATTCATTGTTTTTGAATTAATTTTAATGTGTTAGAAAAATGAATGCTTGCCATTGTTTTAGGGCCAAGCTCCTTAGTTTTTTGTATATATAAAACCAAACCAAAACGTTTTATATGTTCGCAACACCTGTTATAGATTAACATAAGTTTTTCAATAATGGAAAAAAATGGTTTGCAATGGTTTTACATATTAAGATGTTTGGAACCTAATTGTTATTTATGATGAAATGAACAGAATCCCGTCACAGTTTGTCATACGTTCATCGAACGATGTCCAGAAAGACCGCGTCCTAGTGAACGTACCGACCATTGAAACCGACCAATTAATGAAATTGTTCGAATATTGGAAGGTTTGTACCACCAAAACAATTACCTAGATTAACACCCGTTGTTGAAGATGAGACTAAGATTATTAATGAACTTGAATATTTCACGGCGTGCTCCACTAGGTAATTGCTTTGGGTGTAAATACTAGTTGCATCCAAAAAATCCTAAAAAAAACTGCCATTATCGCTCATGTTCTCATCATAATGGGCTTTTGATGCAACCAGTCGACCTCTCAAGACGAATTGAGTTTTGCGAATATCTAATGTTGAGGAACCGGGAAGATTATTTGGGCAACATTATTTGGTCAGACTGGGCCAAATTTTGTAAAGATTTAAACGCCATAATTCGCATTGCTGGTGCGATTAAAATCCTTGTTTGAATCGAGATGTACACTTTCAAGAGTGATCGAGTTTTATTGTATTTTGGAGAAAACGCGGTTGCCATAGCTACAACGGTTTTCAAGTACTACCTAATGAATTCCTAAATTATACCGTCTGCATCCTCCATTTTTTTTTTAAATAAATGAAAATAACTTAAAAACCATTTTGAAAATATTTTACATTGATTCGGTTTTCAGAGTAACCCCTAAGTTCAAATTTTCAAAGACCAATCTATAAAACTTTCCCAGAAATGTTTAACTAAAGCTCCCAAAAAAACACCCTGTATACTATTACTAAATATTTTATATTATAAAATTATTTTGTCGAAATCATTATACCTAATTGTTCATTGGACGATTCTTTGTTTATCCCTAAGTACTTCTATGATAGTTGTATTAATGGTATCATAAAACTTTGAGAAAGAGAATATTTTCTGCCAAGACATTAGCACAAGATTTAACGAGGCAGAAATGTTTTTTCTTATAGAATTATGTTCAAACTTTAATTTGGTTATAGTTTGAAGCTGTTACTCGATAGGTACAGCCAAAAAAAAATTTTAAAAAGTTTTCTGCCAAGGTACATTAGCACATGATTTGACAAGGCAGAATTTTTTTTTCTTTTTTAACTCTATAAAAGCTATATTTTAAGAGTAATTTGAAGCTTTTACTCGATGGGCACAGTTCGTATCCAAAAAATGTTCAGGAGAGAGGACATGGCAAATTTCTGGATGGTCTGAATAAGTACTAGCTTTTAAAGAATATTTCATGCTGTTACTTGATAGGCCAGCTTTTTTTGCAGCCAGCTTTCGCTCTGTGAGATTATACATATATGCCGGGAATCGGCTGCCCACGTTGACGTTAGGGGTGCGCACCCTCCGTATTCGGATTAAGCCTGACTGGCCTATCCTTACCAATGTGGACAAGCTGGGACCCAAATATGTCGGCCCCAATAATTGGGGGTGTACCCTTTCAATATTAGATCGGTAGATTTAACTTCTTTTTCTTCTCGTTATCTACAAATACGGATAAGTTAAAATGATTTCTCATTTGGCGGTGAAACAATCAGTGAATAATATAATTACGAAATTGCGGAAATCATATGCCACAATACCTGGCACTGATCTGCTCACACTTAACCTTAGCACTTCCCTAATTAATTAATTAATAGTATAGATTACAATAATGAAATTAGTTACCATTACTATAGGGAATACATACCTACATTTAAACAAATAATGATACAACCCTGCTCCTAATTTCTATTTGAGTCAAAAATGCTTTACGGCCTTTCATAAAATGAACGTTTAATACGAATTGTTAGCGCAAACCTAATCTCAACGCAAGGACAACAAGTACTGGAAATGCAAAGCTGTTATCACTTGCATACACATCAAGTGACCACGCATGTATTTGGGCGACCTTTTCCTTCCAAGCACCAAACCGAAGAACCACAGTGAACACACCCCCCAAGAGACTAAACACAGCAAAGGCAAGCTGCAGAATATTCAATAACTTGCTGAAGGAAAACCTACAGGCACCGGGCGACATGGCAAACGTAAACACAGCTGCCCAACGTATCACAACCGCTATAATCATGCGAGCACAAGACTCACTCCCTCTCTCAACGCACAAAAAGACCCCACGGGGATGGTGGGACTCAGAGCTGATGATCACAAGAAGGGCGGTCCGTCGAGCCCAGGAAAGAACTGCGCGTACAGATCTGCCAGCTGCCAGAGCGGAATATAAGCGTCTGCGGAATTACTACGTAAATATGATGAAGGAGAAGAAGGCGAAATACCTGCACGACATGGTCACTAAGCAGGGGAACTCTGACCCATTCCGACTGATAAATAGGATCATGCAGGCATATCGTAGTACTGGAGTGGTCCTACACCAGCAAACACACGCCATATCGTTTATGGAGCTTATGCTAAACACTATCAACACACTCCTCCCACTCGACGACGTGTCTACTTACACATCTGAGGAGCAACGGTGTGCAAACCGAGTCGCCAACTACCAGCATCCAAACTCACCAGACACTCACCCCCCAACCACTCAGGGAGTGGGGAATATCATCCAATCTTTAAAATCTCACAAAGCCCCGGTACCAGATAATATAACAGCGGAGATACTCAAGCAAGCATGGCCCATCGCAAAGAACCAGATTGTGGAAGTATTCAGACACTACTTCACCAGCGGCAATATACCAACGACGTGGAAGCACGGGACCCTTAAATTGATCCCGAAAAGCAACTTATCAGGCCAATCTACGGGGAAGTTCCGCCCAATTACTCTACTACAGATACTTGGCAAGGTGCTCGAACGCTCAATAGCGGATAGACTGCCCACATACCTCCTTACGCGGTCCATCCCGGCGGGAAACCAATTCGGTTTCAAGAAAGGCTCCAGCACGATAGACGCATTGAAGGACATAGTCAACACCATGATTGCCGCCCCAGACAAGTACGTTCTAATTACTTACCTAGACGTTGCGGGAGCATTTGACAATGCTTGGTGGCCGGCCATCTTGCAAAGGCTTATCGATGCGGAATGTCCTATGGGTCTGTACCAACTGATACGATCCTACCTTGCCGACCGAACCGTGATACTACACACCGGAAATTCCACAGTAACGAGAGCGATAACCCAAGGCTGCCCGCAGGGGAGCAAACTGGGGCCACTTCTTTGGACCATTTTGATAGATCCCCCCCCCCCCCCTCTGTCGATCCCATTACCAACAGGGGTGAGAATTGGAGCGTACGCTGACGATATATGGATAACAGTATCTGGAGGAGCAAGAGCCATCATCGAAACGCGAACTTGTAGAGCACTGCAATCCATCCACGAATGGTGCAGCCTCACCAGACTGAGTATCGCTCCGAGTAAGTGCGCAAGCACCCTCCTTAAAGGCACATTGAAACGCAGGCCCTACATAACGATGAACGGTGTGAGAGTACCATATCATCCCCACAGAAGACACTTAGGAGTAATTCTGTCACAACACCTGCGCTGGAGAAACCACATAAAGGCAGCGACAAAATCGGCAATGGAAGGACTCTACAAATGCATAAATGTAGCTGGAAGGGCAACCCCCTTAACACCCGCCACAAGGAAAATGCTATACTCGCAGGTGTTCGAGGAATCAGTACTGTATTGCGCACCGATCCGGGCAACGCACCTTAACTATGACTTTAGAGAAACCTTACTGCGAGCGCAGCGCCTAGGCCTGCTACAAGTAACAAGAGCATACAGAACCACTTCCTTGATCTCAATGCTACTAAATTGGCAAGAAGCTGGAGAGGCACTGTGCACATGAAGAGAGCCAATTTTGACATAATGGTAAACGACGGCGAACCCCCTATGCGTGGACTGTGGGGAGGTGGATGAGGCCATGCACGCACTTCTTTTCTGCGACGCTATAACTCCACCTCCACCGTCAATAATCCGGATATATTATAACGTCAAGATAACATACCTGGGCCCAGACGACAACACTCTACAAAGGCTACAACTACACGCAAACGACATCATGAGCAGAAGAAAGGACATCGGAGTGTAGAAACCAACTGCAACAGGTGACCCCCCAAACCGAAGAAAAATGTTACGTCAGCATCACCGATCTCCTCGATGTAACGTTTTTGTGATGTTTCTAATCTAGGTTTCTGAGTGCGGACATTAAACATCTATGTTATGTGTATGATACGTTTCTGTCGCTGTTTCGGAGATACGTTTCTAAAACATTTCAGAAACGTTTTTTTTGCATTGTGGGATTATCTTTTACATATAATAATAATATAATATTTATTTATCTTTCAGATAAATATAATATAATAATAATATAAGATGCTTTGTAATATAAAAACTAAAGGTAACGTTAGAATTTTTAGATTTTTGAAAGCCTCTTTACAATCCTCCCTATACTAACTGTGGTGAGTATAAAATACCTAGGTATACATTTCATCATCTCCATTTATAAGAATGAAAAGATGACACACAAACATTCATAAAACAAATTAATAGGTGCATTAGTGTAAGAAAGGTAAGGGTATTGCAACACCGTACAGCAAGGTCAACCCAACATCGTCACTGGCTCAACCCTTAAGAAACATGGCACATACCACCGATTTCGAAAATACCAAGATGATGGTAAGCCTGCAAAATACAATGCATCGCAATATTCGAATAGCAATCGAAAATGAGAAGCGAACACGAACACCCAAGATGATACCCAAAGGTTATCGAACATCTGAAAACCTGTCCTGGAGAAGTAAGTAGCTAGAAGAAAGATCAGAAGCGAAAACATTTAACTGTAATAGTGAAACGAGGATTGGAAATGAGAAAAGTGAAGGCACGATCAAGAACACCAAACCCCTTAACCGAGAACAAAAACTGTGTAGGCGACCAATTTGCGTTAAAGACCTCTGGGGCTGTGATCTGGGTAAATCACAGGGAAACAAGAGTCCATTTTGAAATCGTTACATAATCGCGACGTAAATCATTCTAAAAAATAAACTAATCTGGTGATTATTATTATCGATTGCGACAATGAAGGGTTTTGTAAATAATACGCAATTATATAAAAAGGTTTGATAGTGTACCGATAAGACAAAAATGACAAACAAAGTAATTACCTAAGTCATATCTAAGTCGAAGATCAGATGGTGACCTTCAAATTCATTCCACGTGTTTAAATGTAGGCCAAAGAAGTCGCCCAGAGATATTTTTTCGTACAAAAGATCGGGTTCTATGAATAAGGCGTTAACTTTTCTCTAAAATTATGCGAAGGGATCAAAGAGGGATTGCCGAGGATCTTTGTTTTCAACGACCTCTGACTTTGTGTAAAATATTTTCATGAGCTGCATTACTTACGTGGTGAACAGATCAAAGCGTGAAATTGACCACCATGCACTGAATGTCTGTCACATCGTCGTTTACATCTGTCAACGTTATACTAAAGCTTCCAGATTTTTCCAGAAATTCACCCTCAGTAATCCAGAATATCACAAGAGAAATATTCGTGATGTTCTCTTAGTGTCACCCGGTACAACCTGCGATGTTCTCCAGTCACATTTCTTCCAAAGAGGTAGTGTCTCATCTTGGTCGTTCGTACTGGCTGGTATGCTTCTCATCACGTTCACTGTATGCTGTGTGATGTAAAAGTATTGTGATCCACTGTCTAGTAGCACCCGACAATTGCTGGTCAACTAATTTGAAAGTGTGACCATTGAAGAGCCTGGTTTATTTTCCTTTTCATCAACTTTCCCATTATTTAGTTTTCCAGATTTTCCAGACTTCTTGGACGATTTACAATATTTAGAGACGCGACCAATTTGCATGTAATCAAAATACGTTCTTTGTTATTAATTATTTTGCTCTTCTCTTCCCCCGTCATCTTATAAACTAGGTTTCATCCCATCATTTGGTTTGGACCACGATTTTCTGTTTGACTTGCCTCTTCATCCTTTTTTGAATCCCGATTCTGTCAATTGGCGTGTTGCACACTTCAATTTTGAGGAAAGTACTTTATTTGTTGCGTTATGTGCTGCGACCGTCTCGTATTCCCACTCAAAAAAGGTTATCGTGGATAGAAATGATTCAACCAACGGGCACAACGTGGCAGTATGTTTTTCCCTGGGCAATCGGCATACTTTCTTTCGCTGTTGGTCATTAGAAAACAAAACACGGTAGTTCTCGAATGTACACTTCTACGAACACATCATCGGAGCCGAATCGTTCCTTTAGATAAGTGTGGCTAGAACCAGGTACTGAAACTTAACTTCATCTAGCAAGTCCGTCCTCGTCCTCATGGATTCCCTTAAATTGATTCCAGAATCTAAGTCATTCTTTAGAATCTCTCGCGCACTTCCTCAACCCCAATTTCAAGGAACTCATCGTAGTATTTTGCCTGGGTCTCCAACTCCATAGTGAAAGTTACGTGATCTGTTCCTTCTTCTCACATCCCTACTTTCTACTATCCCGCATATAACCATGTACTTTCTTTTAGATATTGGCGTTTTTCAGACAATGGTAGAGCGATATGAAAATTTCAAAACGTCTGTGTCAGATCAGCAAGTCACGACCATATTTTTGACGTCAGAGACCACGGAGGCACCCGCCTCTTCTAAGTGAGATCGCGTGTTTCTTTGAAAAATGGTCCAGACTGCACTAAGACATTTGTGATCAAAACATATGTTACCCCACTTGGAAATGAAGAGGAAATGTAATTTCCTATTTTTCAAGGTCACTAGCAAAATGAACCATTTGCCATTTTTCCAGAGCTTTCGCTTTGAATGTATGAGTTGAATGATATAGACGATAGATTTAGGGAGCACTCGAAATTGTTTAAAGATGTTTCCGAAGTTGCTGTTGGTAACAAATCGTTGGGGTGGTTTATGGCAAACGTATGGAAATTTGTGGACAGGGTTGCACGAACACGAATGCAATTCCTTGATCGCAGACCTGCGCCCACATTGCTGCCTTTTTGTCTTTACTTTGGGCGACTTTCCTCTGTCCATTTTGTGGCCTTCGGGTTAGGTTCGATTGAAGAGGGGGAGGATTTAATTATAACATAACATAATATTTATTTATTTTTTACACAAGTTTAAAACAAAGAATTCGATTCTACATAACATAATTATACATATAAGTACTTTAACTTCTTCCTTCTCTCCAACACTTCCTTCATTCACACCACCCCTTCTACCTTCTTCTTCTTCTCCCACCTCCCCACATCCCTTCATTATATATTCCAAGCTCTCTCACCATTCCCCACACAGTCTACACATTCTACTTTCGTCCTCCTTCCAATACCTATTTACTCTCTCTTCGATTTCCGCCCCTAAACCTCACTACTATTTTTTTTCTTTCATTCCCATCTACACTTATTCCTTCATATTGTTCATTATATTTCCCTTCCCTTATTTTTGCTCCTTTTCTTGTCCCTGTACGTCTTTATTCCTCATTACCAATTCTACCTCAACGCTCCTTCCCTCCGCCCCTCTCCTTTCCACCTCCTCCATCGCCATACCACCTCTTTCGTAGTATTTTTTCCTTCTTCTTGACCCCACTTCGCCCTATTCTCCTTCACTTCGCTCCAACATTCTTGCAGTATTTTGTTATCTACTCTTAATTCCATTCCTTCTTCATACCTCACTGCCCGTCTTCCTGTCTGCACCCTTATTCTCTCCAATTTCATCTCTTCCTCCACTATACATACAGGGTGTCCCAATATTCCGTGGACATAGAGCTACAGTAGGTTTGTGGGAACAAAAAAAGTCGAATGGGCTAAACTTACCTATATACTAAAGTACATCGTTAAGCCGTGAGAGGGCGTCAAAGTTGGAAGAATATTTTTGTTTTATTTTAATAAATCGGAAATTCTTTGATCGATTTTTTTAAAATTTGGTTTGGGCACATATCAATGAAGGAACTATGTTTTTAAGTGGATATCAATTTAACTGAATTCCGGGAAGGGTGAAAACTACCCCTACCGTTCGATACATTTAATGGTAACTTTTTTGTGGGTCGTAGGAGTGCTTTAATTTTTTGTAAAAAGGAAGATACATTAATTTTCTGTATTTTTCGTCTCTTACAAAAATGGCGTATCTCTTTTAGTTTTTGAGCGAATCACACAATAGTCACAATAAATGTTCAATACGACCACCACCTCTTCGACCCTGCATAAATTAATTCTACGCAGGAAACTGAAATTGACTCTTCTCAAGATGCTGTGAACTCTTTGCAAGACCAACGCCTGTTGAGAAGAGTCAATTTCAGTTCCTGCGTACAATTAATTTATGCAGGGTCGAAGAGGTGGTGGTCGTATTGAACATTTATTGTGACTATTGTGTGATTCACTCAAAAACTAAAAGAGATACACCATTTTTGTAAGAGACGAAAAATGCAGAAAATTAATGTATCTTCCTTTTTACAAAAAATTTCAGTTTCCTGCGTACAATTAATTTATGCAGGGTCGAAGAGGTTGTGGTCGTATTGAACATTTATTGTGACTATTGCGTGATTCACTCAAAAACTAAAAGAGATACGCCATTTTTGTAAGAGACGAAAAATACAGAAAATTAATGTATCTTCCTTTTTACAAAAAATTAAAGCACACCTACGACCCACAAAAAAGTTACCATTAAATGTATCGAACGGTAGGGGTAGTTTTCACCCTTCCCGGAATTCAGTTAAATTGATATCCACTTAAAAACATAGTTCCTTCATTGATATGTGCCCAAACCAAATTTTAAAAAAATCGATCAAAGAATTTCCGATTTATTAAAATAAAACAAAAATATTCTTCCAACTTTGACGCCCTCTCACGGCTTAACGATGTACTCTAGTATATAGGTAAGTTTAGCCCATTCGACTTTTTTTGTTCCCACAAACCTACTGTAGCTCTATGTCCACGGAATATTGGGACACCCTGTATATCCCGTTGTCTCTCTGACTAAGCCTATTGTTCATTTCCAATATTTCTCCTGTTTTCTCTCTAATCCTTCCCATTCCTTCCAACCCCATATGTCTGCACCAGATACCATCACACTTTTAACTAATTTTTCGAATAGCCATTTTCTTTTCTGTATATCCCTTCCGAAAACCGTTTCTCCTATTCCCCATACCTACCCTAACTCTTTGTTCCCTTTCCTCGCCAGTTCTCTTATATGACTGTCATCAATATTGTTGTATTTCAGCGTATACCCTAGGTATCTTCATTCATGCACCCTCTCTATCTCATCTTCCCCGCACCACCACTTTTCACTTGATCTTGTTCCTCTCCTTTGAAATACAATTAGTTTTGTCTTTTTACATTCGCTCTTAAATCCTTTTTTTCCAAATACCTTTTCAAAACTCCTATTGCTCCCCTCATCTCTTGCCACAACCGCCACATCGTCCGCGTACGCCAGTACCCACACTTTACATCTTCCTATGACCACCTCTCCTCTCTGCTGCCCTCTCATAGCTTCTCCCAGATCACCTATGTAAATGGAAAACAGGCTAGTACTCAACGGACATCCCCGCTTCACCCCTTTTGTTGTTCCATTCAGTGGTTCCAGAGTAATCTCTTAAGATTACCTACTCTAGAACCACTGGATGGACCATTATGAGTGAAGTGTGAAAACAACCCTAAAAGATCAGACTTCAATCTCACGTGTTCTCTCAGAATCTATAAAACATTCTTATGGAAAATAACATGGGGGAAAAAGAGAATTATTAAAGGTTAGAGCTAAAAGGGTATTTTCTTAGTTCTGCAAGCATGTCTAAAAAGTGATTGGTGTCAAAATGCGACTTATCGTAGGTATTGAAAATTATAGTAAATAATATACTATATCTCAAGTATGTCTATACATCTCTGTCGTAATATGTTGCAATAGGCTGGGATAAGAAGCAAATCGTTCAAAGATTAGAAAATATTATACGATGTTGATAAAAAAACCTACAAACGAACACGTATAAACCAAAAAAAAAAGTTCCTATTGTAAGCATAAAGAAAAATATGTATAGGTATATAAAAAAACATTTTTGAATGAATCATTATTTTTTACCTACCGAAACGGACGAACGCGTCGACGAAAACATTTTAAGAAGGAACGGACTTATCTTATCCATATCAGTTATATACATATATATCTAATTATTATTTGGGAAAAACAAAATTGTTAAGGTAATGTAATGTAATTTGAGATTCTTGTGACCTGGATGATCAGGGACTAGACTCTCACTCTTAATCATGTGGAAAGATCAGCGTACTTTTCGCACACGGGATAGTACGGATAACTCCTACAACCGTTATGGAAACTTCTCTTACTGCAGAATCCCCATGGGTGCAAATAGGCCTTTCAACTGAAAACAAAGTGAATAACATAGGCTATGCGAGAGGATACTTTCATAATATGATCAGGCGATCACCTATGAACAAGGATATTCAATATGATGCTTATACTAGAAAGTCACCACAACCTCTTAGGATCTTCATATATTTATAATATATTTATAAAAATTAGACAAATATTTCTGGGTTCTGGAATCTGGAATTAAAAAAATAACTATCGATGAAAAATGTTTTTGGCAACATCCCTAGATGCTACAATCATAGAATTTTGCTCCTTGCACGTGCTCCCTGATCATTGAAAAGTATTGGCGTAGACAAAATAAGATAAAGTTATCATTTGTCTCCACCTCTTGATGGCTGTATAAAAGCTTGGAACCCATCGAAAAACACGTAGTTCGTAGTGGAAACAAGATGAGGTTCAAATTAGCTTTACTAGGGGTTATTTTCTGTACAACCTTAGCCTGGGCGGAAAAATATCCATGGGATGACCTTTTCGAAAGAGACCTCGGCGACGATAACGACGGTAAGTTTTTAGTTTCTTTTTCTTTATGGTATTAAATTCGATACTTAAATTGCTTAAGTTAGGGGTGGGCTGTGTCATTTTTTCCTGAAAAGAGCGCATTACAACCAACATCGTTGAATTGTTAATGAACAATATCGTATCATATTGTAACCATCACAGAAAGTGTTGCTCCTTCCCCATGATACAATATTCCAAAATAGTTTGAATTTTTATTATTATTCTCATTTAACAGTGCCATTCTTTACGTATTACGTTTCTACAAAAATATTATCTATTTTTAATTTTTCAATTTTTACGTATCTATTTATTGTTTAAATTTTTGCTTTTTATCAATTCAATGATAAGACAATCTTATCAATTGGATCGAAACATAATTAAAGGCATTTGTGATTATGAGTAAAAATACAACTGTTATCAAGATTAGAAGCGGCATCGAACGTAATTGAGATACTGAAAAACTAGAAATATTTCTGATTAAAAAAATTTTGAATAAACCTTTAGAAAACTAATTCGTAATACATATAGTTCGCAGCTTAATTTCGACGAAAGGGTGGGCCATTGAAAAGGTAACACGCCTGTTTTGGGACACTTAGACCAGTTTCTTAAAAAAACGCTCGGACACGTCGATTCTCTATTTTTGGGGGACAACTTTTGATGTCAAATTTTGACTTTATCAGGTCAACCCCCTAGCCCCAGCAACCCCTAACTCAAGAATTTAAATAGGGAAAGCGTCTTTTAATTCTCTATTCGACAGTACAAATGAAAATTAGTATTATTCAATTTTTTTTTCGCTCCGATGAAAAGCACCCTCCACATTAACTAAGGTGGGGGTGTTGTTTAGGAAAAATCCTGAAACACATCACCTTTGACCTTTTTAATGGCACATTTTGATGTCAAATTTGACTTTTTCAGGTCAACCCCCTAGCCCCAGCAACCCCTAACTCAAGAATTTAAATAGGGAAAGCGTCTTTTAATTCTCTATTCGACAGTACAAATGAAAATTAGTTTTATTCAATTTTTTTTCGCCCCCATGAAAAGCACCCTCTAGATTAACTAAGGTGGGGGTGTTGTTTAGGAAAAATCCTGAAATTTGCCGTTCAAAAGGTCAAAGGTGGCGTGTTTCAGGATTTTTCCTTAACAACACCCCCACCTTAGTTAATCTAGAGAGTGCTTTTCATGGGGGGTGAAAAAAAATTGAATAAAATTAATTTTCATTCATACTGTAGAATAGAGAATTAAAAGACGTTTCAAATGAGGGGTCGCTCGACTCGTTTTTCCTATTTAAATTCTTGAGTTAGGGGTTGCTGGGGCTAGGGGGTTGATCTGACAAAGTCAAATTTGACATCAAAAGTTGTCCCCCAAAAATATAAAATCGACGTGTCCGAGCGTTTTTTTAAGAAACTGGTCTAAGTGTCCCAAAACAGGCGTGCAGGGGCGTAGCGACCTTAACTCGCGCCCGGGGCACAGTACCTTTTTAGCCCCCCCCCCCCCATTCGAAAACCATATAATATTATATGTATTATAGAAAATATATTCGCAACTTAATAAATAAATAAAGTAAAATAAATAAAGTCATAGGCTCAAGGTAGGCTTTCAATTTGAGACCAAAAATGTGGCTTGTCTGTCAGTCACAGTCAGTCAGTCGGTTAGTGAGTTAGAGATTTATTAAGTAGGTATTTTAAAAACACAGCAATTTTTTTGTTTTGTGGACCATTTGGCGCCCCTTTGTGAGTAGCGCCCGGGGCATGATGCCCCTCTTGCCCCCCCTTCGCTGCGCCACTGCAGGCGTGTTACCTTTTCAATTACCCACCCTGTATCTGTAAAATAATATACGCTTTTCACACTTTTGCTTAACACTTGAAAAGAATCTTTTGCTTCCTCTTCAAAAAACAGCTTCTTTTACTACATTATCTTACCTTAGCGTCTCTCAGTAATGATGGATAGCAACAACACACTTTTCTGGGTTTATTCTTATTACCTTCACGCAATCTGCGATGAAGAGGCACACAATGAGTGCCAGTAATAGTTTGGTTCTCAATTCAAAAAATGTTTTATTTATGTACCAGAAGGCCCCGCGCGCGGCTGCGCGCCGGCGTTTCGCGCCTTGGTATTTGAAAAATGACAGGACACCCCTTCATTCGCAATTATTATACAGCGTGCCCAAGATAAAGATGAACAGCTAGGGGATCTTGAAAACGGTAAGGGATACTAAGGCGGTTAAATTAGAGAAAAGGGCATGTTCACATGTAGTTTGCAAAAGTTCATTATTGTTTATTGTTTGTAAGATTTAAAACAAAATGCGATTTTTAGGTTTTTTTTTTTCGTAATTTCTTCGTTTATTTTAAAAGATTTTTAAAAACCAAATTGTCACTTTTTGAATTCTATTAGATGCCGTTTCCAAATTTTTTGTTCGACGTTTCGTCTCCGAGAAACCATCATCAACTTGATTTTTTTATATCGCCGCAACCAACGAAACACCCTGTATTCGATAGTATTTTTTATTACAAATTTAACGATGTATTATGGTTTTGAAGCTAAGTTTTAAGAAAAATTTTAATAAACATAGTAAACCTGTGTCCAGAAAATAATGGCAACCTATTTTAACAGTTGTTATTGTACCTAATTATTTAACTTTCAATTAAACTGGTTTAAAAGATTGGAGTTGTTAAATTAGTACATAAAAAATATTATCAAATACTAAAATTAATCCGCGTATTTGTTAAAAATTAGCTTCAAAACCATAATGTGTAAATACATCGTTAAATTCGTAATAAAAAATACTATGGAATACAGGATGTTTCGTTGGTTGCGGCGATATAAAAAAATCTGGGAAGTTGCCACGAGACCTCTTTCGTATTAACACTTTTTTCAAAAAATAAATATAGCACAATTGCTGAATTCAGAAAAAAAGACTCTTAAACTACATAAAAAACTACAACTTTATCTTATAAAAAAATTAGTGTCGCCATTTTAGCTTATACCAGAAGTAACCTCATCAAAGGCAATATTAGCATTTTCGCCCTTAGCCCGAATGCAGTCGATTGGCGAAAACCGCATTTCGATAACTTTAATAGTTTCTGAGTATAGAGCGTTGTAGTCATTTTTTAAAAATAATAATGTTTTTAACATTTTCTCAAAAAATAAATAAAGCACAGAGTGCGGAAAACCTATGTCGTTGTTCTATAATTCTTATTGTATAATACTTACAGATTTATTTGAAAGGTATCTATGGTGGTCAAATGGAAATATTTTAAAATTATTTTCATACAGGGTGGTCCAACACAAAGGTAGACAAACGATTTACTTTTTTTCAAATGAAATGACCTAACTTTTTTTACATTTTAAGAACCTCTGTAGTCACTGTTATATTGCCCTTAAATATTTTTTTTTACTCCTCCACTCGTTGCGGAGAAAAACTATTTTTTCCGGCGAATATGGAAAAATTATACCCCTCTTTAAGAATTCGCCACCGTCTCAGATTTAATGCTGGAATTTTGAAATTTACAAAGCTAAAGGACACAACTTTTTTTTACTAAGTTTTGAATTTTTATATTTAATTATGAAAAATCATACCCCTCTTTAAGAATTCGCCACCGTCTCAGATTTAATGCTGGAATTTTGAAATTTACAAAGCTAAAGGACACAACCTTTTTTTTTACTAAGTTTTGAATTTTTATATTATACAGGGTGATTCATTAAGAATGTCCAATCTCTGAATTGTAGATTCCAGACCTCAAAATATGATGATTCTGCCCAATATGCCTTATACAAATATTGCTAGTTTCCGAGATACCGGGTGTTTAAAGTTTAAATATGAATTTTGATTTTCGCAATAACAATTAATTAATGTGATTAAAAATAATAGACAAGGGTTATTTGATATGAAGAGATCTTTGCGAAAACGGATCATAAATAATAGTTTATTGTTGTTACACATTTAGAGAATAAATTTTTTTTTTAAATTAAAATTTATTGAACTGTTTAGAAGCAAATAACTCGATAAATGATCGAGTTACACGAATCAAACAAGAGTAACTTTTTTTTGTAGAATCTAACGCTTTTCCATATTTTATTATTAGTTTGCTAATAGTTCAGCCGAAAAAAATTTTTGCTTAGATTTACTAAACACAACCAAGTATAACTAGCGCCCTCTATTAGCAATGCTAAATTAGAGTCCAAATTGGCAATCCTCATGCAAAAAAAGGTAAAACTGCCAATTTTCAAAAAGAAATTGTGAAAAAATAGAAAGTTATTGCGAAAATCAAAATTCATATTTAAACTTTAAACACCCGGTATCTCGGAAACTATCAATATTTGTATAAGGCATGTTGGGCAGAATCATCATATTTCGAGGTCTGGAATCTACAGTTCAGAGATTGGACATTCTTAATGAATCACCCTGTATAGGGTGGTCAAAAAATAATTTTAAACTCTCAATTTTTCCAACGAATTTTTCTCGGATTTTTCAAATGGAACACCATGTATATTTGTTCACCAATGGACTACCAATTACCGCCTCTTCAACTTTTCTATTAACTTCGCTATACCTATCTTTCGTGGTTTACTGGTAAATTAAAGAAAAACATTTTTATCAGAACGTTTAATTACTTCTACATAGTTTTTGCTTTTCTTGTAAGATGTTCGTATTACTGGGCAACATTAAGAAATAGAGCAAAAAGTAATTTGCTTAACCTCCATCCCACAATTTAACCAACCTTCTTTCCCCCAACTGCAGGTTTAGTTCCAGCTAAACGTACATTTGACAATCTTTATCATTTTCTTTACTGTTTATTACTGTTATTATTATTTTCAGATTTGAAGCAACCCGATGGACTTGGCGCAAGTAAAAATTTTGAAGGATTGGAAAAAGGTGAGTATAGTAGTGCACTATTTTCACACGTTAACAATAAAATAAACTTAAGCGCATAATAACGACCAAGAAAGGATTCAGTTCCCAATTAAAAGATCGGAAAAGGGTGAGTACAGTAATGAACTATATTCGCGCGTTAATAATAAAATGAAATTTAGCGCATAATAACCACCACGAAAGGATTCGTGTCCCAAAACCTCATCATTTTGAAGGATTTGAAAAGGGTGAGTATAGTAAGGAACTCTTTTCGCGCGTTAACAATAAAATGAACTTTAGCGCATAATAACCACCAAGGAAGGATTAAGTTGCCAAAATCTCATCATGTTGAAAGATTGGATGATATGGGTGAGTATAGTAATGAACTATTTTCGCACGTTAATAATAAAATGAATTTTAGCGCATAATAACCACCAAGGAAGGATTCAAGTCCCAAATCCTAATCATTTTGAAAGATCGGATGATATGGGTGAGTATTATAGTGAACTATTTTGGCACGTTAATAATAAAATGAATTTTAGCGCATAATAACCACCATGGAAGGATTCAAGTCCCAAATCCTAATCATTTTGAAAGATCGGATGATATGGGTGAGTATTATAGTGAACTATTTTGACACGTTAATAATAAAATGAATTTTAGCGCATAATAACCACCAAGGAAGGATTAAGTTGCCAAAATCTCATCATTTTGAAAGATCTGAAAAGGGTGAGTATTATAGTGAACTATTTTGGCACGTTAATAATAAAATGAATTTTAGCGCATAATAACCACCAAGGAAGGATTCATGTCTCAAATCCTAATCATTTTGAAAGATCGGATGATATGGGTGAGTATTATAGTGAACTATTTTGGCACGTTAATAATAAAATGAATTTTAGCGCATAATAACCACCATGGAAGGATTCAAGTCCCAAATCCTAATCATTTTGAAAGATCGGATGATATGGGTGAGTATTATAGTGAACTATTTTGACACGTTAGTAATAAAATGAATTTTAGCGCATAATAACCACCAAGGAAGGATTAAGTTGCCAAAATCTCATCATTTTGAAAGATCTGAAAAGGGTGAGTATACACTGTGTCCAAGATAAGGAGGGCCACTATGGGGATTTCGGAAACGGTAAGAGATAGAGTTTCGGTTAAATGGGAGAAAAGTTGGGCAATTTTGAGTTTAGTACAATGAAATTTTTAAACTTACGAAATTCCGAACCGTTCCGAAGTTATGCGACAAAAAGCGAATTTTCAGGATTTCGTTTTTGACAAATTGTTACTTTGTCGTTGATGTTAACTGAAAAGTAAAAGGACCTTCTACAGGTACTTTTTAACGTTCTTTAACATGGCATACAGCAAATTGGAATCCGACGTTTCGTTTTCGAGTAACCATCATCAACTTTATTTTTTTAAATACGGTCCTGATTTTTTTATGCATAATATTAGAAGAGCTTTTTATTCTGCATTCAAGCATGTATCACACTTTATGGTTTTATTGCGATTTTATACTTACTTTACGATTAGCGGAAAAAATCCTAAGTACGAACCTGTATCCTCCCTCAATAACATTCAAACTGAATTTTATTTATAAATGGACTTTTGCTAACTGTGCTTTCCTCATCAAATTAATGAAATGACACAGAATTTTCAATTTTAATAATAATAATAAATAATAATATAAAATTTAAACATGACACATACCAATAATTAGAAAAAAATTATAATAAATGCTCGCAAAGCCCTCCTTAGTTCTCCAATCGTCAATAGCATCTTCTAACTGTAGATTCCAAAGCATTCTTTAACATTGTAGGTGTTACAGTTTGGAATCGGTTAAGTACAAGCTTTCGGAGTTCTTCTTCTATTCCAAAGGTATCTTTGTAAACATAATTTCTTACGTACCCCCAAAGAAAAAAATCCAGCGGGGTTATTTCGGAAGAACGAGTTGGCCAGGGCGTTTCAGAATTGGTGCTTAAAACTCTTTCGGCAAACCTATTTGAAAGGTAATCCTTAACCACCCGTGAATTGTGCGCAAGTGCACCATGCTGCTGAAACCAACGATTGCGTACTACGGCTTAGGGTAAAATATCAAGAGCATCTTCCAAAGTAGAATCTAGTAAATTTAAGTACAATAGTAAAATAAGTATAAAATCGCAATTAAACCATAAAGTGTGATACATGCTTGAATGCAGAATAAAAAGCTCTTCTAATATTATGCATAAAAAAATCAGGACCGTATTTAAAAAAATAAAGTTGATGATGGTTACTCGAAAACGAAACGTCGGATTCCAATTTGCTGTATGCCATGTTAAAGAACGTTAAAAAGTACCTGTAGAAGGTTCTTTTACTTTTTAGTTAACATCAACGACAAAGTAACAATTTGTCAAAAACGAAATCCTGAAAATTCGCTTTTTGTCGCATAACTTCGGAACGGTTCGGAATTTCGTAAGTTTAAAAATTTCATTGTACTAAACTCAAAATTGCCCAACTTTTCTCCCATTTAACCGAAACTCTATCTCTTACCGTTTCCGAAATCCCCATAGTGGCCCTCCTTATCTTGGACACAGTGTATAGTAGTGAACTATTTTGGCACGTTAATAATAAAATGAATTTTAGCGCATAATAACCACCAAGGAAGGATTCAAGTCCCAAATCCTAATCATTTTGAAAGATCGGATGATATGGGTGAGTATTATAGTGAACTAATTTGGCACGTTAATAATAAAATGAATTTTAGCGCATAATAACCACCAAGGAAGGATTCATGTCTCAAATCCTAATCATTATGAAAGATTGGATGATATGGGTGAGTATATAGTAGCACAGATGTACATATACTATGTACATCTGTGATAGTAGTGAACTATTTTGGCACGTTTATAATAAAATGAATTTTAGCGCATAATAACCACCAAGGAAGGATTCAGATCCCAAAATCTAATCATTTTGAAAGATCTGAAAAGGGTGAGTATTATAGTGAACTATTTTCGCACGTTAATAATAAAATGAACTTTAGCGCATAATAAACACCAAGCAAGGATTAAGTTGCCAAAATCTCATCATATTGAAAGATTGGATGATATGGGTGAGTATAGTAGTGAACTATGTAATAATAAGTTATAAATAAAAATAAGTAATTCCCGTGATAATTCAATTTTGTTAAAATCTTCGTTATTTTCAGATTATACATTGAAATCAAAAACATTTCCGATTAGCCCACGCAACCATTTTAAGAAGAACGGTTCAGCAAAGATTCATAAACCTAATTTCCCACGCTTTTTTAAAATGGCAAATAGAGAGAAACAAATGCTTAATAAAAGGCAAGTTTTTTTATTAACATTTGAAATAATTTTATATTTGACATGCATGATGCCTACCTAAATTTTTCGGTCGGTCGCTATCGAAATGTTTATTAAATTTTGAAGGTTGTAGCGAAAAGTATAAAATTATGGGGTTGAAACATGATTTGGAAAAGTTTACTTTGCACTAATTTTTTTATGTTGTTTTTAGGGAACAACAGCATCAAAAGAAGAATGGAATGCGCAACAGAATAAGAAATAATATAAAAGATAAAATATAGGCGTTTGTGTACCTACCTACCAATAAAAATATAGCCTATAAAATAATGTGTTAAATACGGAAGTGAAGTGTGTTCATAATAATGCATCTTAGTCTTCACATTATAAATAATATAAGTATTGTTCATCGGTGTAAAAATTTAGTATGTACTGTTGTTGTAAATGCAAATATTTTGGTTCATGAGTACGTTAAGTAATACAGAAACCAATAAAAACAGAATTAATATGTGCATAACGTGTTTTTTTCTGTAAAGCCCACCCTAAAGCAAGCTTGTAATTTGTAAGGTTAAAGCAAGTGGATTAGGATACAGTAATTTCCCGGGAGGGGGTGGGCAATTTGGGGAATATTGAACAATCAGTTTTATTTAAATTAAAAGTTTCGTTATTTAAGAAATTATTACTGCTTAGAGTCCGAGTCGGGGCGGGGTGGGGGGGGGGAGTCTGTCCGCTCTTGCCCGCCCTTATGGGCGCCCGTGCAAGTGGATAGGGTAACACCGGCGTGTCAATACCGCGAGACACACGATCTTTGACTGCAGAAGGATAACGAGCGGAACTGGAGACAAAGGTGGCAGTATTCAACCTACAAATATTTGAGGAGGTGACAACGCGCGAAAACATAACGGCATACTTCAAAATAGTAGTAGGGAGGGAAGAAGGGGATGAGAGGCAAAACAACATAACCTCAAGAACAACACGCATGAGAAACTGGAATGGAGCACCAACGGGAGGAACATCAAAATACCCCCCAAAAAAAGTGCCCTCTGCAACTTTCCAAAACGTTGAAAATGCCTTGATAGTGACTAGACTGGGGTAGGGCTTACAAAATTACAACCTGAAATTTGGAGTAAGAAGGAAGATAGTGAGGTAAGGTGAGCAGATTAGAGGAGAGATAAAGGAGCTGTTCCTACTGAAAACTAATTTCGTTAATAGGCCATACGGGAAAGCTTTTTGAACAAATCGTGTGCATAGGCAAGGATTGGAGCGTTGAGAACCAAGTAGATCCCGATTTTAGTTTCCCCATTAACAGGAGCAATTATGAAGATGCTAGAGAGAACCATTTAAAGAAAATACTAAATGTGAACCTACGCGCAAGGTTGCCATGCATGATGTAGAACCTGACATATGAAGAGGTTACTCTGGTGGTCCACACAGACGACGCTAGCAATTCTGAACGTTTCCAGAAGAAACGCGAATGAGACAACCAAGAAGATTAGCACAAGGTAACTTACAGTTAGTTGAATCGAAAACGAAAGTGTCGCCCTTGACAGACAGGTGGCGTAGAGGCGAAATATAAATATGTAGTGGAATAGACACACCAAGATGAGAGTATGGCAGGCGACGATTATGGACCAAAAAATGTATCCCCAGTATCAAAAGATGGACAGTGCTCTTCGTAAGAGCGCTACTGGATTAGGAAGAGGGCAGGAGAGGAACAGTAACTAAGGGGCCTAATTTTGAGAGTATGGTATCAAAGTCGATAACAACTGACGGTTTCGAGGACATGGTTGCAGATTGAGAAAGTTCCTTCTGACTGACTAACTCTGGGCGATGTCGTTGCCGTCTTATAATCACACGATCCTCATACTTTGGGAGGGGGGGGGGGGGGCGTCGTCCCAATCGAAATTTGCCTATACAAGGGAGGCGAGTCGTTGCATAATCCCTGATCTCAGTAAGTGATCTACGTTGACTTTGTCTTATTTTCTGTGCTGCCGAGGATGACTCAGTCTGCCATCGCTCCCCAATAATGTAGCAGATACTTTTTCCGATTTCTGGTAGGTGTCTTTGTTGGTGATAGGTGTTGATTAGGCATTATTTTCTACATAAGGAGGTATTCCCGAGCAACCACGCGTAAACATGGTGGGCATTATTGAAGATTTGTTTATATCTCTGCTTTTCGTAAAAGCTTTTGGTAGATCGAAAAGTTTTGAACGCTATGAAGACTTTCTCCAGGGGGCATAAGTGGAAGCTGTGGAGGTGGAGGGTGGAAGTGTGGGAGGGTGGGAAACATAAAGTACCTGGGTTACCATCTAAGGTATGACAACAAAGAAGCGGCGCACGTGAAAGGACTGGTAAAGAAAGGGAGCAAAGTTCTAATGCAGATATGGGGAATGGGGGAGATATTTTTTGAAAATGATGTCGAAAGGAGGACAAACTGGGAAAGAGCGTAATGGTATATGGAGCCGAAGTATATGGGGGTGGAGTGAATGGGAAGTGCTGAAAAGGGTGCAGGTAAGATACTGGAGATGGACGTTTGGTCTGGGGAGAGAGACGCCGAGGTACATGGTGATGGAAGAGATAAATGGGGAAATTCTGAGGGTTCAGACGGGTAAAATGGCGATGAACTACGAGGAAGGTCTGGAGAGAGGAAGAGGAGGAGATCTGATACGGCACTGTTGGAGAAAGTATAGAAAAGAAGAACGGGCAGGAGAGCAGAAGGAAATATAATGAAAGAGGAGGATATGTGAGGGCAAAGGTACAGCGGAGCAGGGAGAGTGAGTGGGGAGACAACACAAGAGAAGATATAATAAAAAGGGATAGGGATGTTCAGATACAGGAAAGAAGAGAAAAAATCAGAGAAGCGTATAATGAGAGGTGCAAGGGGAGGATGTGCCGGGACACTTGAGGGATGGGTTCGGGGATAAAAAAGAACAGGTTGTAAGCGAGGTTCATATCTGAAAACGAGGAGAGGGACAATAATTATTGGGAGGAAGACGAAAACAGAAGATGTAGGTTGTGCAGTGTGGGGTGGGAAAATTTGGCACACATGTTAGGCGAGGGTGATGAGTTGAGAGAGGAGCGTAGCAGTTGGAAGAAGGTATTAGGGGAGGAAGAAAGCAGAAGATTTGTAAGGGTAGCAGGTGAAAGGGAGGATTATTGGAGAGAGGAAGGATAATGGGAAAATTAGGTTTATGCAAATGTACAGTTTAGTGTAAGTTAAAGCTGTGTTTCTTTCTTGATTAATTCGGTTTTTTACAAGTATGCAGTGGTATATGACAGGGATTCTCCCGGCTGTGTTATTGTTTATCATTTTTATCAACAGGAACTCGTTCAGGTGCTGTGGAAAACGCAATCCCCGTGTGGAGATGATTTTTGGGTCCTTTTCTCCAGCCTTTTTGTGATCGCGACAGCCACTCCAAATTGTTGTTGGCCTTATCCAATGGCTCCCTAACGTACTGCATAAACGCTCTTAGTAGCGCCCCACTTGCCTTTCTCAGAATGTTCAAAATTTCCAAATTCTCTTCGATGTGAATTTCTTATTCTGCAGTATTCCAGGAGGATCAGATTGCAGAGTAGAGTAATCGGCATTCTGTAGCCTAATGTTGTAAATAAAATTTTGCCAACTACGTACAATACCTGTAGTCGTTGATTCAATCAACGCTCTTGTCTCTAGTATATCTATAGAAATGCAGAACACAAAAAACAGAGCGTTACGTTGATTGAAATCAATGGCGTTATTGAGTTTCTAACGCTCTACGTATTCCTAGATGGCAGCCTCTCTTCATTACGGATATCTACAATTTAGTACTGGCTGTTGCATACAATTTACAGGATTCTTCAGATTTAATACAGAGAAACTGTAAATTTCAAGTCGTTTCGTAGTTTATTACAGGTAACGAACTACAAATTTCTGCGTTACCAGAAGATGGCAGCATCAGTTGCTTTTTCGTTCATGTTGTCCAACGTTCACAAATTAAATTATAGTGTCAGCGAAACAATTTATTATGAGAAATTGATTCTAAAATGTTTAAAAGTAACAAATTTGAAGGTTTCAAAACTTTGAACATAGTAAAAAAGTTGACCTAGACTCTTATTTAAAGTTTCTCACTTTCTCTTATTATTCGTCATAATAATTAAATTATGTTAAAAATACGCGACAGTCGCTTCCGTCCATGATAAATTGATATTCAAGTGATACTTATCAACCATCATCTCAACCTCTCTCCAACAACTTTGAAGTATACCTTCCCCTTTCTCCCTCCCCAACCCTTCCTCGTATTGGAACGCTAACTTTCCTCCCATTTCTCCTTTTCATGCACTATATAGCCTGGCCTTTCCAAACCAAGTACCCATTTCCAGTATCTTTCCTGTAACCTTTTCCAACACTTCCCGCTCCTTCCATTCACATATTTTCACCCCATACAGCATCACACTTACTACAAACCTTTCAAACAGCCCTTCCCTTCTTATCACCTCCCCTTTCGGCCTTATTGTCATACCTCATCTGATAACTCAGATACCTCACTTCCCTCACACTTCCAATTCAGTCCCTTCCACTCTTTCTACCTCTTCCACCATTATCTCCACCCTCTCTCTTCTTATTATCCTTCCTCGCCCTACCCCACTTGTCCCTTCTCCCCGTCCTCTCAACATCTCCATGCAGTGCTCATACCATTTCCCCATTTCAATCTGCTCTGTTCTTCTCTTCCTCCTTTTTTCTCTCCTTGTTTAAAAACTCTCCTTTCTTAAGCCTCGTATTTTGTACATCTTCGTCTCCTTATCACATTCTCTCCCGCCCCTTATATTCTTCTACCTTACTCTACGTCCATCTCGTAATTCCTCTTCTTACCTCTTCCTCCATATTCCACCACTTTTTTTTTCTTCCACTTTTTTGCTGCCTTAACTCGTACCCTCTCTCCTTTCCTTCGCCTTTCCATCTTCCTTAGCATCTCTTTCAGGAATACTAATACAAAACAATGAAGAAATAGAGCAAGAAAAGCAGGAAGAATGCTTAGCGCGATGAGAACAACATCTCTAGGGAAAAAAAGGAAACAGATCAAAACTGAAATAATAGAGAAAGTAATAAGACCACATATAGAAGACAGAATGGCAGATGTTGAAAAATGTAGTACAAAAACAAGTAATTCCGTTAATTTCAATTACTGCGAGTTTTTTTTTATTATTATTACTTACGATTACTAATGGAGTTCCATAAAGTAATAAGTAAGTATTTTTCAGGTTTTCTCTTGTAGAACACAACAGAATCACCTAAATGTACCTATTTTTAGACGGTGAAAATTAGAAACACGTTATCAATGTTAAGTAAGTATTTTAAAACGAATAGAATTAATTAATTTGAACAATCACTTAATGCTATATAATTAGCAATTCGCTATTGTTCTCCAGTTGAACGGATCACTGATTATTTCAATTTTCTCATTAAGCTTGTCGATTCCCTTGTTTGAAATCAATTCTATAGCGAATTCCTGTACAAACACACATTTATGAAAAGTTCGCCAATTGAAATTCTAACCAATAGCGGCATTTTGAAAATTAAGCTGACTGACAAATTTTCATTTCATAATTAATATAATTATTTTTCAGTTCAAAAAGTTTTGTCGTGTAAATACCGAATTTATCACCAAATTATTTACTTATTAATTACATGGAATTACAGTCCGGAGAAATCATTTTTGTGTTCTTTTCTTCTATTCTCATTTTCATTCTAATTTATACCATAAGTTATAAGCAATATCTTCACTTCTATCATTAGTCTTCTCTCATTTGCATATTCTTCTATTGTCTTTATCAACTTACATAGCATTGCAGTCCTACTCCTCTCTTTGCTCCTTCGTTTTCATTTTACTTGTGACCAGAAAACCCATGGCTCTTTCTTCCTATTTTGTCTCTACTCGATCTTGTATTATTTCCTCCAGGATTTACCTTCTTTTTTCTTTTAACTTAGTACATTTTGTATACCTAGTCTCATATTTTTTTACTTTTATCGTTGAGTCTCATTTTTAGTTTTCTTACTTCTTCTTCGCTGTTGCTTCTTATTTCTTTTAATTTTTTTGTCTTCCATGTGCCATTTCTATCCCGTGTCATCTTATTTTCACATTATTCCTCCTAATCTTTAATAATTCTTGGCATCTTTCATTTTTTTCAGTCGGTACTTCGTTATGTTTTTTCTTAATTTCTTTTCACTATTTCTACTTTTATCTCCTTGTTTCCATTTCCGATACTTATTTTTCCACTGCTTTTTTTTGTATACCTATCTTTCATTTCTTTATTTCTTCTTTAATAATAAGCTTTCTTTTTCATTTGATTTTTTTCGCCAACCTTTAGTCCTGATATGGTTATGTTATCTCGTTTCGTTCCCTTTCCAATCGATCTATTTTATTACGTTGTTCATCTATTTCTTTCCCTGTTATCTTGTTTTGATTCCATTACGTATGTATTCAGTTCCTCATTTTCTCTTCTCATCTCCTTAAATTCTATTGTTAATTCCTTGATCGTTTGCAGCAATTCCTCTTCCTACTTTCACCTCTACTTTTCGTCTACGTCCGTTTTTATTCTAGCTCGGTGATTAACCACTGTCAGGCGATATTCCTTTATTTAAATTTGCAATTCTTTTTTCACTTTTGTTTTCATTTTACTTGTGACCAGAAACCCATGGCTCTTTCTTCCTATTTTGTCTCTACTCGATCTTGTATTATTTCCTCCAGGATTTACCTTCTTTTTCCTTTTAACTTAGTACATTTTGTATACCTAGTCTCATATTTTCTTACTTTTATCGTTGAGTCTCATTTTTAGTTTTCTTACTTCTTCTTCGCTGTTGCTTCTTATTTCTTTTATTTTTTTTGTCTTCTATGTGCCATTTCTATGCCGTATCATCTTATTTTCACATTATTGCTCTTAATCTTTAATAATTCTTGGCATCTTTCATGGTTTTTCAGTCGGTTCTTCGTAAGTTTTTTCTTAATTTCTTTTCACTATTTTACTTTTATCTCCTTGTTTCCATTTCTGATACTTATTTTTCCACAGCTTTTTTTTGTATATCTTTCATTTCTTTATTTCTTCTCTAATAAGCTTTCTTTTTCATTTGATTTTTTTCGACAACCTTTAGTCCTGATATGGTTATGTTATCTCGTTTCGTTTCCTTTTCCAATATTGATCTATTTTATTACGTTGTTCATCTATTTCTTTCCCTTTTGTCCTGTTTTGATTCCATTACGTATGTATTCAGTTCCTCATTTTCTTTTCTCATCTCCTTAAATTCTATTGTTAATTCCTTGATCGTTTGCAGCAATTCCTCTTCTTACTTTCACCTCTACGTTTGGTCTACGCCCGTTTTTATTCTAGCTCGGTGATTTACCACTGTCAGGCGATATTCCTTTATTTAAATTTGCAATTCTTTTTTCACTTTTGTTTTCATTTACTTGTGACCAGGAAACCCATGGCTCTTTCTTCCTTTTTGTCTCTACTCGATCTTGTATTATTTCCTCCAGGATTTATCTTCTTTTTCCTTTTAACTTAGTACATTTTGTATACCTAGCCTCATATTTTCTTACTTTTATCGTTGAGTCTCATTTTTAGTTTTCTTACTTTTTCTTCGCTGTTGCTTCTTATTTCTTTTAATTTTTTTGTCTTCTATGTGCCATTTCTATGCCGTATCATCTTATTTTCACATTATTGCTCTTAATCTTTAATAATTCTTGGCATCTTTCATTGTTTTTCAGTCGGTTCTTCGTTAAGTTTTTTCTTAATTTAATTTCTTTTCACTATTTTACTTTTATCTCCTTGTTTCCATTTCTGATACTTATTTTTCCACAGCTTTTTTTTTGTATATCTTTCATTTCTTTATTTCTTCTTTAATAATAAGCTTTCTTTTTCATTTGATTTTTTCCGCCATAGTCCTGATATGTTTATGTTATCTCGTTTCGTTTCCTTTTCCAATCGATCTATTTTATTACGTTGTTCATCTATTTCTTTCTCTGTTGTCCTGTTTTGATTCCATTATGTATCTATTCAGTTCCTCATTTTCTCTTCTCATCTCCTTAAATTCTATTGTTAATTCCTTAATCGTTTGCAGCAATTCCTCTTCCTACTTTCACCTCTACTTCTCGTCTACGCCCGCTTTTATTCTAGCTCGGTGATTTACCACTGACAGGCGATATTCCTTTATTTAAATTTGCAATTCTTTTTTCACTTTTGTTTTCATTTTACGCGTGACCAGAAACCCATTTCTCTTTCTTCCTATTTTGTCTCTACTCGATCTTGTATTATTTCCTGAAGGATTTACCTTCTTTTTTCTTTTAACTTAGTACATTTTGTATACCTAGTCTCATATTTTCTTACTTTTATCGTTGAGTCTCATTTTTAGTTGTCTTACTTCTTCTTCGCTGTTGCTTCTTATTTCTTTTAATTTTTTTGTCTTCCATGTGCCATTTCTATGCCGTGTCATCTTATTTTCACATTATTGCTCCTAATCTTTAATAATTCTTGGCATCTTTCATTGTTTTTCAGTCGGTTCTTCGTTATGTTTTTTCTTAATTTCTTTTCACTATTTCTACTTTTATCTCCTTGTTTCCATTTCCGATAGTTATTTTTCCACAGCCGTTTTTTGTATATCTTTCATTTCTTTATTTCTTCTTTAATAAGCTTTCTTTTTCATTTGATTTTTTTCGCCAACCTTTAGTCCTGATATGGTTATGTTATCTCGTTTCGTTTCCTTTTCCAATTGATCTATTTTATTTCGTTGTTCATCTATTTCTTTCCCTGTTGTCCTGTTTTGATTCCATTATGTATCTATTCAGTTCCTCATTTTCTCTTCTCATCTCCTTAAATTCTATTGTTAATTCCTTAATCGTTTGCAGCAATTCCTCTTCCTACTTTCGCCTCTACTTTTCGTCTACGTTCGTTTTTATTTTAGCTCGATGGTTTGCCACTGTCAGGCGATATTCCTTTATTTAAATTTGCAATTCTTTTTTCACATTTGTTTTCATTTACTTCTGACCAGAAAACCCATGGCTCTTTCTTCCCGTGTTGTCTCTACTCGATCTTGTATTATTTCCTCCACGATTTACCTTCTTTTTCCTTTTAACTTAGCACATTTTGTATACTCATTCTCATATTTTCTTTCTTTATCGTTGAGTCTCATTTTTAGTTCTCTTACTTCTTCGTCGCTGTTGCTTCTTATTTCTTTTAATTTTTTTGTCTTCCATGTGCCATTTCAATGCTCTGTCATTTATACATCTTATTTTCACATTATTGCTCCTAATCTTTAATCATTCTTGGCATCTTTCATTGTTTTTCAGTCGGTTCTTCGTTATGTTTTTTCTTAATTTCTTTTCGCTATTTTTACTTTTATCGCCTTGTTTTCATTTCCGATACTTATTTTTCCACAGCCTTTTTTTGTATATCTTTCACTTCTTTATTTCTTCTTTAATAAGCTTTCTTTTTCATTTGATTTTTTTCGCCAACCTGGCTATGTTATCTCGGTTCGTTTCCTTTTCCAATTGATCTATTTTATTACGTTGTTCATGTATTTCTTTCCCTGTTATCCTGTTTTGATTCCATTACGTATGTATTCAGTTCCTCATTTTTTTTTCTCATCTCCTTAAATTCTATTGTTAATTTCTTGATCGTTTGGAGCTATTCCTCTTCCTACTTTCACTTCTACTTTTCGTGTACGCCCGTTTTTATTCTATCTCGGCGATTTACCACTGTCAGGCGATATTCTTTTATTTATATTTGCAAATTTTTCACACTTTTGTTTCGTTTATACGCCACACATTCAATCTCATCGACTCACAAAAGAAAATTCCAAGAGGAGTGGAATACATGACTTGGTGAGGGTGTGGAGAACTGTTCTTCCATTTCTTTGACCGAACACTGTCACGTCCCAGAGTTAACACAACACAGCCCTAACCAATCTCAAGCCCACGATGCTTGGTGGCGCTTCTTGAAGTTAAATAGATGTTCACGATGATGGGTTTCCAAACGAACTCAAGCTGACCAAGTCACCGGTTTTGATCTTGGCTAAAGTAGTTCAGGTTCTGGTTCTAAGCAGCACTAAAGGCCAGCATTCCTCGCGCTCTTCTAGCAACCTCCACACTGCAAACCCCGCACTTTTATTAGTTTAATTGTTACAGCAGTCCAACAACCCTCTAAACAAAGTGCGGAGTTGGATGTGCACTGTTGGTAAGAGAAGAAGACTTCACGGGGAGCATCTCTCAACGTCGGTCTCTCTCCAATGCCACTTATCTCCTCGTTCGTCGTTCCTAGTGTATTCCGATGCAATGAGACTCCACAAATCTCTGTCGAGTTCCGAAAATGACCCTCTCGGTTTTTTTTCCTTTGATTGGGTCACTCCTTGGTGGAAAGAAAATGCCCTTTTTTAGATCACAAGCCACGTTTGAATAATGACCCAGGCAGTGTATGCCCAAAAAGTTGAAAAACCGGTTGGTGGTGGTTCTAAGTTTGAGATGTATACTCAATGGAAGAAGAAAATCACGCAACCTTCCCCATGTATGTTTTAATATAATAATGAATTAATTAATTAAGATTACAGGCGACTGGTTTCGATACATAGTATCATCATCAGGCTCTGTTTAATTAACGATGACAGAATACGGACATTATACGCACTTATCTGAATTGTATGATAATTAGCACGTAATTAGCAAGTTAAAAAAACAATGGGAAGTTAATAAACTTACTGTTGTAATTGGTCCATCGATTGGTAACTTTTGAGGGTGAATATGAACGATCAATTTACAGGAAACGCACATTTAAATGCCTTATAAATGTAAAAGTCATAGAATCGTTTCCGCTTGATCAAAAGTAACAAACTTATCAAGATTAAAAATAGAATAACAAAATTTCAAAATTGAACCCCTTATTGTGGGTGGCCCTGCGATTGGCAGATCCTAATTAGGATTTATGAATGTGATCCGATTTTTGAACGAATGCGATCGTTCGAAAATAATTTCTCGTTACGGAATAGCCTTCACAGTAAGCCACCGCACCATCAAACATTATGATGATGATGATGATGAATACATTATGTAATAAAAAAAACCATTTCAATATGTGAGAAAATTGTTACACACCCGCATCGGCAATTTTTTTTTCATACGGAATTTTTCGAAAATTAAATCACGTATGCGTGTAATAGGATTGAAAGCAATAATTTATTAAAAAGTAGACTACCTACAGTAGATATTTGCTACCATTATAATTATCGACGATCCTCCTTTAGATGTTGATGCGATAAAGGATGGAATTTGTTAATGAAACAAAAATAATTCAGGTAATCATATCTCTCGCATTTTTTAGAGCAAGGAAATGAGATTTGGAATGTTGATAAAAGGAGTTGTGGTGAATTGTACTTTTTATATATAGATGCAAAGAGAAAAACAGAAATTAACTTAGAAATTGTTTTAAAATAGCAGTAAAACGTTTTTTTATACAGCCTGAGGCGAAAATTGATAATTGCTTCAAGCGGAAAAAAGGTAGTGCAGTAGTGTCTCGACCAGTTCAGAGATGGAGTATGACGATCACAGATCCTTAAATTTCATCATTCAGGTGTTTATAAACCAGTTTGTTCCATTTGTAAAGCACTTTACATCGGTCAAACAATTAGAAAATGTAAATTAAAAGCAATGATTATTTTTCATGCATGTTACGTCACATTATACTAAGCCAGCCAGCTCAAACGTCTCTAGGTAGCTAAATGTCTATGTTACGTGCATTAAATTTTGTTTTCGTAACGGACGTACTGCCCCTTTAATGCAGTTTTTGCATTTGAAAATGACGATTATAAAATTAACCCAATTGATTTTCTTGGAAACAATTTTTATTTATTCATGGTGCAGTACTGCCTGACCAAAATATCTCACGCTTGAAAATCAACGTAACTGAGAAGACTGAGCTGCAAAAGCTCCCTAAAAAATTTCTGGTCTGTTAGTTCGTTAGTATATCGATCGTGATGGACGTCCAGGTATTTATCTCATTGCATCAACCTTAAACCTAGCGCGAGAGTTTGGCAAATGATCAAAACCCGAAAAGGATGAATGGGTTTGTAGATTTTAACGTTTAGATTTCAAGCCATACTGGCAACTTTATCTATTGCTAGTAATAAAGGTAAGACACAATAAAAAAAATCGTCTACATGTGAAAGCTCGAGACTAGAAGAAGGAGGAGGATAATGTACAACTATAACTCTATAGAGTTCAGCTTGTCGCCCTAAATGGGATTACGATGAGCTTTGATCGCTTGTGTTTCAGAAAACTTTACTGTCTTTGGTCGCCATTCATCCAGCACGGATCTTCTCTGAGATCAGATCCTTTATTCCTGGAGAAAGGCGATGGAGAGCGTCAGTGTCAGTCGTAGTGTTGGGTCGATTATTCCCAAAACGCACAGGCCTATCTGCGGACGGACGACCAAATTGGAACGACGTAATAGACTACAACCGTATTAGTAGAGGGGAGGTCACCCAGGTGGCTAGGAAAATGACTGCTTAAAAACCACCAGGACAGGATGCGGCACGGCTGACCAGACCATGGAAAAGCCAGAGATTTGGTAGAGGAAAACTGAATGAAAAGGGAAACGTACTCCACCACCTGAAAGAAATTTAGGCTAGCCCTTATCCCTAGGGGGCAGGACGACTTACGAATTTCGTGGGGAAGATAGCAGAAAAGATTGATCTAGGTAGAAAAACAAAACAGTATGGATTAAGAAAAAGAAGGTTCACCATACAGGCCCTATTAGACAGAGTACACAAAATCCAGGAAGAGAACTTCGGCGCATAGGCAACGCGGCGATTCTGCCTCCTTGCCTTTTTGGAAGCGATGAACGTATTTAACACCGCGCATAAGTGAGCAATTATGTCTGCTATACGTCATGGCACTTACAAAGGATTATCCGCAGTTACTTGCAAAATAGGAAGGTACAGGCTACCAAGAAGGGTGGAACAGGATGCACTTTTACGAGCAGTGCGAGAGTTCCACAGGCCGCGCTCCTTGGATCAACGCTCTGTAACGTTATGCACAACGGGGTATTTGAGATGGTGAGGCAAAATGGAGTGCACGTGGTGAGCTTTGTTGAAATTACAACGCGTGGTACGGAAAATGCAAGACTGGATGCGGTGTCAAGAGAACTGGAGCTGCTGCCACAGAAGATCAGATTGGCCATGGTAACGGAACACAGGAGGGTGCACAACATCTACGTGAACCTGTTAGGACGGGAATTTGTACCATGCACAAAAATGGAAGTGCTAGGAGCCTTAGTTACATGTTAGGCACTTAAGAGTTACGCGATGTTGTGCAGAATTCTGTCAACGTAGGAGAGAGGGAGGAGCAAGGTCATGTAAGAGATGAATACTAGTTAGTCCTTAAGTCCTTAAGTTATGGGATGGACGTGTGGGTGCACGCACTCAGGTGGGTTCAGGTGCACGAAGTTAGATAGAGTTTACAGGTTATTGGAAGTGAAGATCACCTCGACGTAGAAGACATCTTACTTAGAGGATGTGCTGATACTGACTGGAGTACTCCCAGCTCAGATCATTGTCGCTACTAGGGCGTATGAATCGGACAAGGGAAAGATATTTCATGAGTGGCAAAAGCTATAGACAAAGAGACTCTTGAGACAGAGTTCACATAAATCTTTACCGAGCATTGTGAGCCGGAAACCTACCTTCACCGATTCGTTAAATAGAAGGGTGGGGATAGTGCCAGCTGCAGTTTTTGTACAATGGCAAGCACCTAGGGGACGACCATTGCTCGCCGGGCCATGCACACTGCACCAAAGCTGAGGAAAGGGTTTTGGTGGGTATACCTCCTTTGATGGGAGGGAATCCTACACTACACCCGCTGTAAAACAAAACAAAAAAGTTGGCATAGTATTATACTATGCCAACCACTAATTAATTTTTGTAGTAGTTGCTGCCGCATTCGGGTATTGGTACGCTCGGATAAACGAATCTTGCACAATACCGTGTGATGTGTTAACCAAAAACTTGGAAGAAAGTCAGTTGTACGGTTGTACCGGAATATATTGAAAATGTCAAATTGGTATATTGACAGTAGCTGTGAGGGGCTCGATGGTGACAGTAATATGCGATATGCGACCCAATGAAAATATTCTCTTTGGAAAAATAAGGCCGATGCTTTTTGGGAAAAGTACCTATCGGAGATATCGGTTGGATCAACAGCGATTTGGTGATCGTGCCAAATAAACAATAAAGTTTTGGAAGTTGTGAAAACAATGTACAAGTTTTAACAACGCGGAATGCGGTTAATAATGGAGGTCGGTTGCCGGAGGGTAGACTGGTTTTGGAATTCAGGCTGACGGGTCGATGTAGACGGACTGGTCGGTGTTTCGTTGGCGGCTATGACTTCTGACTGACTTCTGGTTCGCTTATAAAGGATTCTGGCCGGTGTCAACGCGTTGTCATTGTTCGGCCAATGGGAATCAATCGTTGCTCAGTACGTAAGCGACTGTGCACCGCGATCAGTCTGGTCGCTACAACTTCCACATCATTAAGGCTATTCAAAGATCGTTGCGTCAAAGTGAACGGTCACTAGGCCGATACCGATACCGAATTCATTTGGAGAACTCCATGTAAACTACCAAACAACAAATATATCAATAAATAAGTTTTTAAAGACCCGAGTATTCACTGAAGCAGTAATAAAGCGACCCTCAAATACGTTTGGAGTCAATTGCTCTTCCTCGTTACCTTCAAATGGAAAATCAGTGAAAAACACGGTAGCAGGAACCAATCAAAGCTCAGATGGAAGAGGTAAGTCTCTATAAACGTTGATCTCTTCTCTGTATATTTCATCCGTTCCAAAAGAGGAGACAGAAATCTTCTGCCTCTGCGGTGATAACCAGTTCTCCTCTTAAAACAGAATTGGAGAGATCCCTATCTGGATATGAAAATCGAAAAATGGCATCGAGCTTGAAATCTCGTTCAGCAGCACAAGTACCTATTTGAATGACCGAGGTGCAGTTGGAAGTAAAGCGATGATCCTAAGGGACCAAAAGAAATAAAGGCTAGAAATAGAGATTGCGGAATGGTGTCACTCTATACTGTAGTAGGTTCAGGTTTTTCGAATTTGGATATGCCACATGAAGCTAACTAAAATCTAAAGTACTCAGAAGATAGAACAGTACAACTCTTGACTCTGTGTGTGATGTCTAATTTATTTTCATCAATAAAAACAATATAAGGTTCCATATTACCACTACATTTTGACCAGTAATTAATGTCGTTCTTCTTCTCTGTGGGGGGTGGGGGTAGGATATGGAAAAGAGGAGATGGATTTTTGATAAGTTGGTGAGGAGCGTGATGGGATACGGGGCGGAGATATGGGAGTGGGAGAGTTTGGAGAAGGTTCAGGAGAAGTATTGGAGATTGACGCTGGGGCTGGACAGAGAGATGGCGGGGTACATAAGTGGGGGAAGAGGCGAAGGTGGAAAAGGCAAGGTGCAGGCGGGAAAGAGGACCGTGAAGTACAAGGAGGAGATTAGGAAGAAGATAGAAATAATAATGGTGAACGAATGTATGAAGGAGATGAGGGGAAAAAGGATAAAGTGGCAGAGGAGGTGGTTAGGGGGGATAAGGATGTGCTGGGGGGAGGTATAATGAGGGATACGGGGAGAATGTGGTAGATCGCAAGGCCAAGTACCTGTTGGGGGAGATGAGATTGAAGGAGAGATTTAGGTGCGAAAATGAGGAGAATGAAAATAGGTATTGGTGGGAGGATGAGAAAAGGGTTTGTAGAGTGTGCAGGGAAGGGAGGGAAAGCATGGGGCTTGTGATGCGGGAATGCGAGGAGTTGAGACAAGAGAGAAGGGAAAGAAGGGTGATACTAGGAGAGAAGGCGGAAGGATTGGAATAGATGAAGGAGGTGTTAGAAAGGAGGGAAAATGTGGAAAGGCAGACGGTTGGGGGACGAAGGCTTGGGGTGTTAGAAATAAGACATGTTTTGTTAATTAGATAAGAATCTTGTATTTATTTTTAAGAAGAATACAATAAACTTTATTATTATCATCTTCTCTTCTATCCATAGCGTCTGTCATTGGACCAACCCCTACAATAGACTAAAAAGAGCAATTTTTGTTGCTGTAATATGGATTTTGATCTCAAAATGAGCCTCATTACTGAACCAAATTTTGCGACGAAACTTACGAGCTCTAAGGTCTTAAAACAAAGGCCTTCACTTAAAAAATTCAATTGTTGCTCACGTTGCCAAATCGATATGCTTGACTTTTCTTTGATACTGCATTTAACAGCGGCGATACTTTCTTCATTAGGCATTATTCTTTGTCTCGAATAATGAATCTATGGTTTACCGAATTACTTATTCGAAATGACGTTTATGTAAATCGAAAACCTCACGCAGCGATCTATACCTAATATTGTCAAACAGAATCATGATTTTCATGGTAGATTTGCACGTATCTGACGTTAATCTGCATAATTAATTGGCAAATATTATTAAATAAATAACAAATGTCAACTGTTTCGATCCGAAAACACCCCTTTTCACGATGTCGCTTTACTTTTTTATTCCTAAAAAGTTCCACATTGACATTTCTCGTTACTTTCAGAAAGTATGTAAAACTAAAAGAAGGGCTTATGTAAATGCATACGGAAATTAAAGAGCACAATAGCTAAAAGGCAAATCTGAAACTAAAAGCGTAACGTTCTACAAAGGGCCAAACGAAAGGAGAGTATATGTATGAACGTTAATGGATATTACATTATGTAGGTACGTTACTAGTGCACAACGACCTCTTTTTTTAAACAGTAATAATTTATTGTTAAACAGGAAATAAAGCTAATTATAAAACAAAATCGTTTACCGGCAGTTCATCTTTTATGAAATTGATGGGCTTCATTAAACTGTCGTGGTGGAGGCGTTTCGGGCTCTTTTTTTTACTTAGGTATGGTATAGAAAGTTCATAAAAGCCTCCTGTTTGATAATACTTTGTCAAAGTATTAAAGCAATCAGGATTTAGCGTACATCAATACACAAACTCGCTTTGACTACTCTATGTTGTCAAAGCTAATATTTGTGACCTCGGATTATGTAGCAAAAGATCAAAGACGACCATATACCGATCGCTAAATATAATATCAAATTGAGGCGGCGGCGGCAGCGGCGGCGGCGTCCACCTTTACGTGGTTAGGTACACAGTTACTTTTCAAATTCATTTTTTCTTCATTAGCGTTTCAATGGAGATTTTCTCGAAAAAAATCAAGGGGAATTACATTTTGCTTTATTTCACATTGTTTATGAAAAATGAAATACTGTAAGTCTAAAATGGGGGTGACAAGGCCAAAATCAAAGGATGTAATTAACGACTCTACAATTCTTGAAGTTCAATAATTTTAATACAAGCTTTTTCGCTCACGTATCCGATCGAAAGTCCCTTCTATTTCAAATTATTGGATGCGAGTAAAGAACAAAATGGAAAATTGATGGAAATTAAAAAAAAATATGTCTGTTGGATGCAAGAAGGCAAAAGTATAAAAAACAAAATTTTGCACAACAGAAAAGAGCAAAAAAATTAAAGAGAAGAAAGATGACTGGAAATATTGTGATGAATACAAAGAAAAACTACAAACACTCGAGGTATACGAAGTTATCATTATTTTTATTACTTGACATGATTACATTATAAAAATTGGGGGTTTGCATTCGAAAAAATTGACTTTTGGTGATTTTTTCAATTCATTTTTTATTCGTAGGTATTTTTCGATCACCCTGTACTAATAATATTGTTAAATAAGTACTGTACAAATACTACTATAAATCTACAAGTGCTAGAAATATCAAAATATTTTAATCGGATGTCCCCAGATCCCACAGGCCTTCACCTTAGTATGTCACAAAATTTTCAAAATTGTCCTAGTTTTCCGATAATCGATCGATGCAGTTCCCCGAGGACCACGCTGTATATACATAATGAAAAAACCACCAAGTTTTGCAATTTTCTCCCGAAACTGTGAGATTTTTTCGTCAGAACTTTCATACCTCGAAATACTGAAGGTTTCTATTGAAAGTTTGTTTACGCGCTCAGGGTACATGGTGAGGTGCCGCAGAGGTCGGTGTTAGGAACCCTCTTGTGGGATGTGGCGTACGACCGGGTCCTGCGGGTGAAAGTGTCGCGAGGGCGATTAAAAAGACGAATGAGACGGCAGCCACAGTGCAGGGGTGGATGGAAGTAAGTGGCCTCGAACTAGTGGGGCCCAAAACGAAAGCGGCCCCAATCGCAGGAAGGAGAAAATTTCCTACTGCGAATATTGAGGTGGGCGGAACCCTCGTCCCACTGGAGAGGACGATACATATATATATATATACTGGGTGTAAAGGATTGACACGGGACTAAAATTTATAAAGCACGCGGAGAAGCGACGAGAACGGGAACGGTGCTCCCATGGGTAATGAGAAACTGCGGTGGGCCACGATCAAGCAGAAGAAGGATCCTGGCTACGGCCGCTAATAATATTGGGATCTAAGATACTTCATATGACATCTGGTGACGCATAGATGAACTAAAGGAAGCGTGCAGTCTTGTCAGCTGGTAGATTTAAAGGTTCGGGAAAAAAGCCTTTTTCCGTAATTTAACGCGATGGAAGGTGTTGAGGCTCCTGAACATACGAAAAACAAAAGCCCAATTTATTGTACTATAATCAGTCGCAGAGTATAAACAACATATTGAACATGTTCCTACACACAACATACTACATACTATGACGACCCCACGCTTAAAATAATACCACACGACAACCTCCTATCACCGATTATCTGTTTATCTGTTATCTTGGTTGGGATACATTCTGCCTTCTTCTTCTCTCTTGTCGATTACTTTATAGCAGTTCTCTCTTACATGATCATCTGTTCGACTTGATTGCCTGGTTCTAACACGGTACCTGTTGCTCTATTTAGTTTAGGGCATTCGAAGATGGCATGTTGTTTGTCATGCCGGAGACCGCAATCTACACACTCCGCTCTCTCCCTTTTTCCTATCTTATAGTTCGATATTGGCCGTTTTCTCCATGCTCCGTGAAAAACTGGGCTAACGTGTAATCTATCTCACCGTGATTCCTTCCTGTTCAGGCCCGGATATCACTGATTAGGGTGTGGGTTCAGGAGATGCGCTCGTCCCAGTTCAACAGCCATTCCATGCACCTCCTGGCCATCTCCCGCTTTCTGGCCCTCGCCCTTACTAAAATCTGTGCCAGGTGGATTCCTACTAGTACCAGGATATCATCGAGTAACGCAGTAGGATAAGCGCTTGTAACCTTTATCGCATCTCTCGCTATCCCAAACTCGACTCTCTCGCGTAAATGATAGACTGCGCGGCGCGACACAGCACTCTTCGTTTGGAAGCTCGGACGCCTCCTTTGTTGGGCATCAGCCTGGGCAGGGCGGTGAAGCCCTTAGTGGCTTTCTCGACGATGTACCTCACGTGTTCCGTGAATGTACCATTCTTGTTTATCACGATGCCTATAGTACTTTGATCGAGTTTTCAGTTGTAATTGTCATCCCAGTATGGGCATTGGGCAGTGTCAACGTACCCAGTCGTCTACTTCCCGTCAGCATCGCAACATTTGTTCTTTCGGGGACGAGTTTAAGTCCTCTGTTGGTCATCCACTCGCTTATGTCGTGGATCGCACACATTAGTCTATGTGCCTCTTTCAGCTCTTTTGGTTACGATTACAATCATGGAATCTAGGAAAAAAAACCCGGAAAAAAAAACCTCCGGAAAAAAACCCCAGGAAAAAAAAACCGGAAGAAGAACCCCCGAAAAATAATTATAGATGGCTGTGAATAAATTTTGTTGTTGATGAAGATTGTCATTTGCCCCGAATGAAACATAAACGTTGAATAAATGATATAGGTAATAACATAAGTACTTTAGATTTATACTGCATTATATTTTACATCAATATTATAAAATCATACATAATATAAAAGGTATCAAAGAATGAAAAAGTATCAATTGAAAAAAAATATACTAAACCTGCGAATAACCTAGGCGCTTTAGTGGCAATCTACGTTTAAGTTTAGCATTACTTTTATTTCCAAATTTTGTATATTTATATATTTATTCACAGCCATCTATAATTATTTATCGGGGGTTTTTCTTCCGGGTTTTTTTCCTGGTTTTTTTTCGGGTTTTTTCCGGGTTCTTTTCCCGGGTTTTTTTTCCAGGTTTTTTTTTCCGACTACCACAATCATGAGGTCATTTGCGAACCCTAATACGTGCACTCCCGCGGGCATCCGCAGTCTCAACGCGCCGTCATATGATACATGCTACAGGATTGGGCCCAAGATGCCGCCCTGCGGCACCCCCGCCTTTTGAGTGAACACATGCTTCTGTCCCTCCGCTGTTACCGAGCGCACCTTCCTTTCTGACAGATAGCTGCTAATCATTTGTTTTAGGTACTTCGGTACCTCTAGTCGGTCGAGCGCTGACATGATGTTCTTGTGGCGCTACCTGCAAATTGGTAGCTGCACGCGTAGCGCCGCCATATTAATTAAGCCACGCCTCCATCTTAGATCCCAATAGTATTGTACGGGTGCGAGATATGGGTGGCCTCAGCGTACAGAACCGTGTCTACAAAAGATCTGTTGGCAATTCATCACCGGGAGCGGAGAAACGGAGTTTTGTTACTGGGAGTTGGGGAAGATATAAAAGTGGAGAATATTGTAACCCTAATATTAAAAAGTGAGGAAAATAGGCCTACCATTACAGGATTTATACGCAAGGTCATAAGAACCAGGGAGATAGAGGCCAGACGGCGAAGACAGTAAACCGTGTATCGTCGGCGAAGAATTGTATGTTCCAAGATTATCCCTCTGGTCTTATACGTCCTCTCCATCCTTTTCTTTTCGTTTGATTACTCCCTTATGACTTCCTCCAGTCTTTAATTTCTCCCACAGATCTATCTCCTCTCTTGTTATGTATTTTATATCCATTTCCTTGTATTCGTCTTCTATGTAGTTTCTTTGGGTTACCATTTGATTTATTTTCATCTCTTTAATTTCCTCTTTATTCGCCTTTATTTTGCGTTCTGTTTCTTGTTCTTCCTTGCGGGTTCACTTTTGAACTACATTCAACCGTTGAATCTCATCGTCTCACGTCTTTATTGCCTTCCTTGCCCTTGAATTAATTTTCCGTAATATGTCATTTTCTTGGAATCCTATTTTGAGGTCGTTGCTGAAGTTACTCGTACGTTATTTCGTCTGCTTCATATTTGGCTTCTGCTTCCCATAGTTTCATTTGTGTTTCTTCTGGTTGTTTTTTCCATACCTTGATTTCCCCTTGTTTTTCAATTACCGTCTTTTTAGTTTTCCTTGCAAAGTAAGTTTTTGTTCTTGTTTTCTTACGTATTCCTCTTTCGCTGGTTCTACTAAGTTTAACATGTTCGTTATGCCTGATTTAATTTCTCTATGTAGGTACGCTTTCGTTTTCTTTTTTGAATTCAATTTTTTCCGAAAATTGTTTTGACGTTTCTGCACTACCCTGTCGTGCTGTATCTAGGTATTTCGCCTCGTTATCTACTTCTTCTCTGTCTGCGTGTAGACTACCCTTTGCTTCTTCCATTCTCTTGTCATAATCTTTCCTTCTATATCTCCTTTCCTCAATGATTGTGTTCTTAGGGTACAGTCCCTCGTTTGGTACGGGGACTCTTCTTCCTTATACCGCCTTTCGTCGAGTGCTTTTTGCGAAATCCTCTCGGCCAGATGCAGAAAAACGCGTAGTGGTCTGATCCTCCACCACCAATGTTCTGCGTTCTCTTGATGACGACTCAGGAGAAACCCACCTTACAACTTCTGCCGGTAGCGTTACTGGGGTATCCCTCTCCTGCACCGTAGACGGTGTATCTCTATTTCGCTCCATCATATCGTTGCCTTGGCAGTTGCTGCCAAGTATGTCCTTGTGGACAAAAAAGAACTGGACAGGATTTCCATCACTTGAAGAAGCTGTTGATGTTCTTGAAAACCATGTCTTTGGGATACCAACTTTAGAGTGGAAGACTTGGTTTAAACGTAGTGTATAAAACTTAAAAGTGACTGTTTTGATAAATTAATGAAACAGTTCGTTCCAAACAAAAAAAAATATTGTAGCCCTCGTATTGGTACCACAGGATCGTCATACACTTTTTGTTACACGCCACGTCCACCTTTAAGTGGAAGAAACAGAAAAAGTCTAGAATTTGAAGAATAAATATATCATAATATTATTTTTCACTTGTAAAAAGCTTTTTAATACTTACTGAAATATTGTAGATGTTCACAGTAAAACAACAAGAAACAAAAAAATAAACATCCGCTTTAAAATTATTGGAAAATTTCTAAAATATTTTACCTCTCCAACTTCTAAACTAAATAGACGGAAAAATAACTATGAGCAACTACAAGAACTTGATCCTTAACGTAAATAATATAAAAGAAAGGTTTATGCCGTTCCATTAACAAAATGTTGAGATAATAAAGTTTCAGATTTTAATATAATATTATATAATATTAGACGAATTATAATGGAATTCACTTTATGTAACTAATACCGATCTCCAGCTTCGTAAAGTTAATTTAAAATCCGACTATAGTACTCGTAGATTTCGTTTTATTTCATTATCCTCTCCTGCAGCTATATTCATAAATTAAATTCGTTGCTGATTGGCGTGATTTTCCATTTTCTCGACGTTTCAATTGTGTTTGCATATTTTGAGAAATTGAGTGTAATTTTATGCTTAATGTATGTATGTTAAATTATTTACAATTGTACTTGGAAGTATGATAAGCTTGAAGGAAACATTGTTATTGTCACATTAATATACGCGAGATTTACTTTTCAAATTATTGTAAGCTCCTCCCTTTCACGACAACATCAAAAGAAAGGGTGGTTGAGAAAAATTTGATATATTCACAAGAAACGAAGAAAAACAAGTAAAACAAAAATATAGAGTCGATTCAAGGGAATTATCCTTACTAAAGCAAAAGAAACGTGCGGAAGTGCTGTAATCCAAAAACGGATGGAAGAACAAGATGGTGGAACTGAAATTAAAATCAAGAAAGAGAAATAGAGACGACATCTGAGATGTACCATGGGAGCTAATCGTCTACCGTGCAAGCAACAACGTATCAAGGTTTCAAGACCTTTGAAAACACAAAGGTAAGGCAAACAAATGATAAATAGATCATGGAACAGTGCATAGCCGTGAAATTATTTCAGTCGACTTATAGGCAAAGACACCACAGACCAAAGGGCATAAATACAAATCAAACTGAAACCGACAGAGTTTTCGGACGCAATCAGAGGAATATAAAGGAGGAAGGTTGCTGGGAATGACAAAATAACTCCCGAGATGATAAGAAACCTAGGAACCCAAGCACACTAACGAAGATATTCAACATTGCCCGCAAGATAGGTAAGGTGCCAATCGACTGGAACGTTTAAATAACCATCCTTTTGCACAAGAAAGGTGATAAACGGATGTACGAGAACTATCGAGAGATTGCCTTTTTATTAGGTCAATGGATAGGTCAAAATGCTTATGGGTTCCGAATATTTCAAGGAGATCGTTCGATTGAGATTCAAAGCAAGGGTTTAGTTACATTTTTTGTTTTCCAGTTCTGATGAGTGTTTCAACGTGCACGTAGGTCTCATATGCACACTCAATCGCTACGCGTGTGGGCGAGCTCTTCGGCCTTAAAACAGGTGAAACGGGAAGACGAGTCGTTAAAATTTTGTGAAGAGTTATTGGAAGCGCACTAAAAGAACAAAATTTTTGGCGAAAACCGCGTCGAAATCGGACAATCGTTAACGAAGTTACAGGTGTTTTAGTGTAAAGTGTTTATCGGTGGACCACGTGGTAGGCTAAATCGGGAACAGAGATAGTGGGACGATAACGAATGATACCTAACGAGGACGATGTCAAAGCGCACTGGGCTGGTCACGTGTCAGGGCGCAGCCCTATCAGTTTACGTTTTCCCGGCACTGATAGGGTCACAGCAGGCGATCGGAAAGGATTTGGGACAAGAATCAGTGGGTTCGGGCTTTCAAGACGCTTCTTTTGAGCCGTGATAGGAGTGCATCAACCCCTCGACCACCCCTAAATAGCGGATAGTTATGGAGGAAGTACCTGAACCAAAAGTGTAAATAGTGTAGGTAAAGAACAATCATAGAGTATATAGTGGAACGAGGTAGACGGACCAAGGGTAGTAGGCACACTCAAAGGTTGGAAAATCGATGTGAGGCCCTGTGGGGACAATGGGAATAATAAGCGACAGTGATAATGCAGGATAAAGGACCGGGATCCCCCCTCCACCCCCGTACCACAGGACTTTGAGCATAGTGTAAATAGTTAGATTACGTAGGTTAAGTGATACAACACACAGCGATCAAGTGGAGCTTAATAATAAGTGAAAAACCATTGCTTCGAACACAAGAGAAATGAGGAAACCGGAAGGACACCGAGGCTAAAGGACAAGTATAGTACCATGAAGGACAAGGAAGCAGAGAAGTACTGCAAGCCACTGGGATGGAACACGCACCTCAAGTGCCGAAACATGGCACTGATAGACAAATTGCAGGCAGGAAAGTAAACGAACAAGGAACTCAGGGAAGACTTAAAGGCGAAAGAAGTTGAACTTGGAGAGACGAACGCAAAACACTTGGAAGCGCAAATGAAGCTGCAAGCCGCCGAGGAAAGCTGCAAAGAAATGGAAACAAAATACACGGGTAACGGGTGTTAGAGGTTCAATTTGAAGAGACGAACGCTAAATATTTGGATGTGAAAACGGAACTGCAAGCTATGGAAGATAATCACAAGGAAATGGAAACGGAATACAAGGATGTACAAAGTAAGAAAGCAGCGCCAAAAATAAACGACGGGCATATCGATGCCCAGGCGGAAAGGAGGGGGGTGTCCTGGGCCAAGCACAGCCCCCAAGTGGCGACCCCGTCCACATCGAAGGAACACAGTAAGCAAGGGAGTGAGTGGTGACCACAAATTGGCCACAAAGGGGGAACAGGGGCCGCGAATGCATACACATCCACGAGGAAGAGGAAGAGCCGCATGTGAGGTCGAGAAAATGCAGGGAGACGAGTCAAACCACTATGGGTGAGAACGAAGCAGAGTTAACAGATAGGAAAAGGAGAAAGATCAGACCGGACGCGGTGCTTGTAAGAATCTAGGACCAAAACACATACGAGGAGGTAGTAATTGACCGAGAAGTGGTCGTCCTCGATTTCCGTTGAACGATAGAGATCAGGGACCTTGACTCGGTCACAAGCGGCAGTGAGATTTTGGAAGCAGTAGCGAGGGTAACTCGCCAAATCAAATTGATCAGGGCAATCAAGAGAGGACTCCAGTTAGCGTATGTTACCATAAACGGTGAATCGGCCGTAGGATCGGACTATTACCGGAAAGAAAGGGGTGTGATCGATGCTTGGTCTCGCGGCCTAGTATAGCGGAATGGACAGGCGAGGTTGGTGTTATATCTGTGGTAAAATTGGGCACATGGCAAGAGGTTGCAAGGAGAAAGCGTTTTCCTTCGCGTACGAGGCGAAGACCAAAGGAAGAGGTAACAGAGCGAATCCCGGGGAGGGCGAAAACTCCCAACGGTATAGCAGAAATGGAGAAATAGCAGGGTAACGGGAACGGCGACGCTAGACCACAAGCAATTAACGAATTTCGACCCAACATCTAGGGGGCGAATACCGACCCCGGACTAGCACGGCCGTGAAGAATACCTGTCGGTGATGCCCGACCGTGCCACTTGCTTAGAGGGAGTGGGTAAACCTTACCTTGATTGAAGGGATTCCCACACAACCCCCACTATAAATCGGGGGAGCCTATAAAGGGTTCTCACACCTCTAAAAAACCTCCCGTACGATCGCGTAACGTCATCCGCGCTATCCCCCACATGAAAAATTCTCAAAAACGAATCCTCCTGAATGAACAAGTGTAGAACACTCACAAAGAATGTGGGTCGCCGTCTTATAAGACGGCCATTCGAGAAACCTCTGATAGTTTAGTTTATAGTGCCCAGAAGCGATACCTATAAGTAACCACGCACAGGTTGCTTCTTAAGATTGCGAGACGGTCTCTTGTAGCGCCTCTCGCTTGACGACTTTTTCCACCTAGCTTATCTTGGGTTTAGGCGTCTTCATAAATAGTGGATGATCAGGCTTTGGACCACAAAACACTTTGCTTGAAATCCTATGTCAAATGGTTGTTAAAAATTTAATCGAAATTAAGTTTGTTGACGTCCTTAGTAAAAGACGGGGTGGTTATAATAAAGCCCCACGACAATGAACGTTTGGGGTTTGAATTGAAAGATTGGTAATAACACTTATACTTCATTAATAATCGCGGTGATGAGAACATTTTTCCTTTTCACAATATCTCCGACAACGCTCCAAAGCTATAGTTTTTCCATTTTATTGGATTCCCCGCTGTCATAACGTAAAGCCTTTGAGATCACCCTTCCAGCTTTCTATTCTGAAACTCTGATGAAGTTGAAGTGTATAAAATTTCTGCATCCATAATCTGGCGAGTAGTAGCTTTAGTCAACTGAAGCTCTCGAGTAGATTGGTTATCTCTACGAATGGTACTTATTTCGCTGCAGGATTTTTCCTGTATGTATATGGGCCTTCCATTTTTTGATATAATCAAAATATGGCACTGTGATTGTGGTAAATCACTTTGGCAAACGTTAAATAACAATGGACCCAATACAGAACCTTGAGGTAAACCATTATTGAGAAATCTGAATTTACTACATTTGCCTACAATAAAACCTGGAAATACTCTTTGTGGCGACCACATGATCCTGCTACACAGTCGCTTGCATACTGAAGAGCAACGATTGGTTCCCATTGGCCGACCAATGACAACTCGTCGACACCGACCAGAATCTTTTATAAGCGAACGCTGTTACCCACAGAAGTCATAGCCGCCAACGAAAGCAGCCAACACTGACCAGTCCGTTTACATCGAACCGTCAGCCTGCATTTCAGAACCAGTCTACCCTCCGGCGACCGACCAAATAAATAGCTGGTGATCCGATTCAACCGCAAAACTCTTGATAACATATTTTCCAAAAGTTTAAAAAGTTTATCACAGGGAATGCTATAGGTATAATTTAAAAACAAAACCATCATTAAAATGGTGTCATAAGCTGCAATGGAGTAAGTAAATTCCCAGAGTTGGTAGGTAATGAAACGATCCGCGTGATTTAACGATTTCAGGATTCTATTTCCAATTGAAAGGTACCAACTGAAGTAATATTTAAATTGATAAATGACTATGTACGAGTCCTGGAATAAAACGTGCACTGTAATAATAATAATGTTAATTAACAGACGTTGGGAATAATCAAAGAAAATCTTTGTTAAGTAATTTCCAAGTTGTTCAAACTCCTTTAATTACATCTAACAAACTCGACTACAAAATGTGAAATAATAATCAAAACTTTTACAGCAATTATGTTAGTTGGAGTGAGGACAACAAGTGTCACTACTAAAATATTAAATTTGTTACGCTATAAGCTCCTTTAACCCAAATAGATAACGTTGAATATAAATGAAGGCTATGTCAAGGATATTAAGTTTGATGTTACTGCACCTGGGTAGTAGACATGCATATCTAAGCATGTATATGCAAGACTCTAGGGGTTGCACCACAATTACATTACATTGCGGTGAGATACTAGATTGTATAACTAAAAACAAGAACACATAACAATATTCTCTAACAATGTTATGCTTCGAGAATCTTTACGTAAACAAAGTGTGCTCTCTCTACCCTATATAATTCAGTAATGCCGCCGTAAATATTTTCTCTCCATTGTTCGTCTGGAAACCAGAAAACTATGTTTTACGTTTTTGCATAAGTGGAAAAAAAACCTTGTTGCAATTAAATTAAAGTACGTACTTCGCCGATGCAGAAGTTGTTCTTGAGTCGAAAATGCAAATATGCAACTTCAGTTATTCCTTTGCAAATTCGACAATGGGTTGTAACGAGTTTCAGCGCAAGCGATTGTCAATTAAGTATATCAAAGGTAGCGCAAGGCACAGTTCTTCTACAAAGTTTTCGGAACAATACTGTGTATTCTGTTTAAATATTGTGTGGGTGTCTTGCTGATAACCAAAATATTTGTACGCACGTGAATGATGTAACACTCCTTCCATCGGATGACCAGTTTGAGGTACAATACAGAATGTTTAAGACATGATTTAGTAAGTAATAGACGAGTCCTTGGTTTTCCTAGAGATTTAAGCCATCGAGTCGACTCTACCATCCATGATGGAAAATCCAACTCAGCGATTACGCAGGTTATTCCGAAATCTCCGCTGTTGAATACTCACCTAGTGGTAACGCGAGATCCAGTTCTGGTGCAGACAGCAGGTGTGTCAATAGACCAACAAGGAAACGTCGAGATCCAGCTTATGGGAGAGGTACGCTTGAAGTTGGCCTACCATCTACCAATGGACCGTGTATCGACGACATGCATCTAAAGTGGGTTGAAGTCACGGGGCATCATCTAATCACTCCAGCGAAGGAACACTCCTTGTCCATAAACCCGACAAAAACGGACGTAGTTCTCTTCGCAAGAAAAATAAGGGAAGGAGGGGGTCTTAGGGTTCCTCTGCTCTTCCAAAAATATCTCCAATTTTTATCCAGCTCAAATCGGAAAAAAGAAATAGGTCTTTCTAGCAATGTCGGCGCGCAACGGAAGACCTATGTTCTGTTACGGAGCAATTGTCTTGTGGCCTAGAATCAGACTTTCCACAAATCACGTGCAAAAACTAGCGTACCTTGTGTGCATGGCGCAATGCAATCAACCTTTTGCTCAGGGCTATCCAGAAAGAATCTGCGGCTACTTGTGGGCATACTTTCTGGGCACTGTGACAAGCACAAGCATGGCCCTGTTAGAATGACCATCTCCCCATTTAGCCTGAACTGAATGAGATGGTCGGGTATTTTGAGAACAAAACGGACAGAGCAATCTCCATAGGAGCAGTATCATTCTCGTCTGGGAGAAATTGTCTATATATTTAACGTAGGAGTAGGTGCACATTACCTTATAAATTAATATGAAATGGGTAAAATTATCTCACTACCGTTAGATCTGGAAAATACCCGTCAAAAAGCCCGTATAGTTCGAAATTTAAAGGAGCTTAAGATCAAGTTCTCGTCTAATGATTACGTCCGACGAACGAGATGATGATAAAGAATACTATCGAGCCTACAGATACCTACCTTGTTGGTTCTATAGTGACGCATCTGTTTCAGTCGTGTCTATCATCAAAAGAACCCGTGTGGCCTCTACTATTTTCTACTTCGCAAGAAATCACAGAACGTGAATGACTTAACAATAGGATACGCCGATTATATGGTAATCACTCTATGTCCAGAGAAAGCTTTATCCTTTGGCCTAGTCACTACTACAGATATCACCATTTCACCACCATCATCTTCGTTATATGGCTTAATGTAGATTTTCCTCTCCTGATCTGATTGAGTTCTTGCTTGCGCAATAGTAGTTTACGTAACAAGTCCCAAAAGTGATCTTTTACTGAACAAGTAGGCAAATTACAGGACGAGCCGCAGGCGAGTCCTGCAAGCCTGCGAGTCCAGTAAAAGCACTTTTGAGACGTATAACGTACAATATTTTTTTTTAATCGGCCAGAAACGGGCAGAACAATTGACCGTTCTAGGTCGGAAAGTACAAATCAGTCCGGTAAAACCTTTTACCGGACTATCACAATAACTTTCTGGCTCGGTCCGACAAAATGACATTTTTTGACCTAAAAATAAACCGGAAAGTACTACTTTCTGGCCGATTTTAAAAAAAGCTTTTTACGAGCTTACAGAGATTATTGGCGCAAATTTGGGCATCACCTCTTGTTCCAGTTCCTGCGAAGAAACGTCTTCGTATCCAGACACTGCAACGTAAGGAAAAAGATAGATGCGCCTTGGTCGAAACCCACGCTCGTAACTTCGTCCGAAGTGCTGGAAAGGGTTTAAAAGTGGTATTGGAGGTGGGTCGTCGGACTGAATGGGGAAACCCCGGGGTATACTTTAATAGAAGAGAAGGGGAGCGAATGAGGGTGCAGACAGGGATAATAGAGGTGCGGTGCTGCAAGGTTGTCAGGAGGAGGTAAAGAAAGAGAAGATAATGTATGGTCAGGAGAGTAGGCGCGAATATTATGAAAGGGGGGGATATGCGAAAGGAGAAGTGAAGAGACGAAGGGTGAGGGGGTGGAAGCTAGGGAAGAGATTGTGATAAGAAACAATGATACAAAAGAGATATCGGAAAATAAAGGAGGGAAGGTAGAGCGGAAGATGCTGGGATATAAGGACTGCGGACATCCCGAAGTCCCTGATTAGTGGCATGATCCTGAAGAAAAGGAGACTGCCGAGAAAGTACAGGTCCGGTAACGGTAACGGAGAAAGTAGAGGTTATGCGGGGAAGGCCAAGACAGTATTGGGCATATGTTGGAGGATTGTGGGGAGTTAAGAAGAGAGGGTAGAGGGTTTGTTCCACCACTTAATCCGGAACACTTCTCCTTTCATTCCGGATTCTGTTCCTTTATACTTGACTGATTTCATCCGTAATTATTTTGTCCAGTAACCGTGTTCGATCCTGTGGGCAATACTGTCCTTACAGTATCGCTTCCTGTGAGGTAAACGTGCGACCTTAGAATCGCGCACACAAGGTTATAACTGTTACCAACCGAACGATTTCAGAATCATTGGCCAGTCAAAATTGACACAAAAAATTTGCAAAAGTGCGAGTAGTTCTGAATTTTAGGTACGGTGTTCGGGTCGATTAGGGTAGGTAGTGTATACTAGTGGTGGCAAATTTAATTTTTTTCGTATTCGAATATTCGTTAAAAAAATATTCGAATATAGAATTATTCGAATTCGAATAACAGTCAGAAAAAAATTCCTTTTATTCGTTGTATTCCTTTTATTCGTTGTATTCGTTTTATTCGTTGTATTCGTTGTATTCGTTTTATTCGTTGTATTCCTTTTATTCGCTGTATTCGTTGTATTCGTTTTATTCGTTTTATTCGTTGTATTCGTTTTATTCGTTGCATTCGTTGTATTCGTTTTATTCGTTGTATTCGTTTTATTCGTTGTATTCGTTTTATTCGTTTTATTCGTTGTATTCGTTTTATTCGTTGTATTCGTTTTATTCGTTTTATTCGTTGTATTCGTTTTATTCGTTTTATTCGTTGTATCCGTTTTATCGTTTTACTCCTTTTATTCGTTGGGCTAGTTTTATACTATAAACGTAGTAGAGCATTCTCCAATGGAAGTTTCATTTAAGCATAAACATTTGAAACCACGCTAAACCTTAATATGCGTTAGTAAATTACTTGTTGCTCCATTAAATTTAAGGCACTTATTGCAAATTTTGCAAGTAACTACCGCATCACTCGTATTCTTCACGAAATATTTCCACACTTTACTCATAAATCACAGTAATGTATTCGTCTAGCCTGAGAAATAATTTGAACTAAAGTAAAAATTTATATTTAAATGCTTAGATAATCCTTTAAAGGAATATATTATCATCAAAGGCGGGTAAAAAGTAAAAACTTAAATAAACAAAGTCCAAGCTTTACAATACCATGAAAATAATTCCAGTTAAAATCACCCTGCGTGGTTGAGGATTATTGTAGGTACCTAATGTTTAGAGAAATGTGTTAACTGATTTACCGAAAACCTTTTACACTAACAAACAATAAATTACAGTTCATTACGACTTGTAAAAGGGTGTTATTGAATAGTGAATGACTTTAAGCTGACAGCAAAGAAATGCTGAAATAGCTATTTACAATACGAATATCGTACCTACAACGTTTCATCTCCTATTCATAAAATATTGTGGGTCGCAAGAAATTTGTAAATGTGAAACAATTCCATGAAATGAAAAGTAGTAGGCATACCTCTGCCGTCTGTCATCTCTCAATAATAAACCAACGACGTTCTTTTTTTTCTTAATTTAACAATTTTTATTGTTCTGGCCATTATTCGTTTTATAAGTTTTATTCGTTTCATTCGTTTTATTCGTTTCATTCGCTTTATTCGTTTCATTCGTTTTATTCGCTTTATTCGTTTCATTCGTTTTATTCGTTTCATTCGTTTTATTCGTTTCATTCGCTTTATTCGTTTCATTCGTTTTATTCGTATTATTCGTTTTATTCGTATTTATTCTAATTCGAATAGTGGTATTATTAAGCATTCGAATAATTCCCGATTATACATTCGAATATTCGAATATTCGAAAAAAATTGCCACCACTAGTGTATACCCAAGTTTGCATCTTGGAAAAAGTTGTGCTATTTGAATAACTCGCGAAAAACGGGGTAATTTATGCACTTTTTCCATTTGTAACTCCTAAAGTATGCAATTTTCGAAAATCAACATTTAGACAATTTTTAAAGTACATTAAATTAGCAATTCTGTGCTCTGTAAGTTGATTGGGCACGGAGATATGGCACATTGAATTTGGTGAACCATAACGTCACATAGAATTCTTACCTCACCACTGTTCTCATCCGAGAGAGCGCTCAAGCCATGACAGCAACGGAAGATTCCGATACGGACATAGTGATAGCAGCCCACAGTAAAATCGAAGACTATGAACACGTCATCGTTGTCTGAGAGGACGTGGACCTCTTAGTCCTCCTCTGAGGATTGGGCACGGTCAGCGGCAATGTCTACTTACAGAAAAGTGGCAGAGGTGGGTCAGATTGCATGCAGTACTTTGTCTAAAGCGTTCAACAAGGAAGGACATGATGTGTCACTTGGTATTGAACTGTTGTTCACGCCTTTACTGTATATGACATCACTTCTGCTTTTTCTCTGGCAGAAGAGGCAGGACTTGGTGGATTGCGGTTCCATCTTCCTCCTCCCTAACTCGACCGACGAGGATGTTGCGGGAAGTTGGAGCGAAGTGTTTGGTAGCTCTCTATGGTGCCGACTCAACTACCAACACCCTTAACGAATTGAAGTTCAACATCTTTGTCAAGACTGCGACTTATGCCTAAGTCATCTTGGGTCGTTTACCTCCAACAACCGAAGCAGCGTCATTCCACTCATTCCGCACCTACCACCAGGTGCAAAAGTGGTTGGGATTAGACATGGATGCCGTGGTTGGGATTAGACATGGATGCCACTCAGTGGGGTTGGACACCTACATCAGATGGTCTGATCACAGTCACATCCGAAGAACAACCGGTCCCACCGCGGCATCTAAGTTTGAAGCGAGGTTTGAAGAAAAAATTGCATATTTTATTTGGAGAGAAGTTACTTTTTATGGCTTGCCTTCCAATAGGCACAGACACGCCATGAAAAGTAATACTTCTGCTCTACATAAAACAAACTGGGACGCATTTAGGGAAAAGTTAGACCATCTAACGTCGTCGGATCAACCATTTAAGACCGAAGTAGACATAGAAGCAGCGGTCGAATACATAACAAAGAATATACAAGAAGCCGCATGATTTGCTGCAACCACCTTCGGAACGCCTTCAGGGAAAAGCGAAATATCACCGGACATTAAAGGCAAAATCTCAGCAAAAAGACATCTGCGGAAACAATGGCAGCAATCCAGAACTGAAGAGAACAAGAGAAAGTTAAATAAAGCCACCAAAGAACTAAAAGACTTGATTCAAAAAGAACAGAACCAAAGCATTCAAGAATATATAACCAAGTCTTACGCCAACATAAGCCACGGATTATTCTTTATGGAAAGCCACAAGAAACCTTAAAAGGCCCCAACAACACAATCCTACAATTAAAGAGGAGGACAGTACTTCGACCAGAACTGACAAAGAAAAAGCTGAAACCTTCTCGAAACATCTAGAACACGTATTCAAACCCTTCTCTTCAATGATGTCTACCGAAGAGGAAAATGAGATAAGAGGATTCTTAGATGTCCCATTCCAAATGGAATTGCCCCATCGCAAATTCAAAACCAAAGAAATAAAGCAGGTTATAATGAAAGAAATAAACATCAAAAAGTCACCAGGATTTGATCTCATATCTGGTAAAATACTGCCATAATACCCAAATAAAACCGTCATAGTTTTTTATACTCTTTCTGGATGTGCAATAAAAAATAGGGGTTTCCTTTTTAGGACACCCGGTATTTACCAAACGTAAGCAGCTTGGTCTTAAACTAAGTCAAATCGAAACTAACCATTGACAACAAAATCTTGCTACACCAATCGATCCTAAAGCCAATCTGTACTTATGGAATCCAGTTGTGGGGTACTGCTAGTGACTCCAACATCGCCATCCTGCAGAGGTTCCAGAACAAGGTTTTGCGCGCCATAGTTCACGCGCCGTATTACGTTTCCAACGAAATGATTCTACACGACATCCCCCTGGAGTCCGTCAATTCACATCGATTCAGTGCTAAATACTGTGAATGAGTGTCAGTGCATCCTAATGTGACCTAACTATAGACCCAGATAAGCTTCAAATTTAGACTGAATGAACAAAAATATACAATAGACTAAGATGTGATAATTCAAAAGGTGATCACTCACTGGAGTGATACCCTACATGTCATTACAATGCCCTCAAATCAAATGCTTATTACCCACTGGGCAGATTGCAGAACCTCGGATAGTTAGGTAAAATGCCTTTTTTTATAAATGGAGAAACTTAAGGCAGACCCTATTTAAAATCCGTTTTAGAGTACGCACTTTCCAAAAATGCAAACTTTATTTTGCCTTTTTTTTGCCTTTTTCGTTTGTTTTAGTTTTTTTGCCTTTTTTACCTAATTTTTTGTTATTTTTGCCTATTTAGTACCTTTTCTGTCAATTTTTTTTAATTTTCTGTAATGTAAGTAGGTATTTCTTAACTTTTACATTTTGTATAGGTACTATCTTCATTTTCTGGGACATTTCTAAGAAAGCATATTGTTTGAAACGGAAAGGAATTTGGTGTACAAACTGAAGACAAACTTTCTCTTTAATATGTAAGACTTTTATAATAATAACTCTGATGTGTCGTTTTCCTTACTTTGTAATATTTCCCACTGTATTATTGCCACGTGCAGTTTGCACCTACATACAGTCTTCGTTGATACTGCGTCCCTTAAGCATTGTGGCGTGTTAAGAGTATTTTTAAATTAGCCAGAAAACCTTATTGAAAAAGAATGCCAGCAGATAGGCAATCAAAAAGTACTAACCCAGAAAACATATTTATGTATAAAATACATATAAATTATGTAAGAGCTTTTTAAATTTATATAAAACTGGAAGAAAAATAAGAGATATTTAATGTCAGGATGTCAGCAATTTTCAAAATAATATACTATATGTCTATTAGATGTAAATTCTTCTACATGAATTTATATACGTTTTATGTATATTTTATGTAATATTTATCTACATATTCGTTGTAAAAGCGTTGCGATGACCAAAATGGCAGCTACTCGAGCATAATGTAATTATTATCAATGTAAAAAATTATTTAAGCAGTTCCATACAAAAAATGGAAAAACTACATTTTACGTGCAACTGTACTTTTAATTATATTTAACTTAATTCTTGCACGAACCCGTTTTTACCTGAACTGAAAGCCAACAGTTTATTATGATATACTTGCTTGAAAAGTGTCCCTTAACCGGATTCGAATGTTTGCGGGTGGGCGTTGCAAATTCTGAAATCCGACATTGTACCACTGCGCTAATCTGTAACATCCCTTCTTTTTATTTCGTACTTCGTACCTTTGCGCTGTTTCGCGTTATTAGTTTAAATTTTGTTTGATTATACCGTTCAGTGAAGTCTTATTCAATAATTATACCTATCTTTAACTTTATGTTAAAAATGACCAGGATTTAATTTATTTTATATTATTTATTTTCTATATAAATTAGACGCATTTTAGTCGATACGGATCTAATATTAAAGGTAAGTGAACTACAATTTTTGGCGTTATAGAAAACACGCGCGTGCGATTACTTATGTGGCGCAAATAGAAACGGACTTTATATTCGACCATACAATATATGTAATGTAATGATAATTTCTAATTATATTTACAGAAGGCATACATAAAAAATATGTAATACTTCTTACATAGAAGATTTTACATATAACGTACATAAATCTAATCATGTAAATATGACAGCACATGAATTTCATGAGTGATATGTAATTATCTATATGTATATATTATATGAATTTCTGTATACAGAATATCCGTAAGTTTCTATACTTTTATGTAAAATATACGTAATTGTGTGACATACGGTTTATATAACTTTATTAAAGAATACTTACATACTTTGATATATAAAAAAGCATATGTAGGGGTATTTACTTCAATTTATATATGTTGCATGTATATTTTATATGTGTGTTTGCTGGGTAAGTAGGTGTAACCAGTGGATAAAGTCGGATTCGCATCTATCAACTGTTTTTACTTTTTCAAATAAATGTTTGTTTTTCTATACCTAACTTGAATTTGTGTGTTGATTTTTTGCCTTTTCGTGCCATTTTTGCTGATTTTTTGCGCAGTAATTCACCAAAGCAATGCCTGGAAAACTACAGTTCCTCGATCTTACGTCTCAATACAAAATACAAAATTAGCTCATGTCCACAATTAATAAGTTAATAATTTCCCAATAAAATGTATCCGAAAACAAAGTATTAACTTTTTTTTAACTAAGGCATATGAGAATCAACGAAATCTGGTATATTTATGTTATAGAAAACATTAAAAGGGAAGGTACGAGAAGTGAAATGCCTTAAACGATAAACACTTCACGTAAATTTCACAACGCACAAACTGAATTGGAACATTTTCAAGAGGTTTCCATACGAAAAACCACTCAATCATGGCAACAACCTTTCTTGTCATCCTTATAAAAGTCGAAATTACTGTATTTTAGAGAACGGCATTTTTATGTTTCAATTCATTCAAATAACAGAAGTCCGCCGTTTTGTTATTTCAAGCCTTTATAATCTGTTAGCTCTTGTTAAATTAACCGAAAGTACAACAATGATAATCTTAAAATAGCCAAACGTTTATAACTCATCTTAAAGTTGAAGCAAGACTTCGTTTACTTCCTGGGAAATTACTTCTCTTTGTAAGTTTCCGGTTTCGTCTGCCTTGAAGCATTTTTCTTTGTCATTTATTCTCTTTACTATCACTGTTTCCTATACGTAGCTCGTCTTTTATTTTGTCGGTCGAAACAGTAATAAAAAATAGAAAATTTAGATTAAACGAGAGGAGTATTTTCATTGGTCTTCATTATTCGATCTGTATAAACGTTACCAAGGTTTCAATCATAACTTTTTCCCCGCTTGTATCACAGTTTGCATCATCAGCAAATTCCTTTATCGTTAACGCCGTAAATGCCCAGTGGCGTAACCACCATTTCAATATCATTTACAAATCGTACAACTTTATAGCGGAAGCATTCAAATTAAAATCTGCCAGGTGCGCTACATCGCAGGCTGTTGGTGAAGTTGTTAGTTAAGACCAACAAATTTGGTTTGAAATGGATTATTGTCCTTGGCACAGTTGTCATAAAGTACGAAAATTGTTTAATACATAGTAGAGCTATTGTGCCAAAATGCAAAATTTTAAATTCTCCCGACTTTACCCAAATAACTTTTGCCTTTGGAGGTATTTAAAATCCAAAATGTATTCTGGACGAACCACTCAAAACTAGACAAATAAAAAGATACCTTTTCGAAGCAGCAATGGAGGTCTGTGGAAAAACGAAAGCATAAAGAAACAGAGCGGTGAATAGCAAAAAGTTAAAGAGAAAAAACGGGAAGAAATCAATATATACAAAACGTACTGAATATTGTGACAAATACAAAAAAAAATGGGGAAAATAAAGAAGGCATAATAAAGAATCGTAAATAACGTTTGGCGAGAAAATTACGACAATGTACAGTGAGAACAAAATTGTTCTATGGTATGCTATAACAGCTAAGGTACAATAAAAATATATAAAAAACAAAAACGGAAACATAATTATTGAGGAAAATACATAATCGACAGACGAGGACAACATTTTCAGGAATTGACATGTAGAATATTGAATCAAGCAACTAGATGGGAAATAAAATGAATCAATCGGGAAAAAGGCTTAGCGCGATTTGAGCAATATTTCTAGGAAAAAATCGCTAGACAGGTCTTGTAGAGAATGTAGTGATGAAAAATAGAGGTTCGAAGGGGAATTAGGAGATGGAGGAAGAGGAAAATTGATATAGTATCAAAGGGAATGTAACAAGAGGAAGGAGATATACAGGAAAGAAGTGAAGAGGCTTAAGAAAAGAGAGACAGATATGGAGGTACTTAAACAAGGAGAAAAGGGGAAATAGTGGAAATATAGGGAAAAAAAGCAAAGGAGAATTTGATAAAGATCTAAAGAGAGAATGGTTCCCGAAAAAAGGAGGGAGAAACAGCCGATCCAAGTTAACAAAGTTTCTCGAAATGTAAAAAATAAAAAATGAACATCAAGGACAAAAAATTCAGTCACTCTATTCCAACGAGTGTGCATAACCAAACAATCAAAAGCTAACCTCAGACACTTGTTCAAGTATTAACTCGCTCCTTTCCTCACGTCTCTCTTCGCAGAAGAAAGAATGCAAAGGCAGAAAATCAATGCTGTACGATGCATTCCATCCTATTGTGGGTGAAGACGTGGTCTTCGGGAGCAGAAAATGCAATGTGATTGATGGCGGGGTCCTATTTCATTGACCAAGTCCAAGTGAAGTCACATTTCAGGTAGTTTGCCAAAACTATGTGGATTACGTCCAAAGCCACTTTGGCCATAGTTTGATGGTTATCCTGTTAGCACCCTTTTCTATTGGGAAGAAGAAGGTGATGCAGGTAATAGCAAGACTCCGAGACAACTCCAGCTAAAATCGCCGACTTGGATAGAAATTTCTCGTGAAACTGTATGGAAGGACCATCGAATTTGACAACGTCGAAGACCTGAGGTACCACGCTTTTTGCGAAGCCGTGGTAAAGTCGAAATACCAACTTGTCCGACTGCCACCAACCAAAGATACCGCCATGTACCACTCATTCAGGACGTATTTGCAAGTCCAGATGGGAAGCCAAGGGAGCCATAGGAACTTACCTTCTGCAAGGAGATGGAAGCATACCAAACTCACTGACCTCTCCCTTCCTACTGCACCTAAGGTAACATGAGGAAGACGTATCCATGGAGTGCGACAACAAAGACGACGAAGTAACCGCAAATCACGTTTGGGGGAGGGGGGCCGTAGGTTAGGTGTTCCAAGATGTTGATATTGATGAGTGATTAACATAATTAACATGGGAATAATGGTAATAAATAGTTTTTCGGATATTTTTTTCCATTTTGACATCGAGAAACTTTGTCTAAGTTTGATCGGCTGTATCTCAGTTAATTTTGGGTCTCAAAATTCGTTTCATCTACCAAATTTTAGCAAATTGGCTGTTCTACAACTATGGTACACACAATATGCTTAGTTTACAAGATATAAGCGAAAAACTGAATAAGTATCGAAAATTTTGAAGTTTTTGTCCCCTCCCCAAGTCAGCACAAGGTCCTCGAGATCGAAAACTTAGGATAGACATGCAAGAGTTCCCCTAATAGTCCAAGAAAATAGACCATTAAATGCGAATTTTGAGATAAGTTTAGGAATTTTTGATATAAGTAACTCTGAAGTACTTAAAAAATAATAGTGACAGTTTTTTTTAAATTAAAAAAAAAACGGTAAGAGCTAGAAAAAAATTGTTAATAAAAGTTGTAGAACTGTAAATTTTACACAAAAATGGTCCTTAATTTTTTTTCCGTATTATTAAAATTAACAGAGTTAGGGAGGTTAGAAGGTAGGTGATAGTTACAGCTTCAAAAAATCATAACTCGCTAAAAAATGAAGAAATTCTAAAAATTTTTTTAAGTATTTGTTTAAAAAATTATAAACTTTTATTTCAGAGATAAACTTTTTTTTTTATTTTTTATAGCAATGTTATAACAATTGAAGATTTCAAATTGTTATTTTAAGCGACGCAACTCTATAAAAAATTTTTTTTTACTGTTATTATATTTAGTATTTTATGAATTGCTTTGTAGCTTTGGAATTTTTTTTTACCTTTCATTTCCAGGCAGATATAAATTACTTTATATCTGGTACAATATTTGTTGTGGCGGCAATATCTGCATAAGTGAGGATCGCAAGACGTATTTTATTTAAAGTGTATGTATTTAGAAGAGTGTACTATCAGCGTTTATTGAAAAAAAAGGGGAGGAGAAAGAGTGGAAGTTGGTAAAGTGGAGTGCAAAAAACTAGAAAACGGGTGGGGTGGGGGGCATAAAGGGGAAGTGGAAGTAAAAGGGGGAGGAAATGAAGAGGCATGGGGAAAGAAAAAGGACAAGTAAATTGTTGTTCTGGAATCTGGCGGGGATAAAAGGGAAGAGAAGAGATTTCTGGGACTATATAAAGAAGTTTCAAATGGTAGGGTTAGTAGAAACGTGGTTGGAGGATAAGGATTGGAAGGAATGAAGGAAAAGATCCCAGGGGAGTTTGATTGGAGAGCCCAATTCGCAGTAAGGAAAGAGAAAAGAGGGAGGGCAAGATGGGGAATAGTGACGGGAGTGAAAAAGTAGTGGGGAAAGGAAGAAGGGGAGGAAGAGAAATAAATATAAGGGGTGCTAACAAGATATATAAACACAGAACAAGGGGAAAAGTATGTAGTGAAGACGACATATGGAAAAGAGGTGGAGGAAACAAGGAAAGTATACAAGAAGTGCTAGGGGAGAAACAGGAAAGAAAGATAATTATAGGGGGTGATTTCAACGCAAGGATAGGGGAACAAGGAGAGATGGTGATAAATGGGGAAGAGGTAAGAAGAACATCCATGGATAAAAAGATAAACGGACAAGGAGGAAGGTGCGAGGAAAGCGGATGGATGATCTTAAACGGAAATATGAAGAAAGGGGGAAGAGGAGAGTATACGTATATTAGTCGGAGAGGAGCGTCTGTAATTGACTATGTGGTGGTAAATGAAGAGAGTCTGGGGAGTATAGAAAAAATGAGAATAGGGGAGGAAGAAGAATCGGACCATGTACCTATAGAAGTGTCCCCTGCAATAACAGTAAAAAAATTTTTTTTATTCAGTTGCGTTGCTTAAAATAAAAATTTGAAATTTTCAATTGTTATAACTTTGCTATAAAAAATTAAAAAAAAATTCATCTCAGAGATGAAAGTTTATAATTTTTTCAACAAATACAAAAAATTTTTTTAGAATATCTTCATTTTTTAGCGAGTTATGATTTTTTGAAGCTGTAACTATCATCCCCGGCCTTCTAACCTCCCTAACTCTGTTAATTTTAATAATACGGAATAAAAATTAAGGACCATTTTTGTGTAAAATTTACAGTTCTACAACTTTGATTAACAATTTTTTTTCTATCTCTTTCAGTTTTTTCAAAATTTAGAAAAAACCCTCCCCGAGAGTTGAAAAAAAATTTCTTTACTATTATTTTTTAAATACTTCAGAGTGACTTATATCAAAAATTCCTGAACTTATCTCAAAATTCGCATTTAAAGGTCTATTTTCTTGAACTATAAACAACTTGTCAAAATTTGCGGATACAATAATCGCATATTGAGAGTTTTGTGTTGAAATCTCCATGATCTTTTAATATGAGTAGGTATGTACGCGGTATACCTTAAACAATGTAGAAGTAATTGCAACGAACTTTATTAATTTATTGTTGAGATAGTGAACGATCGCCATCAAACCATAAAGTGCATTAATTTATTGCTTTACATACGATCCACAGCTGCGTAGCGGTAGTATCAGAAAGTTGAAGTTTTTTTTTTTGAAATACGCTTACGAGTAAAACGCCTAAAACTATTTCTAATAAGAAGATCGTGTTCTGTTTAGCATGTCAAGAGAAAATTATTCACTGGAGATATATGGTATTTAGACTATTTACTATATACTTAATTTGGTTAATATACGATCGCCCACTCATATAATTATAGTACCTTTAGGGTAGTGGTATATTTGATACGAGCATCCGATGTGAGATTATATTTCATAACAAAGCGATGATCATGACCCATCCACAATTTTTTTTAAATGCACGCGATTTTACGAAAGGTTAACAAAAATTAGGCACTTCTTAGTCGCTCGTGACAAGTCATGAACTCAAATGATTAATTTCCTTTTTTTTGGTGGAAATAGCCAAAAATGGTTTAAGCATACGTATTTCAGGTTTTATTTTGCTCTCTCCCTCGTTCAACTTATCTTCATTTATTTCTAGTGCGTTCATAATTTTATGGATTTTGGAATTTGGAAATAAAATCTGTTAAACGAACAGGTTTAATGTAAAAACCTAAACCGAAAACTAATAAATCCGAACAGTTATAATTATAAGATTAGGCGAAGAGAGAGAAAATGGTGGAGTAGAGAATGTAGTGTGACAAAAAAAAGAGGTCCGAAGAGGAATTAGGAGATGGAGGAAGGGAAAAATTTGATATAACGTAGTATAAGGAGTTAAAGCTAAAATGTCGAAAAAAGAAGAGGAAATACAAGAAGGAAGTCGAAGAGAAAGAGCTTAAGATAAAAGGGAGAGATATTGAAACAAGGAGAGAAAAGGGCGAAAGGAAAAAGAAGGCAAATTGAAATGAAGAAATGGACGGGTCACTGTATGGAGAGATGTTGGAGGGAAGGAAGAAAAGGACAAGAGTTACAGTGATAGAAAGAGAAGGAAAAAGTGAGAGGGGAAGGAAAGACCTTTAAAAAAGAATAAAAAGGGGGAAACGGGTGAGACAAAGGGGATACAGTGGAAATATATGAGGAAAAAGGCAAAGGAGAATTTGATAAAGATCTTAAACATAATATGGAATGAGGGGTTGCCGTACGAATGGAGAGAGGAAGAATCGGTTTTAGGACCGTCGCTTTGGAATGTACGAAGAGGTGTATTTGAATTCAGTGTGGTCTGATGAAGTTTGCGGACGATGTCAATAGTGATAGCATAATGCGGTAGAACCAAGTTCATTAAACAGACATCCTGTAGGGTTCTGCTCTCTCAACGGGGTTTTGGAATTAATAATGAAAGGAGGAGGAAGACTGAAGGGGAGCTTGAGATTGTTTCCATATTAATTCATTAAACAGGTGAAGCATGGTGTTCTCCAGACTATGGAACAGAAAACTAGACACCCCCATAGCATTCAGGCACATAAACATGCATCGATTGTAAGTCATTAGAATATCATCGGTATAGGTATAGGACGGCTATACACCAAATGGTGGTACGATTGCTTCTTGTATAGATCATCTCAGGGGGTAGCAGAAAGTCATGGGCAAGATCTCTTATAAAGAATGTTGAGCAGTGCGTTGAGAGGAGAGATGGTGAGTTGCGCAGTTCTTTACGAGACATGGCCAAATAGATCCCTATCTATACAAAATGGTCTGTGAATTTGGAACAACCATGAATAAAATATCAACCATCCCTTTATAAGGCATTAACCATCAGTACCTACTCTCGGTTGCTTCAAATTTACATGGATACAGTTAGAGAAATCATTTATGTATATAGTAAACAGCAGTGGGCCCAAGATAGATCCTTGCGGCACTTCTCTACTGACAGGCAATTTGTTCGATATAATATCGTTAAATGCTACATATTGGTATCTATTTGAGTCATACGAGGTGACCAATTGAGTGCTGTTATTATCGAAGTTGTATAACTTGTATAATGGTATTGTTCCACGGTATTAGAAGAATATTTAGGTCTGGTCGGAGTTGTTTATACAAAATTTCGATAAAAGGAAACGAATCTTGGTGAGCGAAAATTATTCTTCCCATTTGCTCTATACATTTGTCCGAATGTTTGCACCTAAAAAAAGTTTAGGATTGTATCGAGGGAGTTCTTTTGTAATATTTTTGGTTGTTCTGTCTTAAGGTGTTGTATGCCCCGTGGAGTGGTGTTTCTTTCCCTACACATTGAGTTGTTTTAAGGCTCATTCTGTAGTCTTTTTTTTTATTCCACAGTGCTCCGTTAGTGGACCTGTCAGAAGATATATCTCTCCGTACTGTTTGATGTGTAACTTCACATGCTGGTTTTAATCCAATAAAAAGCACTATCGACCTTCTTTGGCTGGTTCGTACTTATTCAGCTAGTTCATGGAAGTATGCGTCCCTACAGCAACAAACAGTCTTCCTATTACCTGTAGAGTTCTTTTGGAAAGGGAAACGCCAATGTGAAATTGTCCGTCTGCTTAACGTGACTCCGGAGGATGTGTTTAAAGCGATTAACAGGTTCAAAGAGCTCCAAAGACGATCTAACGATAGTTGTCGCAACGAGGAAACTGGACGAGGCAATGCAAAATCTTCAGCGTACAATAGTGATGATAACCGATTGGATGACTCTGACAGGCTTGTACCTGAAAAGACCAAACTGTCACTGTTGACGCGCAGACGACGACTAGAGGAGGTGACACTACCCATTTTGGGACAGTACATTACGGCCCAGGAGTGTATTAAAGTATTGGGAGTGGTGATGGATAGGCAGGAGAAGTTCATCGAACATGCCAAATACGTGGCGGAGAAGACCAATAGGAGCTTTGTACCACTCGCGAGACTGATGCCGAACAAAGGGGGCGCTCGCACCTCGAAGTGCAGCACAAGCCATCATACAATATGCTAGCGAGATATGGGAGAGCGCTATGGACATCGGTGTCGCCAGAAGGAAAATTAATAAGATATTGCGTAACATGGGAATTGGGGGTACGGACTACCAGCGCGTACTAGTATTTGGCAGGGATCCCCCCCCCCTGCATATTCTGGTAAGGGATAGGGCAAGGAGATGGGGGAAGTTGAGGAGGTGTATGGAGTGCCAGCTCGACTGGGACGAGCGCACCTCCTGGACACACACTCTCATACCTGACATAAGAACATGGATCGACCGCCCGCATGGCGAAATCGTACAACTATTCACCGGCCCCGTGGAGAATGGGCAATATTTGGCCAAAATGGGGAAAAGGGAGACCGCCGAGTACGTAGACTGCGGTCTCCCGGATTATAAGGCACACGCCATCTACGAATGCCCAAGCTGGCACGCCGAGCGAGAAGGCCTAAAAAGGAAGTAGAGTTGTCTTGACGTTTTCAATTTCGCGCTTGTTTGGTTTAAATGTTTTACTACTTAATCCATTTCTGCCCTACAAGTTTTGAAAGCAATGTCCACTTAGGTGATACTTCCTGTACATGCGTCAAGCGGGTGGCGCCTGGTGTTTCGAAGTTATTTGCATATCTTCTTAGTCCGGACAGCTGGCCACGGTGCTTAGTCTGAGATGCTGTCTTTGGTTAATGCGAGTCACTGTTCATAAGTGACGACCAGCGACACCTAAACGTCATTTATGCTCTTTTACCTAGGCTGTTAGTTAGTTAGCTTATGGATTTTGGGTGCTACATTCATAGAGCTGTATATTCCTAGGCCCCGAAGCATATTTGAGCTGTGTAGTAAGATCTGTCACAACTCAGTCTGATGTGTATGGAAATACAAATATGGCATGGATTCTGGATTACAATGGTCAGAAGTCCACGCGCACGTAGGCGACCTATTCGGGCCCTTTGTGCTGCCTTCCTGATTAGAGTCATTCTACCCCACAACGTTACACGTGAGGTAATCTGAGGATGCTGGCTGGCGAGGCGGCTCTGATCTTAGCCATGTCCGGCCAGGATTCCCCCAACATGGATCATCTTAATTGGACGAGTACGAGACACTCCCAAAGTGTTCTCGCGTGACGGCAGTCTGACAGCAAGTTCCATCTAGCTTTGTGTTGGACTTCAGTGTCTTGGGTTATTAAGTTGTTTACAGTTGATACTGTAAGTGGAAGAGCCGGCTCTGGATGTAACAAAACCTCTTAACAGTATCGATATTTTTGTTATTTGATTCTTATCCTCTGTGCAGGGTGGTTCAAATTGAACACTTTCTTATGGCAACACCCTTTATTTTAAGAGATAGAACAAAAATTGACCAAGGTGTCTGGAGCTCAATTTTAATGGCGAAACAGAATTCAGCCATCATCGTTTCTCGAATTTGGTCGATTTCTTTAATGCCCCATAACTTTCTTATTATTAAAGATAAGTAATTGATTTTGGCAAAATCTTTCTTAGAGCACTTTTTACGTAGAGTGCATCGCGATAGACAGTTGTTATACAGGGTGTTTGGTTTTTGTGTACGACCCTAAACTACATTTTTTCATACGGACCACCCTATATATTTCGTGGTTCTTGAAAAGAAAAGAAAATTTCCTAAATTTTGATGTATCACTTGTTATGTTTATGTCATTAGAAGAAGTTAAGCACTATAATTAACTAACAGTAGAACATCAACCCATGTAGCATTTAATATTGGTGTAATATTGGCATTTCATTGTAAATATATTGTTAGAATATTAATGTACAATATTGTCTGTCACAACATTGAAATGTGAACAATTTTACATATTCTTAACTGTTCCGACGAGGGACTATTTACCAGTGCGTAGCGCCTACAGGGCTCCATATGCTCCAGTGGTTCCTTCCCCAGGACGTGTAGACTCGGAGGAGATCGGTGATGCTGAAAAAGGCTTCTGGTTCATGTTGTAGGACTCGAACCATCCACCCGGTTAAGATGTCAGCCCTCGCACAACTAAGCTACGGAAACTTATATAATTTTGGAATTTAAAATTGAACACTATAAAATATTGAGGAGGGCGTGCATATTATATTTTGATTATTTTGATATCTCTAAATTGGCAAAAGTTAACATTCGGCGAATTTGAGAAAGTATTATAATGTTATTATTTATGAATATTTTTTCAATGTAGCCTAAATATATCATTTCAAATACCCAATAATGTTGAAAACACAGTATTGTTATATTATTGATAAATAAATATTGACTATATTGTATAGCAATATTTACTAAATATTGTAAATATGTATAATATGCTATATTACTTAAATATTGATTTGCAATATTTAGTAATATTGTACACGCGATATTGGTACATTGTTGTATATACAATATTTCAATATCAATATTTACTTAATATTACAAATATGTATGTTATATTGCTTAAATATAGATTTTGAATATTTAGTAATATTGTACACGCAATATTGTTACACTATTGGGTGTATAATATTTGAATATACATTAAATAGCAATATTTACTAAATATTCCAAATATTGTTCTTATATTCACTAAATATTGCATTTCCAATATTTATATAATATTACAAAAATATATTCACTCAATATTGGCTGCAGTTCGACAATATTGCCCCAATCTCTCTATATTGCGCCAACCTAACGCCAATAAACGGTGCTACATGGGAACCCTTTATTTTGATTTTGTACAGATCATTTGACATAGCGGCCAATAAACAAAATACCAATCGGCGACTTAATAAAGTAAATAAACGGGCGATTTACAATGAATTGCTTTGGTGGAGGGCTTGCGGAGATAGATAGTAGGATCCCATGAACTGTAAAAATTTAGGCCGTATTTCAGCACTACTTCAATCCAAGAAACTTACCAGCCGTAGCCGAAACTGCAACGGTTCCCTTTTCATCAACCTCAATAATTGATTTCTGAATAACGTCACTAATTTTGATTGATTCCTCATCTGGTTCGCCGAAGCCGCTAAAATCTGCATAATTGCCGAACGGGTTCCTTATTTCCAACTGAAAGTTAACATGGCCGAATAAAAGAGACCGTCTAAATAGCAATCTTACATTCTGAAGTATCTTCGTCAATTCAATCTTTGTTTCCCGTTTGAATTTCGGTAGCTGAAGATGAACCTCTGTAAATTGGTCGAGTTTTGTATTCAAAACGGTGTTGATCTGGTTCTCTAAAATAGTTAATCCTTCAATTTGGTTAGGTAAAACTATAACCATAGAAACATCTTCGCCATCGTAAGGTATTTCCAAGAACTGAGCGTCCAATTTCGAAGACGAGGTATATTTGTAATACTGGGTGATCTCCATCATGTCCACGTCGATTTGATCGCCAGATTTAATGGAGAACTTTCTCTTCAAGGTGTCTGTTGTATCGAATGTGTACGCCCATCTGCCCTTGAAGTAGAGTGCGTTGATAAGCATTAAACGGCTGTCCTTGTTCAATTTTGAGGGATCGATCAAATTTCGAATTTTGTTGTTCGTTTTTGCTGCAACCCAGGCATTCATTTCACTTGCCGCCGCTTGTTTATTTACAAAATTAATATTTTGAATTTCGGCGTCAAAAGAGTTTTGGGCAATATTTTTATAGTCTTCTCTTAATTTATAACCATTTTTAACGTAAACTTTGTTCGCACTATTCAAAATGTATTTATCATTGCGTTTTAGGGTTGGGAGCAATTTCTGGAATGTTTTCTCCACAATTGTTGGGTTTACGGGCAAGTGTAATCCTTTAGATAGTTGTTGAGCTGTAATTCCTCGAGCGGCTGTCTGTGTTAATCCTAAAATGATTACGGCCGAAAGTGGACAAAATAAGAAATTGCCATCATTCTTAACTTGTGTCAATTGCTGAAAGGACTCGGGGCAATATTAGTTGTTACAGAAAATGTTTGCTTACCTTATAGATATCGGCTGTGAATTCGTAATTACCGGATACAAATTCTTGAAGAAGTAGAGAGTTGTCTGAGTGCACCATACAGATAGCGCTAAATACAATTATTCCAATAACAAGTGATTTCATTATATATTTCATTGTGTACTGAGCGCATCGTTATAAGTTCACCTCATATTTATAAGTTCCTAGCGTAGTAACTTGTTTTTTGGAAATTTTTGAAATTATCAGTAAATGTGGTTAAAGGTCATAATGTTAAAATTATCCATAATGCTTATCATTTGGAATTTCTTGATATATCTCTTCTTAGTATTTTAGTATGGACACGTAGACAGTATACAGGGTGGTGTGGGTTGCAATGTCTAGACGATATTCCCTAAACTAATAACATTAGAAAAAAACATTTAAATTGACATTTATTCTATAGGGCAAAAATTTTTTTTTTCATTTTTCAATAAAAAAAATTTTTTTTTAAATAGTGACATTAATTTTTTTTTATAATTTCAGAAAGAACCTGGGAGAAGAAATAACGCCCGTTAATACCGTGTGGATCTAATGGTCCTGTGCGAGGCGAAGTGGGACCTATTTAAGAAATATTGCAATAAGGATATCGGTACTAGGGATGCCGAATGCAGATGATGTAAGTATAACCTAACATACTACCACAAGGATGAAGTCTCTTAGGCGTCCCTCATAACCAGAGGAATATTAACAATGATGCTTGGTTATGAGAAGGCCTAAAAAGGGACCTGAGAGAAGAAATAACGTCCGTCAATACCGTGTGGATCTAATGGTCCTGTGCGAGGCGAAGTGGGACCTAATTAAGAAATATTTCAATAAGGTTATCGGTACTAGGGATGCCGAATGCAGATGATGTAAGTATAACCTAACATACTACCACAAGGATGAAGTCTCTTAGGCAACCCTCATAACCAGAGGAATATTAACAATGATGCCTGGTTATGAGGGAAACAAGGGAGAAGGGGTTTAGTGGGCAAAAGTCCCACACTATCTCCGCCGAAGACACAAGGCGGGGGTGTGCGGTAGGAACATTTCCCAATTCCCAGTACAGGAAAAAAAAAGGTTCAACGGGCTTGGCAAGAAGAAAACCGTCCGGGTCGGTAAAGAAAGCGCACTGTTAATACAGTCAGGAAGATAGGCAGATCATTTGGAAGAGTGTGCAGCGAAATTCGAAGATCTCCATGGTATTAGTGATTGGTCAGTCTGAGAAATTGTTAAAAAAGATCTGGGACTTAAACCTTAAAAACGCCAAAAAGTACAGCTCCTCACGGACGATTTCAGATACGTGCCGACAATTAGTGATGGCGAGGAATTTTCTTTACGATCAAAATGTGAACCGCCGTGATTTTCTTGAAACCGTGATTCTTCCATGCGACTAGCGAAATAACTTTGTAACTTGACTCTGACCCGATCAACAGGTCTAAGAAGTGATTCTGGAGTGGTGTCAGGCGAATTTTTTAGATTTTATTCCAAATGTTCGTCCTACTCACCCCATCTCAATCCTATGGACGATGACCCACAAGAGTTTGTAGTCGCTGAAGCAGTCTTTGTTCTGTGAGTGGAATCAATTCTCTTCGGAAGTGCAACGTTCTATAGTCGAAAATTTCAAGAAACGTTTGGGGCTCTATATTGTCGCCGAGGATGTCGAATTGAATATTATTCGTTGCTGTTTTGTTCAATAAAATTATCCAACTCTGTTGGTTCCTCGGTAGTCGGAAAAAAAACCCTGGAAAAAAAAACCCCGGAAGAAAAACTCGGAAAAAAAAACCCGGAAAGAAAAACCCCCGAAAAATAATTATAGATGGCTGTGAATAAATATATAAATATACAAAGTTTGGAAATAAAAGTAATGCCAAACTTAAACGTAGATTGCCACTAAAGCGCCTAGGTTATTTGCAGGTTTAGTATATTTTATTTCAATTGATACTTTGTCATTCTTTGATACCTTGTATATTATGTATGATTTTGTAATATTGATGTAAAATATAATGCAGTATAAATCTAAAGTATATGTTATTATATCATTTATTCAACGTTTATGTTTCATTTGGCGCAAATGACAATCTTCATCAACAACAAAATTTATTCACAGCCATCTATAATTATTTTTCGGGGGTTTTTCTTCCGGGGTTTTTTCCTGGGTTTTTTTGCTTAGCTGTCATTCAAATTCAAACAGAATTTAAGCCGACATTAATATTACCCGTATGATGATGCACCAACTGTTATAATTGACAATGACATAACTAAAAGAGAGGGAATCGTTGGTTACACCCCAACTAATTATCCTCGTCATCCATTGTTACACTGCCATGTTGCCTGGATTTCGGTCAATCATTTTTTCCTAATTTATGAACTTTCACTAAATGTCATATAAACGCGAGCATATTGTAGGTAGTGTTTCCCAACATTTATAAATTCAGTTAAAAAGTCTAGGACCGTCATCTAAAATAAAAGAAGTGAAGAACCCTCTTCTGCTTTTATTTTCATAAACACATCCATATGCATTACAATTTTATCTCTTTTAGCACTTCTGATACATTCTCACATCCCTCAAGGCAAATCCCTTCTTCTTGTTACAGAAGCAAACCCTTCTCACATCTATCATTTTTACATCCCCCGAAGGCTCTATCGGCATCCCCGTTACTATTTTCTAGTGTCGACTAATTTCAAGCTTACTAATTTCTTTTTCTTCGTGGAATGCCGAGAGACGTACGAAGCGACTAGAAACTTTTACTAAAGTTACAATATTTGACTTTGTAGAATATTGTATAGTGACTTAAACAATTTTAAGGAATTTCTTAAAGAAGGTTTGTTTGATTTCAGTCTCATTCCTACACGAAAAGAGGGCATCCAAGATAAATAACATTTTCTAACTGTACAACGATGTATTTAAGTATGAGTTAGGTACAATACAATAGTTGAAAGCTTCTCGCTTTTTCTGTTTGACGTAGATTTAAATTACCATATAACCAATTTACAGTTCTGTTATTTTCCAAAATAATTTAATTTTAAATACATAATAGTATTAAAATCCACACCCCGGAAAACTTACATACAACAACGATACTTTAGACTCCGAATAGGGCAAGAAACCTCTAGCCGACACACCTTAGAAAATGGCATCCCACAGGGCTCCACTCTGAGTGTAACCCTTTTTGCGATCGCCATCAACAATATCGGTGACGACCTTGAGCCGAATGTAGAACGAAGCATATTATGTTGATGACGTAGTCATCTTCGTCTCTGGGCCGCTGAAGGATGACGTTAATCGGAAACTCCAAAAAGCAATCGACATGTTTTTAACATCGGCTGCGGACAGAGGTTTCCAGTTCTCGGGCTCTAAAACCAAATGCATGCACTTCTTCCGCTTACGCACACCTGATAATAGACCATCCCAGCAAACACACATATAAAATATACATACAACATATATAACATTGAAGTAAATACCCCTACATATACTTTTTTATATATCAAGTATGTAAGTATTCTTTAATAAAATTATATAAACCGCATGTCACACATTACGTATATTTTACATAATAGTATAGAAACTTACGGATATTCTGTATACCGAAATTTATATAATATATACATACAGATAATTACATATCACTTATTAAATTCATGTGCTGTCATATCTACATAATTAGATTTATGTACGTTATATGTAAAATCTTATATGTAAGAAATATTACATATTTTTTATGTATGTCTTCTGTAAATATAATTAAAAATTATCATTACATATATTGTATGGTCGAAAATAAAGTCCGTTTCCATTTGCGCCGCACGCGCGTGTTTTCTATAAAGCCAAAAATTGTAGTTCACGTACCTTTAATATTAGATCCGTTATCGACTAAAATGCGCCTAATTTTTATAGAAAATAAATAATATAAAATAAATTAAATCCTGGTCATTTTTAACATAAAGGTAGCTATAATCATTAAGTAAGACTTCATTCAACGGTATAATCAAACAAAATTTAAACTAATAACACGAAAAGTTATTACGAAGTATGAAATAAAAAGAAGGGATGTTTCAGATTAGCGCAGTGGTACAATGTCGGATGCAAAGAATACGCATGTGGGATTTCGGAATTTGCAACGCCCACCCGCAAAGGTTCGAATCCGGTTAAGGGAAACTTTTCAAGCAAGTATATAATAATAAACTGTCGGCTTTCAGTTCAGGTAAAAAAACGGGTTGGTGCAAGAATTAAGATATAATTAAAAGTACAGTTGCACGTAAAAATGTAGTTTTTCCATTTTTTCATCGCACCGCTTTTACAACTAATATTTTTTATGTATACATAAACCGTATATAAATTCATGTGCTACAGATGTAAAAGAATTTACATCGAATAGACATATATATTATATGTCCAATTGCTGACATTTTGACATTAGTTATATCTTATTTATCTACCAGTTTTATGTAATTCTGTGTAATTCTAACAAGTTCTTACATAATTTGTATGTATTTTATATATAAATGTGTTTACTGAGATGCCTAAGCCGTTAATGGTCAAATGCTCCAATGCGTATCGGAACAATCCTATTTGAGGTTGACTTGGGATGATCGTCTGTCCTGGAAAATACACATCGAAAATGTCAAAGTTAAAACCATCAGAGCGCTAAACCTCATTAAGTCCGTTTCGCACTGGAGGTGAGATAAGCTTTTAGCACTCTATAAATCCTTGGTGCTTTCTAAGATGGACTACGGTTCGATAGTGTACGGCTTGGCAACATCGTCAACTTTAAACACACTAAACAGCGTTCACAACGCGGGTATTCCATGCGGTATTAGCCTTCTATACAACTGGCTATACTCGTATGTTGAAGCGGGGGTACCACCCCTGTCAAAACGTCCGACCATGTTAGACATCTCTTACGTAGCTAAGGTTTGTACATGCGGAAACAACAACCTGGTCGGATCGATGCTGACGACGAACATTAACCCGCCAATACACGCCAGATACATTCCCCTTCTTTATGTGGCTCTCAGTAGCCGATGAGTTAGTCTTTGCCTTGCAAACCCGCGAAATGACGTACGTCCCAGATGATCCGTTTTGGACGAGAGACACACGTAGCCAAGGGCAAGTCACTTGCAGTGAACAAGCAGCATATGAAAACCAGTCGACCGGCAAGTTTCTAGATAAGTGGCAAGGCGGAAACCGGCGGGCACCTGAGAAGGATAACGGATTCAGTAAGTAGTTGCAAAACGAAACAGTTGACGAGCAAAGAATAGGCGATGATCACCAGGTTGAGATTTGGACACACGAACATCACTTCGTCAGACCTTCTAAAAGGCATTACTGCCCCAGTGTGTGAAAGGTGTCAGGAAGGGCTAACGGTCAGACACATTACTGTTGAAATGTCCACAACTCGAACAAACAAGGAGTAAGTATGACATAAAGGATTTTGCATTGAAAGACTTGTTAAGGTATGACGCGTACGGCGCGAAGAAATTGAAGCGATTCCTGGAGGACCTTGGTTTCCTTGGAAAGATATGATGTTCTGTCCTCTGGAATGGTGTAGATGGAAATAGAGGAGAAAAAATATAATTTTTTTTGAGGTATATGCGAAAGAAAATGTTGCCAAGTCGGCGTTTCATGCGATCATGTTTCCAAGGGGCGTCGTTTTTCCCATTATAACGTGAAAATTATCTCATGCTGCAGAAGACGTGAAAGCTGTAGAGATCATGACAAGACTTTCAAAATACCACCAGGGTAGTTAATTAAATTATCCATCAACACCTTTGTATTCGAAAAACTGGTTTTCGTTGTTTGTAACAGTGTCGTTATTACATGTCATGGTGCAAGACAGTGCAAAGGAATACTTGTCAGGTTTGAAAGGGAAAAAGGACGAGAGGTTTCTGTTATAGTCAAATTTTGGATCCATTATGGCTAATAAACCCCAGGTCAACGGTTTAGGTTCCTACTGGAGAAAACCATTAGAATGGCTAAACGTAGGCGAAAAGTTAACACGCACATGGTAGCGACACTTTGTAGATGATCGCCATGTGATAAAGGCATCCGCATAATTTGACTGTAGCTCAAAAATCCACCTCGGTGTCAGGCGGTAGAACAACGACACTTTTCCGCCATCATGGATTTTTTGACATCGTAGGTTATGCTCATCCTGCGCTCTGATTCGGTGTGGTTGGCTCTTTCTCTGATTGGTCGGTCACGGTGCTGAGTGCTCGGGAAGCGCAATCTATTTTTGAAACCAAAGCAACATATCATTGGTATATATAAGTCTTAAATTAAGAAAAGTGAAGTTGATAATCCTCGTTTTGCATAGAACATTTTAGCCCCCCCCCCCCATTGATCATTTAAAAAGAAGTTACTTCAATAATTGCAAGGCACTTCCAAGAAAATGATGGCTTGTTTCTTCGGTTGGTATCAGTGGTATTTGACGATATTAGTAATTGGTCAGCGCGACAAAATGCTAAAAAGGAGCTGGGGCTCGAACCTTACAAACGTCAAAGTACAGATTCTTACGAACGACTCGTACGATTTGAAATATGCCACCAATTTCAGATGCGACCCCAAAATCAGCGATGGCAATGAATTCTTAACAGAAGTTGTTCACTGTAAAGCAAGCGCACAATCATTATGCCTCCTGGTGCCTCGGCAACCATAGAACATCACCAGAACCGTGTAACGCCGCTATGTTCTTGGATTCGTGGTTCTTCCGTGGACTGTGCTCAAGAGCACTTCAGTGACGTGGAAAACTCTCCAACAGGATTGTGTTTCCGTCCACGGGGCTAAAGTTATTGAGGAGTGGTGTGGTGCATATTTTCTGGATTTTATTTTATCTCTGAGTAGCTGCTCTACTCGCCGGATCTCAATCCAGGGGACGTGTGTCGTCGATTTTAGAGGCTGGGTACACAAAAGCTCTTTACAAGGTTAAGTTATTCTTGAGGATAGTGGATATTCAGTTTTCAAAATTCATAATAATAAATTGTCTGGTACTGCTGAAGGTCCAATGGAGGCATAATTTGCACAGGTAAAGTCTTGAAGAACCATCATAATAGTTTCATACTCCAGGAATCAAATTTCATGAACTAATTGCACGTTTTCAGTCGACAACCATTCATTGCAAATTCGCTGTTGTGAGTTAAGGCTTGAAAGTATTAGGTTCAAGATTTAAAAGTAAATTCAACTATTTGTGTTAACACAACGGCCACTCTTTTTTGAGTTCCATTTTCTACGCCTGAATGCAACACGGCCATAGTGGAATATACTGAAGAAGTTTTCTGGAGGTTCTGGGATCGGCACCATAGCCTAACGCTCGAACCACCTCGTTCTCTTAGACTTTTCTGTTTAGTGTAATCGTCTTTTCCATCACCAATAATGTTAATAATCTCTTTAATTTCGTCTGTTGTAGGATCAAGTAATGTCTTACCTTCCTCAGTTTCTCCCTCCGACGCGCCATCCCAACATTGTCTTCTGTTGCTGTCTGTCATTGTCTCCTTTATTTAATTGTTCTTCTATTTTCGTTTTCTAATTTTGAACGCTTTATTGCACCCGTATCTGTCCTTTGATACTATTTTTTATCATCTTCTGGTTCTCAGCTATCCCTTTTCTCTATTTGCTATTACCTGATATTCAATGCTTTCATTTTGCCTAACTCTTCGCTAGCTGTAAAGTGGATATTCATACATAGGGTTATTGTTATTACGCTGCTTCCGAGGATGGTGCCTCGGATTTGTGTCAGAATTGTAAAGACAAGCGAAGAGGTTGGAGAAGATTGTAAGATTTTCCCGAAACGGACACAAAACCACCGCCTGAAAAAGCGGATTTCCATGGAATTCTCGTGGAACTCTGAAAATTATGGCAAGGTTCAGTAATTTCCATTACAGACACACTCAGCCGTGATTGTAAGTAAGAGCCACCACAAGAGTCTGATGAGGATGACTTTCATAACCCATCCAAGACGTGCCTGACAGTGCGGTAGGGAGGTAGAGAGTATCCAGCAAATGATCAAAATTTCTGGAAGCTAATGAATCTTATCACCGATGAATGACCGGACAGGTGAGACGAAGTACCGAAAACTAAACGAATTATTTCACGTTCCGAGATGAACTTTCACATACAGACGAGATCGCGTGTACCAAATACCACGTGTACTGCGAGACATCCATAGAGGTCACTACGGTATTCAGGCATCGCCTCGTAGAGCTATAGAGTTGCTGTTGTGGCATGCGATTACGGAAGATATCACAAAGGTAATTGAGTCATGTAAGATTTGCGAGAGCGAATCAAAAATAGACACTTTCACCGAAGAGAATTCCTGAGTTGTCCTTTCAAAATTGTCGCAACTGACTACAAAAAAACGCCATTAGGTCCCAATAGTGGATTCCTTCAGTGGGTGCTTTGATGTTCACGAATTAAATGAAACTCCAAGTTCAGCTATCAACTTTTTAAAGAATAAATTCTTCTCATCAAAATCGTCCCAAAAGAACCCAAGCTAAGGGCGTTATTTTGGGAGCAAAAGATCAAATTTTGACCCAACCTAATTTCCCTTGGCGAAATGTTAATAGACATGGTTACAAGTAAAACGCCGTTTTTCATTTTTGCTAAATTCGAAATGGCGCCCAATTCTACAAGTTTTTTACTTTTTAGGGTTTAGCTCAAAAACGCTTTCTTAATTAAAATTTGAAAATTGGAAATTGTAGCCAAAGGATGGCTAGCACTTTCACTTATAATTGGTAAAGATCAAAAATTTATCGGTGGCCTAAAATTGGGCAAAAATTAAAAAAACGTTTTTCTCAAAATTTGCTACAAGCATTTTTTTCTTATTTTTTGAAATATCATCACACATAGCATTGAACAAACGATTTTGATACTTCATTCGTTTACACTACACATTTCCAGTTTCATAACCAATGGCATTCGTTATAGATTGTCATTTTTGACATTGTCTTTTTGGATATCGTTCTCTTCATTAGGGACGTGGATCCATATTTATTTAGGATATATTTTCCCTTCAACATCAGAATTTTCACAACAGAACGTGTGGTTCATATTGTAGAAAATTACCGAAACTATATTATATGTCCTCACCTTTTTGTTTCGAAGGACCAAAATGGAAGTTACATTTCCGTAACAAAAAGTTCCAAATTTGGATTTGTATTAGTTGGAAAAGATTTAATGCTCTAGTTATTTTTCCGGCTTAAATTTTATTGTGTATGTATACATTTACTGTACACAATACAAAGAAATTGTGCTTTCTGCGAGCGGAATTACAACGAGATTGTTTTGACAATGAGCAATAGCCAATAAGTAAAGCAAGAATTGAATGGCGAGTGTACAAAAACTCGACAGATCTAATAATTTACCTGTCAATTAGAAATGTACAAAGTGAATCGTTTTTTTTATTTAGAACAAGAACGCCTCATTACTTCTAATAGGAAAAAAAGCCTAGTTTAGAACGAAAAATGATTCTCTTACCCCTTTTTTTTGTTTGGTTGTCAAGTTTCTTTTATAACAGTGACAGCCATAATTATCCTTTCAAATATGTATAGAATTTAAATGCTTCTTTATCTTAAGAATACCGACCGACTTTTAAACAAATCGACGCCGCCAAAAAGGTTTTGTCGATACTTAAAAGCTGTTATTAAACAACTGTTGCGTTAAGCCATTTTAATAACAATTTAGAATCCACCTTTCCACCGGATGGGATATTACCTGTTCTACGCTCGCATTATTATTATTATTATTTCAAATGTCACTGCAACGTATAAGAGAGACTACGTAATAATAAAAAAAAAAGTAAAAGCTCGGATAGTCGTTTATAATAAAGTGTATGGGAAAAAGTCGCGCGAGCAATAAAGTGTGCGTTCCTTTTTTTTATGTACCGGTAATAAAATGCCATTTAAAACTACAAAGTAACAATTAAAACTTAATTAAAGAAAAAACAAAGCGTGATTCTCTTAATTTAGGTCTTCAAAGTTAAAACTTTTGATTGATTTGGTACTTGTATGCCTACCGGCGAAATTTAATGCTATACTTTCTTTGGGATTTTTTTTTCACTTTTACTAAAACCCTTGGGCCTTACGTCTTAATGTACAATAATAAACTTTAAATTCGTGTTTTAAATGTCAGGGGAAATAAAAGAAATTCCGCATTTAATTGATTAATTACGATGTATAGTATGCCGCGGGTTGCCGCGACTGAAAATGATATTATCGTTCATTATTGAGCTTATTATTGTGTTCGCATTTCAAACAGTCTTCATTGAATATGAATTGGATTGCATTTAATTGACACATTTTTGCCGAAATACGATTTATGGTTCCATTGTTTTGTGCTCTCTTGTGCGCACACCCTCATGTTTTGTGCGCTAATCAAATATGGGGTTGCTTTTTTGGTGTTTGATGAACTAAGAGGTGGCATCACACACTTATCTGGAAAATTCGTTATCTAAAAATAAAGACCAACTAAACCATATGAATAAGTGAATCTAGGAAAAAAAACCCTGGAAAAAAAACCCCGACAAAAAACCCGAAAAAAACCCGAGGAAAAAATCCACGGAAGAAAAACCCCCGAAAAATAATTATAGATGGCTGTGAATAAATTTTGTTGTTGATGAAGATTGTCATTTGCGCCGAATGAAACATAAACGTTGAATAAATGATATAATAACATATACTTTAGATTTATACTGCATTATATTTTACATCAATATTACAAAATCATACATAATATACAAGGTATCAAAGAATGAAAAAGTATCAATTGAAGAAAAATATACTAAACCTGCAAATAACCTAGGCGCTTTAGTGGCAATCTACGTTTAAGTTTGGCATTACTTTTATTTCCAAACTTTGTATATTTATAAATTTATTCACAGCCATCTATAATTATTTTTCGGGGGTTTTTCTTCCGGGGTTTTTTTTACTGGTTTTTTTTTCGGGGGGGTCCGGGTTTTCTTCCGGTTTTTTTTCACGTTTTTTTTTCCGACTACCGAATAAGTAGTAGATAAAATGGAGAGAAATTGTTAATGGTATCAGTAGACATCAATGTAAAAATAGGTAAGGAAGGGGTGGTGAGAAAACACACAGTAGATGAAATCACAGATCACAGGTTTCTAACACTCAAATCTACTGTAAAAACGACTGTGGATAGGATCTGGTAGTTTTCCGGAAAGATAAAATCCGAACCTAGCAAACACTTTTATATATAAAATACATATAAATTATATAAGAGCTTTTTAGATTAACATAGAACTGGAAGAAAAATAAGAGATATTTAATGTCAGGATGTCAGCAATTTTCAAAATAATATATCTATATGTCTATTAGATGTAAATTCTTCTATATCTGTAGTACATGAATTTATAAACGTTTTATGTATATTTTATGTAATATTCACATAAAAAAATTAGATGTAAAAGCGTTGCGATGACCAAATGGCAGCTACTCGAGCATAATGTAATTATTACCAATGTAAAAAATTATTCAAGCAGTTTCATACAAAAAAATGGAAAAACTACATTTTTACGTGCAACTGTACTTTTAATTAACTTAATTCTTGCATGAACCTGTTTTTACCTAAACTGAAAGTCGACAGTTTATTATGATATTATATACTTGCTTGAAAAGTTTCCCTTAACTGGATTCGAACCGTTGCGGGTCGGCGTTGCAAATCCGAAATCCGACATGTGTTTTCTTTGTATCCGACATTGTGCCACTGCGCTAATCTGAAACATTCCTTTTTTTATTTCGTTCTTCCTAACTTTGCGCTGATGTTTCGCGAGTTTAAATTATGTTTGATTATATCGTTGAGTGAAGTCTTATTCAAGGATTATACCTACCTTTATGTTAAAAATGACCAGGATTTAATTTATTTTATATTATTTATTTATTTGCTATATAAATTAGACGCATTTTAGTCGATACGGATCTAATATTAAAGGTACGTGAACTACAATTTTTGGCGTTATAGAAAACCCGCGCGTGCGATTAATTATGCGGCGCAAATAGAAACGGACTTTTATTTTCGACAATATAATATATGTAATGATAATTTATAATTATATTTACAGAAGGCATACATAAAAAATATGTAATACTTCTTACATATAAGATTTTACATATAACGTACATACATCTAATCATATAAATATGACAGCACATAAATTTCATGGATAATATGTAATTATCTATATATATAAGTATATTATATAAATTTCTGTATACAGAATATCCGTAAGTTTCTATACGATTGTGTAAGATATATGTAATCTGTGACATACGGTTTATATAACTTTATTAAAGAACACTTACATACTTGATATATACAAAAGCATATGTAGGGGTATTTACTTCAATCTTATATATGTTGTATGTATATTTTATGTGTGTTTGCTGGGAAGGCATACCAATGAGATGTTTAGCCTCTCAAATAAGACAAAAGAGTCAAACGAAAAGATTATAAATCTCAGAGGGTTGAAATAATAATCGTAAGGACTATCTTCAGACAAACTAATACCAAAGACCATCCTGCGGGAAGGGTAGTTTTTGCTAATACTTACTAATGGAGAAAACAGGTCACTATGACTTGCAGGAGGATGCTATAAGAAGGTTTTTTCTTACATAAATAGAAAGCGTCTTACATGGTTTTCATCTCAGAAGAAGATGATACCAAGAATCACGGAGTGGAATACAATAGAGCGAAATAGATGGAAATCGAGATCATGAGAACAAGCTCACTTGTACCTCCAGCTTTGAGAATCAGTAAGGTTGTCTTCCATGGCAGCAATCGTTGACCTGATAGACGAGGGACTTCATGTACCCCCACAAAAATAGTTTATAGGGGTCAAATCGCACGAACATGGCGGCCAATTGACAGAGCTAAAACGTGAGATTAATAATTGTTCACAAACTTGCCTCTTAATTGGCTCATGGTATCGCGTGCAGTGTCACATGTGGCACCGTTCTTTTGAAACCGAACGGTACCTTGTTCCATTGACCGTTACGCAGCTCTTGAACAGCCTCTGACTACTCTTCAGATCAAATTATGCCTATCCATGTACCCATTGAGCCAAAAATGAGTCTCGCCACTGAAGAAGACAATTTATCGACAAAAAAGGTGATTTTCATCCAGCTTCTCTAAGGCCCATTTACGGAAAAGATGACGTTGTGGTAGGTCACCGCCTTCAGCGCCTGCACAATGGCTTTAATAGCAATAGCCCGCTCGGTGGGTCGATTATGACGACCATAAAATGGACGTAACTTGCGAAACACATTTTTCAAAGAGCACGAATTTTGATAATAAATATCAATGATTTGCAAGCGTTGTTTGTTTGTCGGTCTATTCCTTCGAACATATAACAAAAGGAAGGAACATGTATATGGCAAAATGAGTAACATTAATGGTTTACCAATATGGCTACCTACTGTGACGTATTCCGTCGAGTCATTGGTGTACTGTTAAGCAGGGTCGTAAATCCAACATTTGTATGTTTACGCGCCTGCTGTAAACAAAATAAAATGCATAAATTTTTTTTTAATTTTATTGCCCTTTAAACATAATTAATTTGGTATGCATATTTCTAATTTTTTGCACATTCTCTATGTTCTTAACCGTATAATGAATTCTACGCTACTGGTAATTTTATACTTTTAAATCGACAAACTGCACGCTACACCCGTTTGACCAATCATAAATGGTTTACTGTTACGTCACTGTGACGTAAAGCCTGCGTAACTTCCGTTACATTGTACCGTCTACTAAACTATAGGGATATTCCTTCCTTTTGTTATATATTCGAAGGTCTATTCATAATAATCAATTGGCAAGGCAAACTGAACATTTTTTGTTTTGACGTATGTCACGAATCACGCGTGAACTGTCAAAAACTTATCTTTGAAAAACCGTCGCCCGTTAAAACTACTCAACAATTTTACTAGATTTACGTACGAGAATCAGTATCAGTTGGTGTTTGGAGTCAGTTGAACACTTATAAGGGTCTATCTTGAAGCTCCAAATGGGTATGAACACGATCTCCATCTGACATTGAATATCCAAAATGAAGAACTAGCGAAAGTTTGATCTAAAATCAACGGAATTTAAAGAATTAGATTTGTATAAAAAAATTCGGTAGGTACCTTCTCCTTCCTCTTTTGACACGGATTGCATGTAAACTTAACTTCACGAACGGAATAAGCTTGAAACTTGCGTTTGTGTTTGAATTGTTTAATTTCGTAAGTAGCGAGGTGTGAAAATTTAAAATATATCACGCGTCACACCCTTTTCAGTACAAATGAATCCCTTATAAAGGTCAACATTTTACAAAGGGACAATTTCACTAAAGGAATACAAGAAATAATTTCTTATCAAGAATATTATGTAGGTGGAAGATCAAAGCAAGTCCTCGAGCTCTTGAAGATCCTCGAGGGATGCTTGAATATGGAATGGTGCGGGGGTAATGTGGCGGATATGATTACATTTTAATCAAAAGTCTAAGTACGCAACGTGACCTCCAAGTCAAAAGAAGGCTGTGTTTCCATATGAATTTAATAAGAGCTAGAGACGGGGGATCCTTATTTATGTATTATAAATTCTACCGTCCAGGTAGCAACGTTCTACCCCCAGGACAGATGGTGAATGCTATAAAAAATACATAACTTAAATACGACGCGACGTGTATAGGTAGATGAAATAAGGGCGTATAATTCATCTTGTAGACATTGATTGAGTTTGAATAATAATAATTCGCCCGTTTTTAAAAGCTTTTAATAAACCCTTAAGGTTGAAAAATAGCGGTTTCAAATTTTGAGAAACTACATTTTGTACAATTTTGCTTACTTCCTTTTGAGTAAAAAAGTTTCTATATTTATTAAAATCAGATTCATTAAGCTTAAAATCTACTACGTTACTGCTGATTGCTTAATGAACAACGGGTTATGGGTACCAGGAAGCTACAAAGTGATATGATTCTGAAAACAGAAAAGAAAGGTCAGTATAAGTCAGTGAAAGTTTTGCTGTGAAGAAAGATTGTCAAGTAAGTCAGGTTATATAAAAATAAATATAGAAACGAATACAAGTCTGGAAAAATTAGTTGAAATGTCAAAAAAGGCAGGTATCAGTAATTATTCAGCTTGGAGATTCAAAGTAAAGTAGATTTTAAATGAAAAAGGTCTACTGGAAGTTGCAAATGGTAATGAGGTTAAATCAGCTGAAATTGATCAAGAAAAATTGAAAGTATGGAATAAAAAGGACCTAGATGCAAGAAAAATCATAGGAATGAATGTTGAAGAAAGTATTATACTGAATATAAGAACTTGCAAGTCAGCCAAAGAAATGTTAGACAGGCTGGAGACATTACATGGTTTGAAAGCACAAATATCGAAAGATGGTCTACGTACCTACACTGTTCTTTAATTATAAGTATGATGAAAGTAAGACAGTTATGAGCAATTGCATTAGAATTGATGGGCTGGCTCAGGAACTGAAAGCTGTTGGAGAAATCATTAGCGATGAATGGATTATGACAAGAATATTGGAAAGCTTACCTGAAAAGTTTTAAGACTTTCATGCAGCTTGGGATTCTACGGCAGAAAATGAAAGAACAAAATCAAATCTTATGGAACGTCTGCAGAAAGAAGAAAAATTAAAACCGAAGCCAGAAGTCGAAATTTTTTATTGGCAAAAGGGAAGAAAAGGATGCCCAGGGAAATCAAATGCTTCAAATGTGGAAGAAATGGTCATGTTAAGAAGGATTGTCATGGAAAGCCATGTAAAGAATACATTGAATACTGTAAAGCTAATTATAGTTGTATGTAATAACTGCAAAGAAAAAGGTCAGTTTGCAAACTAATGTCCAACGAAAGAAACGAAGGAAGTGAAAGCTTATTTTACAACAGCATTACAAGCAAGCGAAGTGAAACAGCAAAACAATTGAAAAAAAAATTGGTACATGGACAGTGGAGCAACAATACATTATGACTGGAAATTTGGGTTTATTGTCAAACTTAACTCGTTTGAATGAAACTCAAAGAATCAAGTTAGGTAATTCAACCATTCTTTATTCAGATAGTGTTGGAGAAACTTATCTGACAGCATACGATGGATCAAAATGGCAAAAGATAGTTCTTCGAAGAGTGCTGTTTGTTCCTGAATTAGATTTCAATCTATTTTCTTTAACTGCTGTGTTAGATAAAGATCTAAACAAGAAGTAGATGCAGAAGAAATGTTTAAAGACAAAGGTCAAGTTGTAATGACGGCTAGAAGAGTAGATAATCTATTTTGTAAGAACTTTAAGCAAGTGAATGTGACTAATTATGGTTTGTCTGCTGTGTCTATTAAATTGTGGCAGGAACGTCTGGCACATCAAAACCTCAGATATGTCAGAGATGTATTGAAAAGAAATAGCATCAAGTTTATCGATGACTGGAATAATTATGTCTGAGAAGGATGCATTTATGGAAAACAATGCAGTATTGTCCACCATAAAAATCCTGTAGTTGCCAAGAAATGCTTGGATATGGTACAAGTTGATCTTGGTGAAATGAATGAAAGACCTCTTGGAGGCAGCAAATATTTTCTGATCGTCAAAGATGACTACCCAAGCAGCAAGGCAATGTTGAACCGATATTGGTTGAATATTGTTATTTATTGGCGCGATATAGTAGCCCAATAATGGATCAACCTTGGAAGTCTAACAATGAATCATGATGCACCAATATTGCAATACAATGTTGGTACTGTATTGAAAACGATAATAATGCAATACTTCTGAGACTTACTAGGTACAATGTTGATATTAATATTGGTTTGCAATATAAATATACCATATTGACAAAAGAATTTAATAAATGGTGGGCGAATATTGCCCAGAAATATAAGTACAATGTTGATATTAATATTGGTTCAATATTGATTTGCAATTTAAATACCATATGGACAAAAGCATTTATTAAATATTGGGCAAATGTTGTCCAGAAATATAGGTGGCGTTGACACCAGCCTAAGTTCAATATTGAGTTGCAATATCTTCACAATATTGACATCGACTTTTAATAAAAATTGGTTCGATTTTCTTCCTTAATGTATAGGTACCTCGTACCTACAATAATGGATACTACGAATGCTGCTATGGTCAAAATAATTACAGCCAATATTGGTCATTACTCATTATGAATATATACCTACATATACCGGGAGTTCGTTCTCAAAGTCGAACATAGGCATCTAACATGGGATTGAACGTTCTTGCTAATTGTTGCTCGCCCTTTTAACTTAGAGAAAAGGCAATAGTATCAACAGAAAGAGAACATTATTGCGATTCAAATAATGCTATTGGCAATACTAAAAGTGCGATTTAAATTAAATTCTTATATTGTAACGTTATATATACGTACTTCTTATGAAATTTTGCAATTATGTGGAAAAACAATATTAACCCAACACTGAGAACCGAGATTGGATTAATCTAGGAAATGTTAGAGGGGTACAATATTGGTGCATTATATCGATATACAACCAATATTGGCACTATATAACAAATGTTAAATGGCGCCAATATTGGCTGAATATTGAATTCATTATACCATGTTTTTCTTATATGTACAGGGTGTCCCACTGCTCCGTAATCGGTCGATAACTCAATGTGGGTTGAAGATACAGAAAAAAGTTTCAAATAAAAGTTGCTTTGATTTGAATTGCGCATCTTTTAAAAATTTAGAACAAGATAGTCACAGGACTTGAGTTTTGTTCTTTTGCGTTGATAACAACTATTTAAACGGTATTTTGTAATAATAATTAAATAAAAATTAATTTTAATAAATTTTTTTTACGTGAAATTTTAAAAATCGTAAATATTAACAAAAGTACAAAAAATAATACCAGGAAATAATACACCGTTGAATAGGGTTTTTTGTCGAGAATTTGATGGTAAATAAAAATACAGGGTGTTCCATTTAAAATATTCGTATAAATTCTATTTAAAGTTCACAAAGTTTGAATTCTCATTTTAAACACTCGGTATAAAATTAATCACTTAGTTTTTTTTTGTAGAGTAACACGACATTAGGGTAATATTATTCACGAAATAAATTTTTCCTTTTTTGAAAAATAACTTAGTTATGAATATTATAGTCCGACCTTGAATTGTACCAAATTTTGACAAAATAATTAATAACTTGGCGACCGCACATCCGATATTAAAAAAAATTTCAGGCGTGATATAAATATGGTTGGCCGATACATTAAGAGAAAAAAATACAGGGTGTGCCATTAAAAAAAAGGTGACATTTTCCTGCCACGTGAAAATGCAACATTGCAACATACTGTAGATATAAGAATATTTTTAAAAGATGCGCAATTCAAATCAAAGCAACTTTTATTTGAAACTTTTTTCTGTATCTTCAACCCACATTGAGTTATCGACCGATTACGGAGCAGTGGGACACCCTGTATAATTTAGAAGTTATGTGGAAAAACAATATTGGTCCCACATTGAGAACCGATATTGGATCAATCTAGGAAATGTTAGAGCGGTACAATATTTGTGCATTATATACAACCAATATTGGCACTATGCAATAAATGCCAACTTGCGCCAATATTGGCACAATGTTACTTATATTGCACCATCACTCCCACTGAACACAGTACATCCATGAAACGTCTCTAAATGTTGCATAAGGGTTACAAATGAAACATTTCTAAGAAACATCTAAGACACATTACTGGTACATTCCTGTCGAAAGCGATAATAAATGGTAATGTCTAATAAACGTTTCAATTGATATGTTACATAAAATACAAAACATACACATTACAACACGAACGTTTTAGATATGTATCCAAAAATACATCTTTGTGATGTATTTTTTGGAATGTGATAACGTATAACATTTTAGAAACGTTACAAATGTGATGTTTCGTTTGAAACAAAATAGTCATATCTCATAGTTAACGTTACGGAGTTGTGTTTAGTATTGTTGTACCAGAAACCTTATCAGTTGAAACATATCGTAAGAAACACATCATACACGTTTCGGTGTGAACGTTTTAGATATGTATCCAAAAATATATCTCTGTGATATATTTTTTGGAATGTGATAACTGAAGCTAGGATGCTTTTTTTATAAATGGACAAACATAAGGCAGACCCTATTTAAAATCCGTATTTAGTACCTTTTCTGTAATTTTTTTTTAGTTTTTTGAAATGTAAGTAAGTATATTTTAATTTTTAGATTTTATATAGGTATATTTTTCTGGGTAATTTCTAAGAAAGCAAATTGTTTGAAAGGGAAAGGAGTTTGGTATACAAACTGAATACAAACTTTGTCTATAATATTTAAGCCTCTTACAATAATAACTCGGATGAGTCATTTTCCTTACTTTGAAATATATCCCATTGTATTATTTCTACCTGCAAGCTGCACCTACATACAGTCTTTGTTGAAATTGCATCCCTTAGTCATTATGCCGAGTTAAGCGTATTTTAATTAGCCAGAAAACTTTATTGAAAAAGAATACCAGCAGATAACATCTATCAACTGTAATTACTTTTTCAAATAAATATTTGTTTGTCTATACTTAAATTGAATATGTATGTGTTGATTTTATCTCGACAGTTTTCGCTTTTCCGTGCCATTTTTCTCCTTTTTCGTCTTTTTAGATGCTTTTTTTAAATTATTTTTTATGCCTTTTGCCTGCCTTTTTGAAACTTTCGTTTTGTCTAACTATCCCAACTTTAGTGATAACGTATAACATTTTAGAAATTTCATTAAAAATATGATGTTTCGTTTGAAGTCATCTCTCAAAGTTAATGTTAGGTACTTGTATTTAGTAGCGTTGTACTAGAAACCTAATCACTTGAAACATATCATAAGAAACTAAAAATACACGTTTCAATGTGAGTGTTTTACATATTTATCCAAAATTACAATACATTTATTCATCATAAGTAGATGGGTAATATTGCACATCTAAATGGCTTATTTGCCAGCGAGTCTGTAGCTCAGGTAGTTTGCGTAGCTGTTTTCTGAATTCCTAAACAAGCGACCGATGTTCGAATCCCACTTGAAGCAAAACGATTTTTCAGCATCACCGATCTCCTTCGAGTCTACACTAAGAGAATTTTGGGGGCCCTGGAGAAGAAGCCACCGGAGTACATGGGGCCCTGCAGGGCTTGCGCACTGGGAAAAGAGCCCCTCATAGCAGTTGGAGCTCTCGGTACCATAGTTTCTACCACATCTTAATTTTTTTATACTCAGGTATGTTTCAAATGAAACATATATGAGACATTTCAAATATTCACGTATGAAACATTTATAAGGACACATTTCTCCTACATATCAATAAATTACTTACTCTCCGATATGTTTCTTGAAACATATATAAAATGTTTCGATGTAACGTTTCTGTGTTGTTTCAAATCTAGGTTTCTGAATTAAACATCTATGTTATATGTATGATACGTTTCTGTCGCTGTTTCGGAGATGTTTCATGTTTCAGTGATCCGTTTCTAAAACATTTCAGAAACGTTTTTTTTGCACTGTGGGCTTACTGGTGAAAAGTAGCAGTAAGTGGAAAAACAATATTGGTTCAATGTTTTGAGGTGATATTGGGTCAATCTACTAAATGCTATAATGGATCAATATTGGCTCAATATTTTGCATATTCAACCATATTACCGTGTTTCAACTTTGGATTTGCAACATAGGGCCAATATTGGTCGAATATAAACTATGTTGGCCAATATTCCAATATAGGTCCAATGTGATACCAAGCATTTACCAATATTCATTACTACTTTGGTACATTCACTTCAGAACTATATATTTTCTAAAACAGAAATCTGAAGCAATTGACAAGCTGAATATATACCAAAATTTGGTAGAAAATTAATTTGGCTACAAATTGAAAGTATTGAAGTCAGATAATAGGAAGGAAATTAAAAACGTCAGAAGCAAAGATGTACTTGAGGAATTGGGTATACTTATAGTCAAAGGTCTTCAACGTACACTCCTCGACAGAATGGAAGAGTTAAAAAAGAAATGAGGACTATTGTAGAGGGAGGACGTTCTGAAATATACGTAAAAGAACTAAATTATGGGGAGAAGCTTTAAGCTATTTTGTGTTTACTATTAATCAGACTGTATTAATCAGACTGGAACCAGTACTGTGAAAGGAGAAAGTTCTGTAGATTTATGGATTGGTCGACGAGTCACTGTCAAGAATATGAAGCCATTTGGATGTAACTGCTACGTTCACATTCCAAGTCAGAAAATAAAGACATTTGACAGAAAGAAACAGAAAGGTAAAGAAGAAATTGGTTACAGAGTATACAAACCTGAAAAGAATGTTATAGAAGTGTCGTGCAATGTCAAATTTGATGAAAGTCACAATGTAGAAAGTTCAAAGACTGAAATAGATATTGATGCTGTAATGAAAGAAGCTGTTGATTCTCAGGAGGAGCATGTGACAGCGAAAGTGAAGAAGATGCCAGCAGCGATGATGATTTAGTAGGAGGTGACAGTGAAATCCAAAAAGAACAAAATCTGCAAGAAAACATTAAAAATGGAAATGGTAGAAACTTGAGAGACAGGACTAGCATAAAACCTCATCCTAGGTATCATGATTATGAAACCAGCTACATGGCATTGATTGGAAATGTGGATAAGTTGACTGTTAAAGATGCACTAAAAGACATTGAATGGAAAAAGGTAATGGATGATGAGATGATTTCATTATTAAAAATGAATACCTGGAAGTTGACTAATTTGCCAGATGGTCATAAACCTCTATCTTGTCGTTGGTTATTTCGAGTCAAAGACAATGGTGTTAAAAAAGCTCGACTAGTTGCTAGAGGATATGATCAAGAGTACGGAGTGGATTATTTTGATATATTTTCTCCTGTTACTCGACATGCCAGTATCACATTACTGTTGAGTTATGCAGCCTCAAAACATTGGTGTATCAAGATATTTGACATCAAAACTGCATTTCTTAATGGAGACCTTGAAGAAGAGATGTCACAACCTGAAGGATACGATGATGGTAGTGGCAGAGTATGCAAATTATGTAAGAACCTGTATGGACTTAAGCAAGCTCCTAAGTCATGGAATATCAAGTTTACATCTTATCTTAAGAGTATAGATTTTTGTGATACAGATGATTATCCTTGTTTATTCTACAACAAAGGCAGAACTGTGATAATGGCATTTCATGTAGACGATGGTCTGGTCATAGGCGAATCTGGAAAAGAAGTAGACAGATTATTGAAGAATTTAGGCAAATCGTTTGAAATCAAAGTAGGGAAGCCAAAGAATAACATTGTATATTACCTTGGAATGGAAATTCATGTTATGAGAAATTGTATTTTTGTCAATCAGTCTGGATATACTGCAAGAATTTTGGAGAAATACGGTTTCAAGGATGTGTATGATATAGCAACACCAATGGAAGCTGGAATGTTAACTGACAAGTTAATTTAAAATAATTTGGATAGGAAACTACTTTCCAGAAATGGATTCTGATGCTTCCAATGGGGAAAGATGGGTACTAAATCCTTTTTTGGAAGTGTCTGTACAACTGGCGGATCTGTCATCCATTGAAGATCTGACAATTTTCGCTGCAAAATGGAATTCAATTCTCAAACGATTGAGATCTTCTGGATGAAGAGAAGAAAAGAATACTCAGAGCTGGTAAGAGAAACATTAAAATTGTTAGTGCCATTCGCCACTTCCTACCTATGTGAACTAACGTTCTCTTCAATGCAGAAAAATTGTGAGTCCCATGTTTCTCTTGATCTCCCTCTTCTTTGTTTTTGTTGCCCATACCGCTTCACCACCCCTGCACCCTTACCATGTAGGTAGCCTTTTCTCTATTTCATCTTTAAATGATGCCTCCGTAACTCGGCAACATTTATTACTCTGTCCATCTGTGTCGCCTCAATTATTTTGCCCAGGAGCTTCATTTCAAGTTCTCAGTTTGCTCTTGTTCGACACTTTGTTCTTATGTAGTTTCTGATGCTGCCCTTGTCCAAGATGTAGGTATCTCGCAGTTTCCAGCGTGAAGAAACTGACCAATGAAACGTTTCTTCTTCACGTTATTCGAGAACTTGGTTTATCACGTACCTGAAGGTGCAGTTTAACCGACACCAAAGAATTAAGTTATGTGGCACCATCTACATAGGGTGTGAATGTTTTTATTGTCGTAGATTTGATGCGTAAGTATATCAAAATAACTCGGCAAAAGTCAACCAAATCATAATGTAACCTTAGAACTTTCTTTAGATAAGATATAACTTTCACTCATCGTACGTTAATTTCTTAGTATAGTTCTGAATTCAATCAGCAATGGCCGAAAAACATTTAATAAAGGGTAATGCAAACGAATCGAACGTTTCCGCTCTAATCACACTTTCAGGTAGCGAATTTCCTACAAGGACCAATAACAAACTTCGATTATTTTCCATGAAGTATTGTGCATTCGCAATAAGGGTTCGTACAGTACTGGCATTGAAAAATATACCGCACGAAATTGTAAACATAAGTACGATAAACAAACCAGAGTGGATTACAGAAATAAATCCAAAAGGTAAGACGCCTAGCGAGAACTCAAGGATAATTGTCATATTGTTTAAGGACAAATACCAATATTGGACATGGGATTCTTTTTTCTGCCAGATAGCTTGGCGATTTGCGACTTCCTCGATGATATTTTCCCTAAACCACCCCTACACTCGGCAGATGAAGAGGAACGAAATCGAGATATTGAACTGTTGAAAGTATTTGATGACCTTCTATCGATCCTCGATGCAGGGGTCAGGAGTAATGATGAAAGCACGTATCCTGGCTTCGCACAGCGACTAGTAGAGTTTGGGCCGAAATTTGAAGATGAACTGAAGAAACGAGGTTAGGTGTTTGTTTGCCATATTTTAGATTTTTAATTCCTCGGCTATAGGTACGTACTTTGGAGGTACTCAGCCGCGTATGATCGATTTCATGATCTGGCCCTTCGCCGAACGCATCTCTGTCCTTGAGAGATTATTCAATACCAAATTTCCCGATGCAACTATTTTTCCTCATCTGTACCGTTGGTGTGCAATTATGCGTAAACATCCAAGGTTGAAAGAAAATGAAATGGATTTGGAGAAACTTTACACGGCCTACAAATTGTTCCGTTGTGGGGATCCGTCTGGCAACTTTGATTTCTAATGATTGTGTACCTACTTTTCTGTTTTATCAGTTTTATATAGCAAATTATATTCTCTGGAAAATAATTTTTGAAAAACCTCTAAATTTCTATTTCTTCTTTAGGTGACCAGTTATGATTCAACCTCAATATCTAAATCATTTACTCATAATATTAATTATACACTTATTTACTGTTTTCATATTGACTTCATTTAAATGTTTAATATCAATTGGACTCTGTAAGAAAACAATAATTGTAATTGAGTCCATTAAATGAACCCTTAATCTACCGGGTGAATGAGACCACCCGTATCAGTCTTTTATTTAAAGAACGGTGAGTCGTAGAGAGGTGGCGTAAAAAAATTGATTATAAAAGCCATAATAAAGAATCGAATGGTGATATCATTATTTCTCGGAAAAGTCAGCATTCCTCCAGAAGGCCTCCAACTCCAAAATTTTAAATGGCACTATAAGTCGAAAAAGGTATTATTTGAAAGATTTTTAAAAAAGAAGAAAGTTTTATGGGAAAAATTATTTTATTACTGCCACCCCTTTTAAGTAATATTCGACTAAAGTTATTAAATTTGAAATTCACTGTTAACAAGAAACATTGAAAAGTCGACTATAACCGCATAAATTTAAGATATTATTATTATAGTAAATGGTAAAGGGGGTGTAGGTGTCCGAAGTGTTGTTGTTCTTGTAGATGGGATGCATATTAAATCGAATAAAAAACTTCTAAATCTTAAAGTCTTTTAATCCCAACTTCAAAATATTTAATTAAAGGTGACTAGTTACGGCCTTTGAACTTAGGCCATTATCAAACCTTAAACAGTTAAATGACAAAGAGAAAGGAACAAGTAGAAGTCACTTACCAGAGATTCTTATTAAATTTAAAATTTAAATTACGAGGAGCCTCAAACAACGGGGCCCCTCAAAACTCCATAGTGGAGGTGATAAACCAGTTGCGAATTTGAAATTTTAAAATTGAAGTTACAACATATGAAGGTACTAATCCAAATGGATATCCAACACGTTAAACACGTTAAAAACCTGAAGGGTAGACAACACTGCTAGCACTAACAAAACAAAACGTATGGGCACAAACTGCCACTAACATCTGTAAAGTTAACATGAGATAAAAATTAAAAAGGTAACTAAAGTAACTTACATAAAATAGGGAAGTTGAGAACTAATACCATCTTGGCGGAATCAAATTTACCACCAAAAGTGACGCACTTAGCATTTAAATAGTAAATTAAAGTTCATTGAATTAGTTTTATATAAAACAAAATGGTGGCCACACATTGTGAAGACCATCAGATAAATCAAATTAAGCCAAGAAGGCGCAGAGACAAAAATGATTACAAAATAGCGCATGACAACTGTCGCTTGCACCAAACCGAGAGTCATCTAACAGTAGATCTTAAAACTAGAGAAAGAAAACTAACTACCAAGGCGGGAAAACCAAAATGTATAAATGGGTCAACAATAAGTGGGTCAACACTACAACCCCCCAACCAACCAAAACAGGGTCCGATTACACTAAAATATGAAGGGTATGAGATTGATTAAATTCAAAATTAATTTCATTGAGGGAGTTATGTTGCTTCTTTTATAAGATTTCTGAATCTCTAGGACTTCAAACAAATCTAGAAGTTGTCCTTTGGGGAGAAAATGTAAGAACTTGGTGTTCAATTCTGGGGGAAAAAGTATGGAAGTTGGAAACTATGTGGTTGGAGAAGGCTGATTTATGAGCTATGGAGGGGTTATTGATTAAATATTGGGGATTCCCGGATGCGTTGTTTAAAGGAACGGCCTGTTTGTCCGGTGTATTCTTTGCCACAGGAAGCACATTCTAACCTATAAATCCCGGATCTGTCCCAATTAGGGATGGGGGGTTTATTTTTAACGAGTAGGGATGAGAGGTTGTGGGATGAGGAACAAGAGATGGTGATGGAAAAGCTTAGCAATTTTAAGCGAGACATCCTTAATGTGAGGGATCGAAAAGTAGAAATTTTGGGAAACGTTAGAGTCAGTGACCGGAATCAAAGCGCATTGTTGTTGAAGTAAAAATTTCTTTCGGACCGACATCAACAATTTATGGAAAACCAGGAAGGGAAATTCGTTATTGTAAGCGATTTGTTCCAGGGTCATAAGTTGTTTGTGAAAACATGCTGAGTTAATGGGGTAGGAGAAAAGACGGTTGAAATAATATCTAAAGGAAGCCGTTTTGTGTTGAAGCGGGTGGTTAGAGTGCCAAGGGATAATATTATCCGTAGTGGTGGGCTTCCGGTAAATATCAAGTGTTAAATGAGGAGGGTTCATGTTCCTGGTAACCAAAATGTCCAGGAACGGGATAGAGCGATCTTTTGAAATTCGACAGTGAACTGAATGTTCGGGTGTAAACTATTAAGCCAGGGTAAAAAGGAGTCAAACTCTGTGGGGGAGCCATTGAAAATGATGAAAATGTCGTCGACGTATCTGTTCCAAAAAATTATTTTGTTACTGAAATTGGGGTTCGAAATGATATAATTGGATTCTAAATTATCCATGAAAATGTCAGCCAAGAGAGGGGAGATATTAGATCCCATCGCCAGACTTTGATTTTGACAGTAAAATTTTTGATCAAAGTAAAAGAAATTTTGGCTGCAAACACATTTGGCGAAGCGCGTATTGATGTTGTTATTATCGAACCTGACTAGAGGTCGAAGGAGTTTATTTAACCAAAGGGCTATTTTGTGGGTGGGGGTATTATAGTGAACGAGCAAACAGGTCAGATAGGGGTTTTCGGTTTGTGTATCTTAGGGAGGCTGTGCAATCTCGGAATCACCAGGTTCATATGTAAGAGTTTGAGGTGGGAAGTGTTAAAATAGTAAATGGTATCGAGGTAATAGTTGTCGTTAGACCTAGTTACTCTTGATCAACATTTTGATCTTGTAAATTCATTTTTAATAAAATATTTAAAACCAAAAAAAAAAAACTCGAATAGTAATAGACTATAGGAAAATCAACGAAATCAACGAAAAAACAAAAACCGTTGACGGAATGCCTAAAAAAGGACAAGAAGATAGAACACAACCAAGAATTCATAAACTGTTTCGAAAATTGCAAAAAGATATTAACAAACAATCCTATACTACAATATCCAGATTTTTCCAAACCTTTTCACTTGACAACAGACGCTTCAAATGTAGCAATAGGTGCAGTACTATCACAAGGACCACTAGGAAAAGACCTCCCCGTAGGTTATGCATCTCGAACTCTCAACCCGGCAGAATGTAACTACAGCACTATAGAAAAGGAATTACTTGCCATAGTATAGACAGTAAAATATTTCCGCCCTTACCTCTTCGGAGTAAAATTTAATATAATAACAGACCACAAACCACTTCAATGGTTATTTTCTCTAAAAGAACCAAATTCCAAACTCGTAAGATGGCGTCTCAAACTGGAAGAGTATGATTACAAAATAATTTACAAGAAAGGCAAATTAAACACAAACGCCGATGCCCTGTCCAGAATCGAACTCCATAATGTAGAAGAAAAAGAAGATAACGTATCAATTATTGTAAACGTTGGCAACCATGACGAAAATCTTGAAGACATACAAGACGAAACGCCTCAAACAAAACAGAACAACCACAATGATAATGAAACTGTACACAGTTGTCACGAAATCCAATCATAGAAATTCCGTACACCGAGAAAACTTTAAACTCGTTTAAAAATCAAGTAATCATTTCAGCATGCGTAAAAAATCAAGAGGACTTTAAAACAAATATACAGAAAATATTTAACAATAGTCCGTCCCACTGAACGCAGTACATCCATGAAACGTTTCTAAATGTTGCGTAAGGGTTACAAATGAAACATTCCTAAGAAACATCTAAGACACATTACTGGTACATTCCTGTCGAAAGCGAATAAATGGTAATGTCTAATAAACGTTTCAATTGATATGTTACATAAAATACAAAACATACACATTACAACACGAACGTTTTAGATATGTATCCAAAAATACATATATCTCTGTGATATATTTTTTGGAATGTGATAACTAAGCTAGGATGCCTTTTTTTATAAATGGACAAACATAAGGCAGACCCTATTTAAAATCCGTTTTAGAGTACGCACTTTCCAAAAATGCAAACTTTATTCTGCCTTTTTTGGTTTCTGTTAGTTTTACTGCGTTTTTTACGTTTTTTTTTTTTTTGATATTTTCGAATAAGTATTTAGTATCTACCTTTTCTGTAAAATTTTTTTAGTTTTTTGAAATGTAAGTATTTTTTAATTTTTAGATTTTATATAGGTATATTTTTCTGGGTAATTTCTAAGAAAGCAAATTGTTTGAAAGGGAAAGGAATTTGGTATACAAACTGAGTACAAACTTTGCCTATAATATTTAAGCCGCTTACAATAATAAGTCGGATGAGTCATTTTCCTTACTTTGAAATATTTCCCATTGTATTATTTCTACCTGCAAGCTGCACCTACATACAGTCTTTGTTGAAACTGCATCCCTTAGTCATTATGCCTTGTTAAGCGTATTTTAATTAGCCAGAAAACTTTATTGAAAAAGAATACCAGCAGATAGCATCTATCAACTGTAATTACTTTTTCAAATAAATGTTTGTTTGTCTATACTTAAATTGAATATGTATGTATTGATTTTATCTCGACAGTTTTCGCTCTTCCGTGCCATTTTTGTCCTTTTTTGTCTTTTTGATGCTTTTTTAAATTATTTTTATTATGCCTTTTGCCTGCCTTTTTTAAACTTTCATGTTGTCTAACTATCCTAGCTTTAGTGATAACTGATAACTTATAACATTTTAGAAACTTCATTAAAAATGTGATGTTTTGTTTGAAACAAAATAGTAATCTTTCAAAGTTAATGTTACTTGTATTTTTAGTAGCGTTGTAACGAAAAATTTCCGTTTCCAAAAATAGATTTATTCATCATAAGTAGATGTCTGATATTGCATATCTAAATGGATTATTTACAAAGAGTCGGTAGCTCAGGTAGTTTGCGTGGCTGTTTTCTGAATTCCTAAACAAGCGACCGATGTTCGAATCCCACTTGAAGCAAAAGGATTTTTCAGCATCACCGATCTCCTTCGAGTCTACACTAAGAGAATTTTGGGGGCCCTGGAGAACAAGCCACCGGAGTACATGGGGCCCTGCAGGGTCCGCGCACTGGGAAAACAGCCCCTCAGAGCAGTTGGGGCTCTCGGTACCATAGTTTCTACCACATCTCAATTTTTTTATACTCAGGTATGTTTCAAATGAAACATATATGAGACATTTCAAATATTCACGTATGAAACATTTATAAGGACACATTTCTCCTACATTTCAATAAATTACTCTACGATATGTTTCTTGAAACATATATAAAATGTTTCGACGTAACGTTTCTGTGTTGTTTCAAATCTAGGTTTCTGAAGGCGGACATTAAACATCTATGTTATGTGTATGATACGTTTCTGTCGCTGTTTCGGAGATGTTTCATGTTTCAGAGATACGTTTCTAAAACATTTCAGAAACGTTTTTTTGCACTGTGGGAAATTCCTACTTTAAAAATGTCATTAACTATTATACATTATTTTCAAGTCAAGTTATAATAAGAGACAAAATAATCTTATTTAAAATTCACGCTCCCATTATATCCCAACCTTATAAATACTTCAGAATATATCCCATACCTATTTCACACAATACGATAATACCCGAACATCCATACCTATTACTCAATGACTTCGACTATTGGACAACATTCGAAGAATGCCCAGAAATAGAAGATTCATACTATTGCCTAGAAATCGAACTTCAGAAGACCCAACCTTGTCTAGCTTCCATAATTCAAAGTGGCAAGAATACCTGTACTACAATACCTATACATCTGGAAACCACAAGTATAGCACAAATCAATGCCAAACAAATACTAGTCGTACCAGTAGTAGTAGTTAAAATACAAACCGAGTGCAACGAAAAGGGACTGTACGAAATACAACAACCCAGCATAAAATCTTTAGAAGGTTGTATGGTCACGATCCTTAATAAACGCTACCACCCCGAAGAAAGCCTACACGATGAATACGTCTTCAATCTACCAAGAATGAATCCTGAAGCACCTGAAGCTGTTAATCAAACCACAAAATTATGGAAATTGCATGATTTAAAAGAGGTAAACATCAAACATATAAAATTGATTACTGACAATATGGCCAGTGAATCATCAAAACCTCACCATCCATGGGTAAACAGTGCAGTGATTATTTTTCTAACAGTTATAGGAACGATAATACTAATCTTTATAATAATTAGAATTCGATATAAGAAATGTAATAAACAGAGGAAAATTCCAGAACCTTCATTTTCCGACTTAGGGAGGGAAGAGTTATGATTAAACCTCAATATCTAAATCATTTACCTACTCATGATATTAATATTATACACTTATTTACTGTAGGTATACATATTGACTTCATTTAAATGTTTATTGTCAATTGGACTCTGTAAGAAAACAATAATTGTAATTGAGTCCATTAAATGAACCCTTAATTGGGAATATTACATATAACCGCATAAATTTAAGATATTATTATTATAAAGTGAACGCCAAACAAAATCCGTTGCACGTCACATAATGTGAGTGACGTAGATTGGGGGCAATGTTGCCAGATTGTAATTGAAAGAAGGTAACGCAAATAAAACTTCTGAGTTCACTCGTAACTTTAGTTATAATTATAATAAATAAAAAATAAAATAAAAACTTCAAAATTGTGACAGTCAAAACATAACCACAACAAAACATTACAAAATCGATACCTTATGTAATTGGCATTGGCAACGTTGCTGAAAACAATTCATTGTTACCAACGTGGCGATCATAAAATTCTGATGAAATTAATTTTTAACAGGTCGAATTTTCACGATTTTTATGCCGTTACATTTACGGCAGGGACGTCAATTATCAGCTGATTGCTGACGTGCAACGGATTTTGTTTGGCGTTTACTGTAGTAAATGTTATCGAGGTAATAGTTGTCGTTAGACTTAGTTACTGTCGATCAACATTTTGATCTTGTAAATTCATTTTTAATAAATTATTTAAAACCTTTGTGAAAAGAAAACTTAATTGACCACAACACTTTTGTCCAAGTATTGACCTTGACCTTTTAGCAATTTTGATATCTACTAACCATTGAGCAAACAAGAAAGCAACTTTTGAGAAGTAGGAGAGTCGAAAATGAATTCTGATAGTCTAGAGTATTTTCGTGTTTATACCGTTTGACAGCCTGGTAAAGTTGGACTGAACTTGGAGATTTCGTGATGGAAATTGGAATTGCCACACCAGTACACTGCAAAAAATATTTTCCTATGCAGTACTGCATGACCATGTTAATTGTCTCAGGTAAGTGAGTGAATATAACAAAAACCATCTGGAAAGTGCCTCCATGCCTCTCTCTGACACCTCCAAATATCCTTCTTGTGTAGCCTTAGGTTTGCCTTGTAGGCCTCCCAGTCGGCTGTGGCTTTGATCTTCCTTGTCTTATTGAACAGTTTGCCCAGCCGAGTTTTCTGTCTTTCGAGCGCCCTGCACGACCAAAGATGATTTTAGGGTGTCTTAGCAGTTATGAGAGGACATGCTTGTTCAAATGACTCTACAATAGAGTCGGAAAGAAGATCCACTTTGTCCTGTAAGTTAACAGGACTCGAGAGACGTCCCCCAGAAGAGTGCTCTCTAAGTTTTTCTCCAAGGAGATGCTTCTGGATTCTGGATTACGATGGGAGGGTGGTCAAAAGTCCACGCGCACTTAGGCCACCTATTCGGGCCCTTTGTGCTGCCTCCCTGATTAGAGTCGTTCGACCCCGCAGCATCACTCAAGCCATCCCACACGTGAGATAAACCTGAGGATGCTGGACGGGGAAGCGGCTCTAATCTTAGCCATGTCCGGCCAGGAGTCCCCCAACATGGATCGTCTTAATTCGACAAGTACGGGACACTCACAAAGTATGTGTTGCGCCGTCTCATCTTCTGTGTAGCATCCTCTACAGGATGGTGATTCAACCAAGCCCATGCGGTGCATGTGCTTGTTAAGTTTACAGTGCCCAGAAAGTATGCCCACAAGTAGCCGCAGGTTCTTTCTGGATAGCCCTGTGCAAAAACGCGCCAGGCTACGAGATGGTCCTCTGAAGGCCTCTCTCGCGTAACGGCATTCTGACATCAAGTTCCACCTAACCCTATGCTGGGCTTGGGTGTCTTGAGTTATTAAGTTGTTTACAGTTGATACTGTAAGTGGAAGAGCCGGCTCTGGACCATAAAACAGTTGTTTTGAGGCCAGTCGGGCTAACTTATCGGCTTTTTCATTGCCTGTTGTTCCAGCATGCCCTTTAACCCATACCAGTTCAAGGGTATTGCTGTTTGTCAGTTGCTCCAGTATTTGGTGACACTCGGAAACCAGCCTGGAGGTAATTTTGTGTTGACCTAGTGCCTGCAGAGCGGCTCTGCTGTCACTGGAAATTCTAATGCTTTTATTCTTTATGCTGTGCATAAGAATTATTCTTGCACTAAGCGTTATTCCTGCTAGTTCTGCCTGAAAGACAGTCGAAATTTTGCCTAGTGGTTGGCTGATATGGAGGTTCAGTTCTTTGGAATAAATTCCGGTGCCTGTTCCTTCCATTGTTTTAGATCCGTCCGTGAAGATGGATATGTCTGGTTGGGATGCCACTTCCGCATCAAAAAAGATGCGGTAGTTTTTCCCTAGTATAAATCGAGGGATGAGTGAGTCAGATCGTCCTTCTAGTATAGGCAGTCGCTTGACTGCCTCGCCCAGAATTCGAGAGTGTCCCACCTCAGTACCTCTGCTGTTCAACAACCCTTTATTTTTCAGACGCAAGGCTGCCACCGTGGCCTGCTCTCTCACGTGGAGATCCAGTGGAGGCAGACCCAGGAGGGCCTCCATGACGGCTGTGGGGTAGGGTGGAACATTTCAACAAAAAAATTCAAATCGAAAAGCCTGGGCCGTAGAAAGTTGCCATTTAGGCTAAAAGTAACATTAAAAAAATTTGAGGTAAAAAAAAAATTTCTTTCCTGTTGCGCAAGGTAAATTACGTCACAGTGCAAATAAGAGCTTTGCGCAAAATGAAAACTTAGGTTTTTCAATGCTATTGTTTATTTCATATTGGTTGTAGTTTAAATGGAAGCATTTGACACCACAGGCATATTAAAATAATTTTTCTGAAAAAAATATTTAATATGAGCGACGCGCGTATTAAGTTTTCGGACTATATTTGCGTTGCGATTTCTATTCGTCTGCGGTGTTCGTCGCGTCTGCGTCGACAATTTTAACCTCACTTTAGTATTTAGTGTCGAGTACAGTGTTTTAGTTAGTGTATTGACAATTAGGTACCTACTTTGATAGTACCCACAGTTATTTCCTGCAAACGTGAGTTAATAATAAATTCCAATTCCCTTGTAAATATTATCTTATACTTTATTTTTGATTTAACAGCTAAATGGTTGTGATTATTATCGAAAATGAGTGGGAAATTTAAAACACGTAATAAAACCAACTGCGAAATATTCGGAGCTCCTCAAGAACTGTCAATAAATGTTTTACCAACACACGAAGATGTGATGAAAGAGTATTTATGGACGAAATATCAATTAATGACGACAAGGAAGAAGGAGCCAAACATTTCTGAAATATGCGAAATCATATGTTCAAAACTGGAAGCAATTTGGCAAAAGGCATCTATTCCTGTAATTAGCCACCAACGAATTATTCATCTCATACGAGCTTACTACGATAAATACAGAAAGTTGTTCAAGTTTTCCGAGGCGCGTAAAAAAACGCCAAAGCATGTTAGTAAAATAAAGACATTTCAACAAGAGTCAAAACAACTCTTCGATATTTCTGCTTGTAAATGTTCCGAATACATTCATTGCAAATGTGACATCGCTCGTAAAGTGCCAGCCAACGAGAGAGTATTTTTAGAAGATCAGAGAACATCTCGTAAAATGTGTATCGGTGCAGTTGATCTTGTAGCAACAAAACAATTAGTACGTAAACTGAAGAGAAATTATCGTGATACGAAAATTACAGATGTAAAAATAGATCATAATCAAGTGGCCACTGAAAGTGACATGGAGAACATACTTTCCAGTTCTTCTTCATCAGAAGTCTCTAACAGTGATGAAGATATTCTTGTACCACCCTCGGTTCCACCACGTGAGCCACAGACGTCACCTTCATCACAACCGTCAACTTCAAGAGGTACTTCTACTTATGGCCGCCAGTTCCCTTCATTGGCTCTGGCTTGTGATCGTACCGGTGTGTCCGATCGTATTGCTGCAACAATTGTTAGCGCAGCGTTTGAGGATGTTGGACTAGTAACGACAAATGATGCCTCAAAAGTAGTGGATCGCATGACAATCAGAAGGGCCAGAAAAAAAAGACGATTAGAGGTAGGACAAGAGTTGTCAAAAGATGCAGGTCACTTTGGTTTATATTTCGATGGTAGGAAGGACAAAACTATAAAACAACAACTTGTCGATGGAAGATATCATCGAATTACGGAAACCGAAGAACATTATACCTTAATAAAACAACCAGGATCCTTCTACTTTGGTCACGTTACACCAATATCTGGTTCCGGCTTAAACATTAAAGAAAGTATCATAGCCTTTCTTAACCTTCCAGCGCTCGCGCCTACATAAAATTTACGACAATTTAACAAAATCGTGTTTATTATTGTTTCTGTAAATTTGTTTTCTACCTGACCCTTTTGTATTCCACGTATGTTCAGTTAGGTAGCAGGGGGCGAAACAATCATTGTCATTTGGGTATTTAAATTAATTGTATTCTATACTTTGTGCGCTTAAGAACATCCTAAGTAACGTTTATAGCGCATGGGTTTTGAAACAAATGTCTTCAATTTTGCAAATGTATATAATTTTAGTACTGTAAGTTCGATTATTTTCATATCGATAAGTGTAAAATGTAGTGTCTTAGATATTTGCATATATTTTACATAAATTACCTGTGTTACTTTTATACTGAGAAGGAGTAGTTTATAATAGAATTAATTTAAATTAGATAGGCTACGAAGTTCATTTTTGTTTGTTTGATGTAAATTTAACAAATACAAACGTTTATTCTTAATTCCCTAATACCATTTTATATTTTAAATCCAAAGAATTTGAAAAAAAACGGCTCTAACCAACCTACATAAAAAATATGACACGCGCGCGCTGGTGTAATAACAAAGCGCGCGAGCGCTGGAAGGTTAATAAAAACAAAATTGATCTGACAAAAATAACTGCAGTTGGATGTGACGGAACTGCAGTAAATACTGGGGGCAAAAGTGGTGTCATTAGGCTTTTGGAAAAAGAATTAGATAGACCATTACAATGGTTTGTATGTTTATTGCATACTAATGAATTGCCGCTTCGGCATTTACTGCACCATTTGGATGGTCAAACTGCAGGACCCCGCGCATTTTCTGGGCCTATCGGAAAGAAATTGGAAAACTGTGAGAAATTACCTATTTCATTATTTTCCAGAATTGATACAAGCGTTTCTGACCATATTGATGGTACCGACCTTAGCGCCGATCAAAAATATTTATTGGAAATGTGCCATGCTATTTCTAATGGATATTGTCCTTCAAATTTGGCCCACAGAAATCCGGGGAAATTGTCTCACGCTCGGTGGTTGACAACAGCTAATCGAATCTTAAGATTGTATGTTGCCACCGATAAGCCCTCTGACAATCTGCAGACGCTGGCTGAATTTGTAATGAAAGTTTACGCGCCGAGTTGGTTCAATATCAAGGTAAATTCGTCATCCGCAAATGGAGCCAATCATTTATTTCAAATGATTAAATTGTCTCGCTATCTTAATGACGAATTGAAAAACGTTATAGATCCCGTCGTCCAACGAAATGGGTACTTTGGCCACCCAGAAAACATTCTGATTGCAATGCTTTCGGATGAACGACCAGTTATACGAAGATTGGCATATAGGCGTTTGCAAAAAATAAGAACTTTAGAAAGGAAGGTTCCAAAAGAAATTCGATCATTTGTTATACCAAAATTCAATTTTCAAGCTTCACATTATACTGATCTAATTTCATGGAACTCAGAAGAAACAACCTTAACCGAGCCGCCTCTGACTTTTCATATTGACAATTTAGAAGAACTAATAAAAGCGGAAGTACCTCCCAAGGTGGAGTTTGCTTCTTACCCTTGCCACACTCAGGCGGTAGAAAGGAGTGTCAAATTGGTTACAGAAGCATCGGCTGCCGTTTGCGGAGAGGACTCTAGGGATGGTTTTATTCGGGCCACCTTAAAATCTAGATCTATAATGCCATTTTTCGAAACTAAATCTCACTATCGCACACAATAACTTTTTTTCACTTTTCTGCATAATATTATATACGATAGAAATTGGTTTCTTTGTTTGAAATAAAAATAAGTAAAATAAAATTTGTGAATTTTTTTTATAATAATAATAAGATTACCTGGAGCTCTAAAAGTTGCCGTTTGTTATAAGATTGGATTAGAAAAAAAAATTAGCCATAACAAGCCACATTTTCATGCTGCGCATGGCAATTTTTTGGATTTTGGCATTATGTGACTTGCGCAAGAACATTGAATTTTTATTTTCGGATTGGGCTTTGCCTATATTAGTCTCTATTTATTTAGCAACTTTTGAAACCCCAGGACAATCGAAAAAAAAAAAATCAAAAAATGTCCAAGTGGAAATGTTCCACCCTACTGTGGGGGTCGTTCGCATTGCGCCCGTGCACGAAAGGCACGCTAGTCTTTGCACATGGTTAAGAAGTGCTATGGTTGTGGAGAGTCTGGTTCTAGGCCACCAGACAATTGCTCCGTAACAAAACATAGGTCTAATCACAGCGGTGTACAGCCACAGGACAGCCTTTGGGGATGGACCCCAAAGGAGATGCTTGTAGAGGGGAATATCCGTTACCCTAGGGTTGCGATAACCCATGTGGACGGCCCTCTTGTAGTTAATTTCAAAAGAAATCATTCTATGGTCCGAAACAGTCGCTTCAGAAGTGACTTTCCAGTTAGTTATGTGGTCAGATATGTTCATTGAAGAAATTAATTTCTTCGATTATCTCCCCTTTGTGTGTCTGGACCTCATCATGATATGTTCATTGAGGCCAGATTTATGTCAATCACAGTCTGGCTTCGAGTAGTTATGAACGTAGGTTCACTGCCCCGATTGAGTAGCTCTAGGTTAGTACTTGTCAAATATTCAAGTACAGATTTACCCCTACGGTTGGCGTCAGTGCTCCCCCATGCAGTATAGTGTGGCAGTAGGAGAGCTTATAATAATTTATCAAGTTTTGTAAGACGCATAAGATTCAGTTATGTGAATAATGATATGAAGTCGACATCATTGAAAGGAACCTTTCGCGGGTAGGATTGTGCAAGAGTTATGGATCACCACCACCGCACACCTTGATTCAGGTGAGAGCCCAGAGATGGAAGGCTATGAACGGAAAAAGGAGTGGGAAAGGATCCTGAACCAGAACCCTAATAAGAGATATTTGGAAATGAGCTAAGGTAACTCATTTTTGACGGGGCGCGAGGAGAATGGGCAGTACTTGCAAAGGATACAGTGACTATGTAGATTGCAGCAGCGCCATTTTGCATAACGACAGACGTTTTTTTTAAAGAGGTATGAAAAAATGCAGTTACGCACGCATTGATGTGCAAACCGTACCGACTAAAAAAGATCCTCTATCACCTGCCTGCTGCTCTCCGTGGCATCGCGGGAGGGGATTCAGCCGTACCTCTTCCTTCAAATGATCGAAGTCATTACTTCTTCCCTCTTAGTCGCTCTTCTTCTTCCCCTTGCCCTTCTTTCCCTCCTGTACAGCTTGGCTTAAGTCAGCTGCGAAGGTGCTGGTTACTTCGCAAGCTGACTCCGACGAAAACATGCCTTCCACCAGATCTTCAGGATGGATCCTTCTTTCAAGTGCACTTTCGAGAGTGCTGCGGGTTGTATTGAAGCGCGGACACATAAAAAACGGACGCTCCGCGTCTTCTGGGACTCCTGTACAGGCCGGACACTCCGGGGAATCCTCGTGCTTTAATTTATGGAGATAAGTCCGGATGACGAAAGACTTGGACTCATGGTAACGTAACAATTGAGTGCGCCATAACGATCGCTAGCAGAACCGAGCCCATGAAAAATGAGAGCGGGGTAAGGTGGCGGTTGATAACTGAGTTTTGCGGCAACAGTTATAAAACCAGGACCATGTGGTGTAAATGGGAAGGAAAATAAACGCAAATACTAAAAATATAACCCCTGGGCTAATACGTGGATGGCGAAGATTATCCACCCGACCTACACTAACAGTGATGAATCCTGATACCATGAGAGCAAGGATTTTAATAGGTAAAACTGTCTGGATGGAGGGGTATCCCACATTTCCACTTTACAGAGCCAGGCGATGAGGTTTCATAAACCTTAAAAAGGTAAAGATTCTCTTTTAAGTAACTCCTATGGCAGCTGCTAAACCTATTGAGGCAATTGTTATTCCGATTCGGCACCACTACTAAACTTTACTCACCTGTAGGGGAAAGACCTATAACTTACCTCTCCCATTACATACAGTGTGACTCATTTAGATTGGAAACACACATGCAAAATCTGAAGTTATTTACCGATTTTAACCAATTTTTTTTAAAATGTCAAATAATGAAACATCTACTTTGGGACAAAATTTTAAATGTTTATTCCAATTTTCAGGGCATTCTACGATAACTTTTTCGTACTCGAAATGGAGAATTGTTATTAGCGATTTGTTTATAAAAAAAATATCTACGCCACTGGATTCAGAATGCTTCCAAATATCTGTCACCAAAATTTTACAAAAATATATTTATTAATAACAAAGTTATGACAACTTAATGTTCGAAAACTTTCTACGCTAACAGTTACAAAACAACACTCTGTATCAATAGATGGCCATTGTAATTATGTTAATAATTCTTAAATTAAACTATTTAAACCATCAGTGGAGAAAAATAGTTATTTATGTATCAAGGGAATTATAAGGGTCTTAATTACCGAGGGTAAAGTTTGCGTCCCGAGGGCCTTGCGCCCGAGGGACAGCAATTACCCGAGGTAATTGAGACCTATTAATTCCCGTGATACATAGATAATTTTATTTCTGACCGAGTTTAATAAAATTTGTTCATTTCCGGTATATTTGATTCAGGTATCGTCGATTGCAGTTTTGGTTGTTGCTAGGTTACTGGTTCATAAAAGAGCCGTAGAGGGAATTATAGCGTCTTTATATCCCAAGGGAGTTATGACACTCTTTATTGGTATCGTAACTATGACAATATAAGCTTATAATATCACTGTCAGAAATAAAATATTTAAAGTAACGTAATCACTATATAATAACCGAAACGTGTGTATATGTTTGTGTTGCTGTGCACTTTTCCGACAGTCGCCGAATCCCGACGAATGCGGATGTGATATTTTAAAACCAAAGCTATTATAAATTTATAACCTACAAATTAATGCTAGAAGCTACAATTATAGATACCCCGCAAACCACGTAAATATCTGCACTAATTTTTTTCAAAGTAAGTTTTAAACATTTTAGTATAAAAGTCCGTCATCTTATCCAAGCGGTATTTGTGTCTAAATAATACGTTCAAAGTTTCCTTATGGAGATTACGTGTAAAATAGAATTCGCTATTTGTGCTTATATTTGGGTGAAAATTTTGTGTAAACATGCAAAGTGCGTCTGTCCGAGGTCCTTAACCCATTTCGAACATTAAAACAATGCCAGAAAGTATTTTCGCGAAAATTTTCAAAATGACAAGTATTGGAACTTTTTCTCGATAACATGGAAATTTAATTATTTCAAGTTGAAAAGTTATTCAAATGATGAAAAATGATTCTATTATGCCTCGCGTTAACATTTTCATGGTTAAAATGATGTAAAAAGTAGTAACAGCATTCATCATAGACTAATTTATGTGTCCCGATACCTTCTTTCGGTAACTTTCGAAATGTACATGTTTGTGTGCTTATTTCGAATTTAGAGATTTTGAACGATGAACGATGTCGTAGGTAACATATATAGTCGAATGTTTTCACCGAGAAAAATGTTTTTGCCTACATATTTAACTTAATATCTATTGATGAAAGTAGGTAGCAAGTGTATTGTTACGTTACACTATACCAAAGAGAATACCTATACTTTGACTATACTTCTAAATATACAACTTATATTGTAATTAAGAGGAAGTAAAATCCATATTTACTGCTGTACATATACGTGTAAATGATGCCTTTAGTTAGTGAAATAAACAAAAATTTGAAACTGACAACTGGCTTGGCGGATTTCTTGCATGGAAGATTACACATCTTAGGTGCCTTTCGGCAGCCTTCTTACAGCCTCCAGATAATTCAACCTTGCTGCCATCTGCCATAGGGAGAAGAAAATAACATGAATCTATCTTGGTACTTGAACGAATGCGTATTAAAGATGGATTACCGATGGTGTCGACTCTATAAAATACTCCTCGCTCCCAACAGCCTTTTCACTATCTTCAATTGGAGGATTACGTGTAACAGCCTTAAACCATACCGCTCCACAGTGTCAATCTTCTCTTCTTTTTCGAAATTTTTCGTCGAACATTACATTCCTTCGACGCCTTATTATTATGTAGTTCCTGATGTCTCTGTTCTCTTAACACAATTTCCATGTCCTAGCTGTGCCCCGCAGCTTCCAGTTTGAAGTAAGCCACCGATTACTTCGTTGCCATCCCTATTAAGTCTATTTTCAGTTAACAAAATCAACTCCCGTGCCATGACGATATTCATTTACTCAAATGTGGTCAATGAAACGTTCGTTTCCCATGCCATTCAAGAACGTGGTTTACCATGTGGATGAAGGTACAGTTTAACCGACACCTAAAAAAACGTTACGAGGACAATGTACATTGAGCATGAAGATTATAATAATGTCATTGTCACGAATATGAAGCCATTTGGATGTAACTGCTACGTTCGCATTCCAAGTCAGAAAATAAAGAAACTTGACAGAAAGAGCCAGAAAGGTAAGCTATGATACAGAAGAAATTGGTTACAGAGTACACATATCTGAACAGAATGTTATAGAAGTATCGTACAATGTCATATTTGACGAAAGTCACAATGTAGAAAGCCCAAAGACTGAAATAGATATGGATTCTTTAATGAAAGAAGCCGTTGATTCTCAGGAGGAGCTTGTGTATGACAGCGAAAGTGAAGAAGATGCCAGCAGCGATGATGATTTTGTAGAAGGTGACAGTGAAATACAAAAAAAAAACAAAATCTGCAAGAAAACATTCAAAATGGAAATGGTAGAAAGTTGAGAGACAGGACTAGCATAAAACCTCATCCTAGGCATCATGATTATGAAACTAGCTACATGGTATTAATTGGAAAATGTGGACAAGTGGACAAGAGTGATAAAGATGCACTAAAAGACATTGAATGGAAAAAAGCAATGGATGATGAGATGAATTCATCATTAAAAATGAATACCTGGAAGTTGACTAATTTGCCAGATGGTCGTAAACCTCTATCTTGTCGTTGGTTATTTCGAGTCAAAGACAATGGTGTTAAAAAAGTTCGACTAGTTGCCAGAGGATATGGTCAAGAGTACGGAGTGGATTATTTTGATATATTTTCTCCTGTTACTCGACATGCCAGTATCACATTACTGTTGAGTTATGCAGCCTCAAAACATTGGTGTATCAAGATATTTGACATCAAAACTGCATTTCTTAATGGAGACCTCGAAGAAGAGATATACATGTCACAACCTGAAGGGTACGATGATGGTAGTGGCAGAGTATGCAAATTATGTAAGAGCCTGTATTGACTTAAGCAAGCTCCTAAGTCATGGAATATCAAGTTTACATCTTATATTAAGAGTATAGATTTTTGTGATACAGATGATGATCCTTGTTTATTCTACAACAAAGGCAGAACTGTGATGATGGCATTTCATTTAGACGATGGTCTGGTCATAGGCGAATCTGAAAAAGAAGTAGACAGATTATTGAAGAATTTAGGCAAAGCGTTTGAAATAAAAGTAGGGAAGCCAAAGAATAACATTATATTATATTACCTTGGAATGGGAATTCATGTTATGAGAAATGGTATTTTTGTCAATCAGTCTGGGTATACTGCAAGAATTTTAGAGAAATACGGTTTCAAGGATGTGTATGATACAGCAACACCAATGGAAGCTGGAATGTTAACTGACAAGGTAATTTAAAATAATTTGGATAGGAAACTGCTTTCCAGAAATGGATTCTGATGCTTCCAATGGGGAAAGATGGGTACTCATTCATTTTTTGTAAGTGTCTGTACAACTGGCGGATCTGTCATCCATGAAGATCTTACAGTTTTCGCTGCAAAATGGAATTCAATTCTCAAACGATTGAGATCTTCTGGATGAAGAGAAGAAAAGAATATTTAGAGCTGGTAAGAGAAGCATTAAAATTGTTAGTGCCATTCGCCACTTCGTACCTGTGTGAACTAACGTTCTCTTCAATGCAGAAAAACTGTGAGTCCCATGTTTCTCTTGATCTCCCTCTTCTTTGTTTTTGTTGCCCATACCGCTTCCACCACCCCTGCCCCCTTACCATGCAGGTCGCCTCAATTATTTTCCTCAGGAGCTTCATTTCAAAAGTTCTCAGTTTGCTCTTGTTCGACACTTTGATCTTATGTCGTTTCTGATGGCGCCCTTGTCCAAGCTGTATCTCGCAGTTTCCAGCGTGAAGAAACTGACCAATGAAACGTTCCTTCTTCACGTTATTCGAGAACTTAGTTTATCACGTGCCTGAAAGTGCAGTTTAACCGACACCAAAGAATTAGGTTATGTGGCACCAGGGTGTGAAGGTTTCTATTGTCGTAGATTTGATGCGTTAATCGTATATCAAAAGGCAAAAGTCAACCAAATCATCATGTAACCTTAGAACTTTCTTTAGATAAGATATAAATTTCACTCATCGTACGTTAATTTCTTAGTATAGTTGTGAATTCAATCAGCAATGGCCGAAAAACATTTAATAAAGGGTAATGCAAACGAATCGAACGTTTCCGCTCTAATCACACTTTCAGGTAGCGAATTTCCTAAAAGGACCAATAACAAACTTCGATTATTTTCCATGAAGTATTGTGCATTCGCCATACGGGTTCGTGCAGTACTGGCATTGAAAAATATACCGCACGAAATTGTAAACATAAGTACGATAAACAAACCAGAATGGATTACAGAAATAAATCCAAAAGGTAAGACGCCTAGCGAGAACTCAAGGATAATATTATTGTCATATTATTTAAGGACAAATACCAATATTGGACACGGGATCCTTATTTCTGCCAGAAAGCCTGGCGATTTGCGAGTATCTCGATGAGGTGTACCCTGAACCACCCCTACACTCGGCGGATGAACAGGAACGAAATCGAGACGTTGAGCTGTTGAAAGTATTTGATGACCTTCTATCGATCCTCGATGCAGGGGTCAGGAGTAATGATGAAAGCACGTACCCTGGCTTCGCACAGCGACTAGTAGAGTTTGGCCCGAAATTTGAAGGTGAACTGAAGAAACGAGGTTAGGTGTTTGTTTGCCATATTTTAGATTTTTAATTCCTCGACTGTAGGTACGTACTTTGGAGGTACTCAGCCGCGATTTCATGATCTGGCCCTTTGCCGAACGCGTCTCTGTCCTTGAGAGATTATTCAATACCAAATTTCCCGATGCAACTATTTTTCCTCATCTGTACCGTTGGTGTGCAATTATGCGTAAACATCCAACGTTGAAAGAAAATCAAATGGATTTGGAGAAACTTTACACGGCTTACAAATTGTTCCGTTGTGGGGATCCGTCTGGCAACTTTGATTTCTAATGGTTGTGTACCTACTTTTCTGTTTTATCAGTTTTATATAGTACATTATATTCTCTGAAAAATAATTTTTGAAAAATCTCTAAATTTAGGTGACCACACTTTTGTCCGAGTATTGACCTCGACCTTTTGGCCATTTTGATATCTACAACTATTCAGCAAACAAGAAAACAACTTTTGAGAAGTAGGAGGATGAACTCTGATAGTCTAGAGTATTTTCATGATTATACCGTTTGGCACCCTGGTAAAGTTGGGCTTAACCAGGAGATTTCGTGTTGAAATTGGAACTGCCACACCAGTACACTGCAAAAATATTTTCCTATGCAGTACCAAAGAATATAATACTCGTTGGCAGTACCGCATACGATGGGAGGGTGGTCAAAATTCCACGCGCACATAGGCCACTTATTCGGGCCCTTAGTGCTGCCTGCTTGATTAGAGTCGTTCGACTCCGCAACATAACTCAAGCCATCCCACACGTGAGATAAACCTGAGGATGCTGTACGAGGAGCGGCTGTAATCCTGGCCATGTCCGGTCAGAAGTCCCCCTACATGGATCGTCTTAATTCGACAAGTACGGGACACTCACAAAGTGTGTGTTGCACCGTCTCATCTTCTACAGGTTGGTGATTCAACCAGTTAGGCCACCAGACAATTGATCGGTAACAGAACACAGGTCTAATCACGGCGGTGTACTGCCACAGGACGGCCTTTGGGGATGACCGCTATGTCTTCCCATTGCGCGGCGACATTTCCAGAAGGCCCTATTTGTTTTTTACCTAGATACTTCACTGACTCTGAAAAGTGGAGGTGTTTTTGGAAGAGTAGAGGAGCTCGAAGGCCCTCAATCCTCCTTTTCCTTGTGAAGAGAACTACCTCCGTTTTGTCGGGTTTATGCACAGGGAGTGTTCCTCACACCATTCTTCGATTGCTCTGAGGGTTGATTGCATAAGACTGCACAGAGTAGCCTCGAACTTGCTGGTTATTAGGATAGCCCAGCGTATAGTAGCTAGCTGAGCAGGCTGTTTACAGTTAAGTTCCACAGAAATAGTGACAGCACCCCACCTTGGGGGCATCATCTCACTACTGTACACCTTACCGTTATGTCGCCTACGCTGATGTGCACTGCTCTGAGTTTCAGCAGCTGCACAATCTAGCTTCGTAGGACCTCAGTTATACCATGGTGGGGTAATGCACCTTCAATTCTTTCGATGGTTGTTTTGTCAAACGCCCCTTCTATCTCTATGAATGCTCCCAGAGTGGACTGCTTAGTGCTTATGGTCCAGCGATCTCTCAATCCTCCCCACGACGGAATGTAGGTCTGATTCTATGGATCTTCCAGGAGAGTATGCATGTTGATTAGGGTGCAGCGGGAGTCGTGGTGTGAATAAAAGCAATTTTTATCTTCCTCCATTGTTTTGGTATGTATCTAAAGGCGATACAGCCCGTATAAATTCTCACCAGGTGGACAACACTAACATCCAGTCTCCATTGCAGAAGAGCCGGTTTTATGCCGTCCAATCGTGGTTATTTATATGCTGAGAATGTCTTCACCGCCCAGGTGACTCTTGCCACATCCACTATCTGATCAGCAGATCCGTCGTGCGAGTGAAGGGGACCTCTTCTGGCCAAGTAGTGTGTGGGGTGTTGATGGCTCCAGGAAAGTGAACGTCTCTTAGCACTTTAGCTGTCTCGGAGAGGTTGTCCGTATTGGGACCATCCTCACCTCTGAGGCTAGCTGGGTTGTAATATGGATCTTTTGTTAGGATTTTATTTAGGCGCGATGCAGAAGAGGTGGATTCTATGGAGCCGCAAAAACTCCTCCATGCCCCTCTCTCACGCCTCCTAATATCCTTCTTGTATACCCTTAGGTTTGCCTTGTAGGCCTCCCAGCCAGCTGTGACCTTGGTCTTCCTTGCCTTATTGAATAGTTTGCGCAGCCGAGTTTTCTGCCTTTAGAACGCCCTGCACCACCAAGGATGGTTGTAGGGTGTCTCAGCAGTTCTCAGAGGACATGCCTGTTCAAATGTCTCTACAATACAATCGGAAAGAAGATCCACTTCGTCCTGTAAGTTGACAGGACTCGAGAGACGTCCCCCAAAAGGGTGCTCTCTAAGTTTTTCTCCAAGGAGATATTTGTAGAGGTTAATATCCGTTACCCTAGGGTTGCGATAACCCTTTTGGATGGCCCTCTTGTACTTAATTTCAAAAGAAATCATTCTATGGTCCGACATAGTCCCTTCAGAAGTGACTTTCCAGTTGGTCATGTGGTCAGATATGCTCACTGAGGCCAGATGTATGTCAATTACAGTCTGGCTTCGGGTAGTTACGAACGTGGGTTCACTGTTCCGATTGAGTAGCTCTAGGTTAGTACTTGTGAAATATTGAATTAGAGAGATTTACCCGTAGAGTTGACGTCAGTGCTCCCCCATGCAATATGGTGTGCATTTGAATCACACCCTATAATGATGTCTTTGTTGTTTTTCTCACAGTGTTCTATCAGCTCTACCATCTCGTTACTGGGAGGTAGATTGACGGAATCTCCTGGGAGATATATAGAGGCAACAACTAGTTCAGCTCTACCCTGTATGTCACAGCTTACCTGTATAGCCGTGATATCGCGACCAGACAGGTGTGGCAGTAAGAGAGCTTAATTTATCAAGTTTTGTAAGACGCATAAGATTCAGTTTGTTTTATCAATGAATATTTAAAAAAAACCAAGCTTAATTCCGTTTATCGAACATGTGAGACATGTGAAGTCCACAACACCATTGAAATGAGCCTTTCGCGGGTAGGATTGACAAGCGTTATGGAAAGGTGACACTGTCTGACGCGCAGGTCGTGGCAGGATTACCACCACTGCACACCTTGGTCCAGGTGAGAGCGCAGAGATGAAAGGCTATGAATGGTAAAAGGAATGGGAAAGGATCCTGATTCCTGAACCAGAACCCTAATAAGAGATGTTTGGAAATGAGCTAAAAGAACTCATTTTTGACAGGGCGCGAAGAAAATGGGCAGTACTTACAAAGGATACGAGCGGGAGACGACAGTGACTATGTAGATTACGGCATGACGACAGACGTTTTTTTTAAAGAGGTATGAAGAAATGCAGTTACGCACGCACTTTGGTCCGCGATGAAGATTCCTGGAGTGCAGTGCCGGACTTGGTTTGGCCTTAGGATGGTATTGACCACGAGCCGCCATGGTTGGTGAGCCCTCGCACCTTTGCCTCGGCACGTACGCACGTACCGACCAAAAAACATCGTCTATCGCCTGCCTCCTGTGCCCCGTGGCATCGCCGGGAGGGGAGGGGAGGGGGGTTCAGCCGTACCTGTTCCTTCAAATGATCGAAGTCATTACTTCTTTCCTGCCCTTATGTCTCTCATGTTCAGCTTGGCGTAGGTCAGCTGCAAAGGTGCTAGTTGTTTCCCAAGCTTACTCCGACGAAAGCATGCCTTCCACTAGATTTTCAAGCTCGATCCTTCCTCCAAGTGCACTTTCGAGAGTACTGCGGGTTGTATTGAAGCGCGGACAAAAAAACGCGTGCTCCGCGTCCTCTGGGACTGCTGTACAGGCCGGACACTCCGCGGAACCTACGTGCTTGAATTTGTGGATAACGAAAGACGTGGACTCATGGTAACGTAATAATTGGGTGCGCCATAACGATCGCTAGCAGAACAGAACCCATCAAAAATGAGAGCGCAAAAAAGTGGCAGTTGATAACTGGGTTCTTCGACAACAATTATAAAACCAGGACCAAGTGGTATAAATGGGAAGAAAAATAAACGCAAACTCTAAAATTATAGCGCCTGGGATAATAGATGGATGGCGAAGGTCCTCCACCGAATCTGCATTGATAGTCATGAATCCTGATACCATGAGAGCAGGGATTTTAATAGGTAAAACTGCCTGGATGGAGGGGTGTCCCACATTTCCACTTTACAGAGCCAGGCGATGAGGTCATAAACCTCAAGAAGCTAAAGATAGTATAAGCTGTTTGACAGAGTTCTTTCACTCTTTTAAGTAACTCATATGGCATATGACAGTTGTTATTCCAATTCGGCACCACTACTAAACTTTACTCACCTGTAAGGGAAAGACTTATAACTTAGCTCTCCCATTACATAGGTTAGTCAGGAAAAGATGCACGTCGAGTGCTTTGGCTAAATAGTTTTTCAACATTTCACCTGGCTAGCTGACAACTTGCTTGGCGGATTTCTGGCATGGAAGATTACTCATCTTAGGTGCCTTTCGGCAGCCTTCTTACGGCTTCCGGATAATTCAACCTTGCTGCCATCTGCCATTGGCAGACCAAAAGGATCTGAATCTATCTTGATACCGCTCCATAGCGTCACGCTGACTGACTCTTCTCTTCGTTTTCGAAATTTTTCGTAGAACATTACATTGCTCAAACGCCTTGTTATTATGTAGTTCCTGATCTATCTGTTCTCTTAGGACAATTTCTTTGTCCTAGCTGTGTCCCGCAGCTTCCAGTTTGAAGTAAACCACCGATTGCTTCGTTACCGTCCCTATGGAATCTATTTTCAGTTAATAAAGTCAACTTCCGTGACATGAACGATATTCATTCATTCAAATTCAATGGAACGTTCGTTTCCCATGCCATTCAAGGACGTGGTTTACCATGTGACAGAAGGTACAGTTCAACCGACACCTAAAAAAAGACGTTACGAGGACAATGTATATGGGGCGTGAAGATTATAATAATAATAATAATAATAATAATAATAATAATAATAATAATAATAATAATAATAATTAATAATAATGATCTTAAATTATACGCCTCTACAAGCACAAAACTCAACCATTTATTACATATCACTGAAACATTTTCACATGATATACACATGGAGTTTGGTATTGACAAATGCAAAACACAACACATCACTGCTGGTAAGAGAGAATTTGTGGATTTTGAGCTCGAACATGGTGACCATATAAGATCCATGGACGAGAATGAAACTTACAAGTATCTTGGTTTTCAGCAAAACACACACATAAAACATACACAAATAAAACGAAATCTAATCACACAATATTTACACAGATTACGCAGTATACTTAAAACACAACTACACGGTAGAAACACTGTCAAAGCTATTAACACATACGTTACACCGGCCCTTACTTATTCCTTTGGAATAATAAAGTGGACCAATACAGATTTAGAACAGGTACAGCGAAACACACGTACATTACTCACTAAACACCGAATACATCATCCACACGCCTCAACAGTAAGACTATACCTTCCTCGTTCACGAGGAGGTAGAGGCTTAACAGACATAGCCCTGTTACACCAAACACAAATACACAAACTACGAGAATACTTTTATAACAAATCACACATTTCAGCGCTACACAAAACAGTCACACTTGCAGACAAATCTTACACACCCTTAAATATGAGTAATAGAAACATCACACCACCAATGAGTAGAGATACGTACATCACACATAACATACAAACTTGGACACAAAAGACTTTACACGGACGATATCCGCAGGAGATTAACGAAGACTGTGTTGATATTATAGCAACGCATGCTTGGTTAACCAAATGTGATATTTTCCCAGAGTCAGAGGGTTTCATGTTTGCCATACAAGATCAGGTCATTTACACACGAAATTACAGAAAACACATAATTAAAGATAGGACAATTACACATGATCTTTGTAGACAATGTTCGCAAAGACCAGAAACTATACAACACATTATATCAGCATGTACACGTCTAGCACAAACAGAATACAAACACAGACACGATCAGGTAGCTAAGATAATACACCAAAAACTCGCCACAAAACATAACCTTTCTACTGATAACACACCCTATTACAAATATACACCGCAAGTTGTACTTGAAAACACCACACACAAACTATATTGGGATAGGACACTACTCACAGATAAAACTGTATATAACAATAGGCCAGATATAACACTTATAGATAAAACACAAAAAATCATATACATAATAGATATTGCCGTTCCCAACACAAACAATTTAGCCAATACACACGCAGAGAAACATCGCAAATACACTGATATAGCTCAGGAACTTAAAGTGCAATGGAGAATGGGAACTGCTCTTACAGTACCCATTGTTCTTAGTGCAACAGGAGTTATACCAAAAACAATACATCACAGTTTGCACATTTTAGGGTTAGATAAGAACATATACATACAATTACAAAAGGCAGTCATTATTAACACTTGCCACATAGTTAGAAAATTTCTAAACATAACGGAAGATACCGCACATCACTCAGAACCACATCACACACTTTCAAATAATACCATTCAAACACAAAATGAAACACAACACTCAATCCTCCCTTCACAAATTGAAACTCTGTTGCATACACAACATAACATTATAGAAAGTCCATTACCAACACATAACACTTCAACAATCACTCATGTAACACCTCTGACTCGTTCTCATGCACTCAAACGTAAACACACAATATACTCACAGTATCAGAATTCGCAATTAACACAAAACACAAACAACACATTACCCACTCGAATGCAACCTATGCGTCGAGCTAAACAACAAAAAACGCTTACACAATAACCATAACACTTTTTCAAAACATACATATTATGTTCATTTTTTCTTTTCTATAAAAAGTCACTAAGTCACGAATAAGTGACGCCAACGGAGAAGCCTAGGAATATAGGGTCTCTTTTTGTTATTGATGCGCGACGCTGCGTTCATGTTAATGCCTTCGCGGAAAGAGGGTCGACGGGACGTGGCTTTTACAAATTGGGATCAAATACACCGAGGCTTCTCAAACAAATACATTATCTAAAATGTGATCAGCGTTGGTTTTATCAACGTCATTTAATTTAATGAACATAATATGTGTATAGTATTTAGTATGTTCACTTTTTAACAGCAACTTCAAATTTATATTGTATAGATATATGTATTAATAGGACTAATCGTTACTTGATTTCGATCCGTGCGATTAGTTAACCAGGCTTGGCCTGAGTATCGATAACAATCGAAGTACATAATAATAATAATATGCATTTATTGGCCAAAAGATTTACTTCCAATCCGACCAAATAATAATAATTAATATTAAGTAACTAAATTAAATTATTAAATAAATTTATTTAAATTAAATAATAAACTATAAATAAATACTAATACCAATACTAAAGGTCAACATATACAAATTCATCACAGAATAGTATAAATACATCCATTTATTTATTAGTTTATTAATTAAATCATTATGTAAGTATAGGTTATGGTAAGTTTGATGTTTTAATCGTACTACATCAAAATAACAAGGTCAAAGTCAAGCAAAACATTATGTATATAACCTTAGATAAGATATAAATTTCACTCAACATACGTTAATTCTTAGTGTAGTTTTGAATTCAATAAGCAATGACCGAAAAACATTTAATAAAAGGTAATGCAAACGAATCGAACGTTTCCGCTCTAAATTACACTTTCAGGTAGCGAATTTCCTAAAAGGACCAATAACAAGGTTCGATTATTTTCCGGGGAGTACTGTGCATTCGCAATAAGGGTTCGTACAGTACTGGCATTGAAAAATATACCGTACGAAATTGTGAACGTAAATACGATAAACAAACCAGAGTGGCTTACAGAAATAAATCCAAAAGGTAAGACGTCTAGCGAGAATTCAAAGATAATTGTCATATTGTTTAAGGACAAATACCAGTATTGGACACGGGATCCTTATTTCTGCCGGAAAGCCTGGCGATTTGTGAGTACCTCGATGAGGTGTACCCTGAACCACCCCTACACTCGGCGGATCAACAGGAACGAAATGGAGATGTTGAGTTGTTGAAAGTATTTGATGACCTTCTATCGATCCTGGATGCCGGGGTTAGGAGTAAAGATGAGAGCACCTACTCTGGCTTTTCACAGCGACTAGTAGAGTTTGGCCCGAAATTTGAAGATGAACTGAAGAAACGAGGTTTGGTGTTTGTAATATTTTAGATTTTTAATTCCTCTACTGTTCAGGTACGTATTTTGGAGGTACCCACCCGCGTATGGTCGATTTCATGATCTGGCCCTTTGCCGAACGTGCGTCTGTCTTAGAGAGATTATTCAATACCAAATTTCCCGATGCAACTGTTTTTCCTCATCTGTACCGTTGGTGTGCAATTATGCGTAAACATCCAACGTTGGAAGGAAATCAATTGGATTTGGAGAAACTGTATAAATTGTACGTAATGTATCGTTCAGGAAATCCGGAGGACAGCGAAATTGATATCTAATGGCTATGTCAGTATTTGCGAATAAAAAGTGTGTGGCCTTGATGGTCATGTTATTTATTTCTCCGAGACACAATGTTCACCCTTTGTCAAGGTACCTATTTCACACAACACACAACAAATATTTAATTCCACACTTCACAAAATCTACTAAAACATTAAGAGCTTTTTGAAAAAACCTTAAAAGCTAGATACTCCTGAAGTGTGACCCAATCGATAAAGGTTCAAGTTTTTGAGCAGAAGACAAAACCTTAATCATCTTAGGGTTGTGTGCCATCTCAAAAGATAAATTACACTGATTGTTGATACATATTTGGGGCGGAAACAAGATGTTCTTACTGTAATGAATTCATCAGACTCTCATCATTTCCAAGCAAGACCGCCGCAGCAAAAGAAATGGATCGCTGGACTGACTTGATCACTTTCACTTTCGCTTCGGGACGTCGTACGCTCTATTATTGAAATGGTCGACTGTGCTGTTAGAAGACATCATGCTTTTCAATGTGTTGAGTCTACAAAGCGAATGCCTCAGCACCCCAACTCCCAAATCCGTCCCGGTTTACCCATCCTTCAAGAGGTCCTGAAAGGTCCAAGCAATCTGTCTCTGTCGTCTCTGCGACCAGCGAAAGCGGAGGAATGAAACACAATACCTTTCCTTTTCTTCTATCATTCCATTTCCTTTTGATATCCAATTTCCTTCCCGACTTTGTCCTTGTTAGTCCTTCTTTTTAGTCTGTTGCCGTAATTAGGCTACCTACCTTTAAGAATAGTTTCGTAGATCATTAACGTGCGAAAAACCTGAAGGCCAAACTTGTATTCAGTATTTACCCTACCGGATCGATTGTACTACCGATAATATTGCACTCATTATTTTAAAAAGAAGGTCAACTTCTAAAATTAGGCTACTTTGTGCAGTCTTATGCAAGCAGCCCTCAGAGTAACCGAAGAATGGTGTAAGGAACACTCCCTGTCCATATACCCAACAAAAACGGAGGTAGTTCTATTCACAAGGAAAAGGAAGATTCAGGGCCTTCGAGCTCCTCTACTCTTCCAAAAACACCTCCAGTTTTCAGAGTCAGTGAAGTATCTACGTATTACACTTGACAACAAACTGAACTGGAGCAAACACATCCAGCTTAAAGCGGAGAAAACAAATAGGGCCTTCTGGCAATGTCGCCGCGCAATGGGAAGACTTTGGGGCCCGTCCCCAAAGGCTGTCCTGTGGCTGTACACCGCTGTGATTAGACCTATGTTTTGTTACGGAGCAATTGTCTGGTCGCCTAGAACCAGGCTCTCCACAACCATAGCACTTCTTAACCATGTGCAAAGACTAGCGTGCCTCTCGTGTACGGGCGCAATGCGAACGACCCCCACAGCCGTCATGGAAGCCCTCCTGGGTCTGCCTCCACTGGATCTCCACGTGAGGGAGCAGGCCACGGTGGCAGCCTTGCGTCTGAAAAATAAAGGGTTGTTGAACAGCAGAGGTATTGATGTGGGCCACTCCCGAATTCTGGGCGAGGCATTCAAACGACTGCCTATACTAGAAGGACGGTCTGACTCACTCATCCCTCGATTTATACTAGGGAAAAACTACCGCATCTTCTTTGATGCGGAAGTGGCATCCCAACCAGACATATCCATCTTTACAGACGGATCTAAAACAATGGAAGGAACAGGCACAGGAATTTATTCCAAAGAACTGAGCCTCCATATCAGCCAACCACTAGGCAAAATTTCCACTGTCTTTCAGGCAGAATTAGCAGGAATAACGCTTAGTGCAAGTATAATTCTTAGGCACAGCATAAACAATAAAAGTATCAGGATTTCCAGTGACAGCAGAGCCGCTCTGCAGGCACCAGGTCAACACAAAATTACCTCTAGGCTGGTTTCCGAGTGTCACCAAATACTAGAGCAAGTGGCAAACAGCAATACCCTCGAGCTTGTATGGGTTAAAGGGCATGCTGGAACAACAGGCAATGAAAAAGCCGATAAGTTAGCCCGACTGGCCTCAAAACAACAGTTTTATGGTCCAGAGCCGGCTCTCCCACTTACAGTATCAACTGTAAATAACTTAATAACTCAAGACACCCAAACCCAGCATAAGCTTAGGTGGAACTTGATGTCAGAATGCCGTCACGCGAGAGAGGCCTTTAGAGGACCAACTCGTAGTCTGGCGCGTTTTTGCACAGGGCTATCTAGAAAGAACCTGCGGCTACTTGTGGGCATACTTTCTGGGCGTTAAATATGATTTATAAAAATTTTAGGGCTTTTATTTTTATTACTAAATATACTTATTCACGTTCATTTTAACTGCTTTTTTGTTTTCCTTCATTCTACACCATTGAACTGTACGCTTAGCGTATAGTTCAATGTTCTACACCTTCACAGGTCTCGGTGAGCGCCATCTAGGTAACCGACATCTTGGTAAGCGCCCTTTTTTAGTTACACAACGTAGGTATAGATGGAGTTCGTTACTATGCAGGTAAGCGCGCGAAACCTGGTGTCGGTTACATCATAGTATAGGGTCGTAATCGATTTTGTTGGAGCACAAACAGGCACTAACGAAGCACTAACGAATCATACAAAAATTTTCGTTTATGCTTCCAACGAGGCGTGAAGTTAGCGCCCTCCTGGAAAATACTGTTTTCTCGAAACGCATGAGGTCGCAATAGATTTCGTCGGAGCACAAACAGGCACAAACGAAATACTAACGAGTCATACCAAAATTTTCGTTTGTGCTTTTGATGAGGCCGCTAACTTCACGGACCTGGATAAGGTACACACCAGTCTCCTCCAGAGATTGAAACTCAGTTTTAATCAGGTTTAATCGTTGACGATATCACAAGAAAATTAAGTAGGGGAATTAGGTGCTGTGGCGTTAAGTATACAGGTAGATGCTATAGCACTGTCTTTTCCTCATTTCTCTTTTTAATGCATTTTTTTTTCCGGGAGATTGCGTGGATAAATTTGAATTTTGACTGAGAACCAGCTTTTTTCCTCTCCTTGTAATTTTCTTCGTGTCTCCATGCAGTATGTTCGAAGCGCCACATTTCACCATCCTGTCAGTAGCTGTCGGATGACTATTTTTTATATTTTTGACCGTAGGCGTTGTATTGCTCCCCAGGAACTCGAGATCTCCCCAAGAAAATTTCGTTCTTCGTTCCCGGGTTCCTCAGGACCATTCCTAGAATTTTGGTTGTTAGTTGTTTCGTTATCCATTCATTAGTCTAGGACTATAGTGCATTTGCAAAAGAGCCAGAGTAATAAATCAGCCTGTCAGGCAGATTTCAATGTAGTAGATGAGAAAACTATACAGGGTGTACCAATCTTAAGACATTGTTCGGTATATGGCTTATTTCAAGAGATATCAAAAAATGTTGTTAAGGAAAATAATAGATGTCTTTAAGGACCATATTTCTAAATTATGTTGAACTATACAGGGTGTTGCATAACTCCGTTATAAACCAAACATATGATTTTTTAAATGAGAGCCCCTGCATATTATGCCAAATTCGGATTGCCCACATTTTTTCGAGTCTTTTGATATCAGGTTTTGCTACGTTATACAGAGTCCTTTAAAAATTATGGGCACGTTTATGTGAAAATCGTAGCTAAATCAACGCCGTCTAGCTTACTGTACGTTACAGAAAAAGACAATTTCTTGGCTAATCGAGTTTCGTAATATGATGTAATATCTCCTCATTCGATTACATTTCAATTATTTTCTCTCTTTGTGTACAGGGTGGATCGAAACTCGGATCTTCATTTACTTTCTTCTTTTAAATGGAACACCCTGTATTTTATTGCATAAATAGAATCTTTGATTATGTAGCTTTAATTTTTGTTAAGCATTTTTTAAATTAAACATTACAAAATAACTCTGTTTTTATAAACTTTAGGTATAGGGAATGCTTAACAAAAATTAAAGCTACATAATCAAACATTCTATTTATGCAATAAAATACAGGGTGTTCCATTTAAAAGAAGAAAAACAATGAAAAATCCGAGTTTCGATCCAACCTGTACACAAAGAGAGAAAATAATTGAAATGTAATCGAATGAGTAGATATTACATCATATTACGAAACTCGATTAGTCAAGAAATTGCCTTTTTCTGTAACGTACAGTAAGCTAGAGGGCGTTGATTTAGCTACGATTTTAACATAAACGTGCCCATAACTTTTAAAGGACTCTGTATAACGTAGCAAAACCTTATATCAAAAGACTCGAAAAAATGTGGGCAATCCGAATTTGGTATAATATGCCGGGGCTCTCATTTAAAAAATCATAAGGTTGGGTTGTAAGGGAGTTATGCAACACCCTGTATAGTTCAACATAATTTAGAAATATGGTCCTTAAAGACATCTATTATTTTTCTTAACAACATTTTTTGATATCTCTTGAAATAAGCCATATACCGAACAATATCTTAAGATTGGTACACCCTGTATATGTATTGTAAATAAATTCTAATTTATTAATTGTATGAAGTGTTATTGTTCACTTTTTTACAAATTACCCACTTTCTACGCCTATGAACCCTTTGTCGAAGGATTTAGCTGTGAGCTTAATGAGGTCGTCCCATTGTCAACGCGGTCATTTTTAAAGGGTCTTCTTTTGTTTGGTGGTCTTAGTACGAAAGAAGCATCATTTTCATTTTATGTTTCCGATATTTGCAAAATTTATTATTGAAAACTGTTGTGCCGCTCGTATAGAAAAAATACCATACTATACTTGAAGTAGTTGATTTATTGCTTCGGCTCTTTTCCAAATGCACTATAGTTTCGGTTGTCACCAATCATTCTCGTCAACTAAGCAAATTTTACACCAATAATTTACGTTTCTCCTATTCTTTCAATAGGTAGCCAAAGTTTTCTCTTCGTCACCACCATCTCCCCATTTCCCCAACTACTTTCATTCGTCAATTTATTATCAAACATCCTTATTGTGCATATGCATGATTATGACGTCTCCCTTCTCGTCTCCTTGCAACACTCAAACAAGCATAAATTTGCCATTAATCTGTGAACGAAAGCTCTCTGCTCCCGATTCAGTTTTGTAACGTTAAACTTTGTAGTTATCTCTTTTGCCTTTAACTTTTTCTTCATTTCTGTTTCAATATTTATGTTTATTTGCATTCTTGTACCCCATGGCCAAAAGTAGTAGAAAATATTCAATTCTTAGATGGCCCAATATTTCCATTAGAGGTGGTTTTTGTAACCCCCTTGAGTTGAATGGCCAAATCTGTAAGTTTGTGGAGGTTACCTGAAGTAATCGGCAATGAAAGTGTGATAATTATGATTAAAATTATTACAATAAATAGTTTGCACCTGTCAAAAGCGCATCATTATACGCCATAAAAGGACAATTAGTTCTCTTATTATCAGCAAATAATTATGAATTAAATACGATGCGCTCATTAAACTACAAGATGAGAAATAAAACAACCATTTCAATGGATTTGCGGTAATATAAAGCCAAAAATACATACTCTGAGAAATCTATAATTTAGCAGGTTTGTAGAGGGCGCAGTAGTAAGTAATTAGAAAAATGCTACTGTTCACGTACACTTCAATCTTCAATTATTTTTAACGAAGTCGAACTTTGTTGTTCTCTCGACTCGTCAAGAATCTTCAATCCGTAATAATACATACTATATCTTTGATCTTTACGGATGTAAACCTAATAAAGTTTGCGAGACAGGTTCAGTTGCACCTGCTAACAGGATTTGCGGGATTAATCCTTTATATCATCTACCTGCTAGAAATGTATATTGAACATGATGTCGGTCCGTCGGTTACTAAAGAGCAACTTTTTTTTATATACACAATTCCAAATTCCGCACTACATAATATAAGTTTAGTTTTTTATATATAAACGATAAAGCGCAATCCTTGGAATAGAGTAACTGCTAATGAGAGGTTGTTACATCGATATACCTTCGGGCTTAATCAAACCGCAGTCATCAATTACACATAAGCGGTGTTAATGCTTTGTTACACAACTTTAATAGTAATGAATGTATTTTCATAGATATCGCTTTTCGAATTATGCGAGTTATTTCCCCGTTATTGGCATTAGATTAAAGCCGACAACAAATATTTGGCAGACTTCACATTTATAGTAGATCCAGAAAATTAAGCTCACGTCCAAAATTCACTAAGCTTTGATTTATATGCTTAAACTTTATTCACTTATGGCCATTAAGCTTTAATTCCGGCGCTTAGTTTATGAAGGGTGGATGTCACATTTCTTACCAAAATTGACTTTTTTGTGACTTTCGGCACCCCTCTTTGCAAGTTGTATTTAATGCCTAGAAGGTGGTTGTAAACGTTAACTTGGGTTTAGTACTTAGAGTGTGGGTCAACAAATCCATCACTTTCTAAATTTGCAACGTAGTTGGAAGAACTGAAACTTTTGTGGCCGTTGAACACTCACGTTTGCTCGAAACGCTTTCAACTGGTTTTTGGTGTTTCCAGTGTTGTGCAAAGTAGCAATTTAAAAAGCAGCATAACACCTGTCAAGAGTAATCTGTCAATGGACTGCCGTCTATTTCTTGAGCGCAAGCTGTGTTACACAGCAGACTAACGTGTGAATTTTGGTGAAAATGCTTATCAAGCATTGTTTCTTGCGGAAGAAAGGTGTCGCTCTAACTAAAGGACTAAAGAACGCTATACATTGGGGATTTAGAGGAGGAGTTGCGGAGATATCAAAGGGAAGGGGTGGTGATCGGGAGAATTGAAGTGTGGGTGCTGGCATATGCAGACGACGTGGTAGTGGTGGCGGACAGTGAGGAAGAGATGAGAGGATTAATTGGAGTGATGAAGGGATATTTAGGAGGAAGGGTTTGAGCGCGAATGTAAAAAAGACAAAGGCGATGATATTTCAAAAGAGAAGGGAAATAGACTAGTGGGGAAAGTGTGGGTAGTGGGGGAAAGAGTATTTGAGAAGGATATGGAGAAGAGAAGATGGATTTTTGACAAGTTGGTAAAGAGTGTGATGGGGCACAAAGCGGAGATATGGGGATGGAAGAAATGGGAGAAAATAGAAAACATACAGGAAAAGTACTGGAGTTGGATAGAGAGACGCCAGGGTATATTGTAGGGGGAGCAGACGGAAGCGGAAAAAATAAGGTTCTAGGCAGGAAAGAGAGCAGTGAAATATGAGGAGACCAGGAAAAGGGAAGAAATTATTGGGGTAAATGAGTGTATGAGAGAAATCAGAAAAGAACGGATAAGGTGGAGGCAAGAGGAGAGGAGGTTGTTTTGTGAGAGAGTGGGATATGCGAGGGAGGAGATAGAAAGGAGAAGAGAGGAAGGAAGGGATATGGTAGGGGAATTAGTAACAAGAGATAAAGATGTCCGAGGTTAGGAAAGGAGAGAGATAATAGCAGAGGGAAGATATAAGGAGGGATATATGGAGATAATCGTGGAAGGCAAGGTCGATTATGTAGTGAGTGATATGGGGTTATAGGGGAAAAGAATAGTGGCAAGGTTCAGGTGCGGAAACGAGCAAAACGAAAACAGATACTGGTGGAAGGATGAGAAAAGGATGTGTAGAATGTGGGGGGAAGGGAGGAAAAATATATCCCACTGAACACAGTATATCCATGAAACGTTTCTAAATGTTGCATAAGGGTTACAAATGAAACATTCCTAAGAAACATCTAAGACACATTACTGGTACATTCCTGTCGAAAGCGAATAAATGGTAATGTCTAATAAACGTTTCAATTGATATGTTACATAAAATACAAAACATACACATTACAACACGAACGTTTTAGATATGTATCCAAAAATACATCTTTGTGATGTATTTTTTGGAATGTGATAACGTATAACATTTTAGAAACGTTACAAATGTGATGTTTCGTTTGAAACAAAATAGTCATATCTCAAAGTTAACGTTACGGAGTTGTGTTTAGTGGTGTTGTACCAGAAACCTTATCAGTTGAAACATATCGTAAGAAACACATCATACACGTTTCGGTGTGAATGTTTTAGATATGTATCCAAAAATATATCTCTGTGATATATTTTTTGGAATGTGATAACTAAAGCTAGGATACCTTTTTTTATAAATGGACAAACATATTTAAAATCCGTTTTAAGAGTACGCACTTTCCAAAAATGCAAACTTTATTCTGCCTTTTTTTGGTTTCTGTTAGTTTTATTGCGTTTTTTAAATTTTTTTTTTGATATTTGCGCGTAAGTATTTAGTACCTTTTCTGTAATTTTTTTTTAGTTTTTTGAAATGTAAGTAAGTATTTTTTAATTTTTAGATTTTATATAGGTATATTTTTCTGGGTAATTTCTAAGAAAGCAAATTGTGTGAAAGGGACAGGAATTTGGTATACAAACTGAATACAAACTTTGTCTATAATATTTAAGACTCTTACAATAATAACTCGGATGGGTCATTTTCCTTACTTTGAAATATTTCCCATTGTATTATTTCTACCTGCAAGCTGCACCTACATACAGTCTTTGTTGAAATTGCATCCCTTAGTCATTATGCCGAGTTAAGCGTATTTTAATTAGCCAGAAAACTTTATTGAAAAAGAATACCAGCAGATAACATCTATATATCAACTGTAATTACTTTTTCAAATAAATATTTGTTTGTCTATACTTAAATTGAATATGTATGTGTTGATTTTATCTCGACAGTTTTCGCTTTTCCGTGCCATTTTTCTCCTTTTTTGTCTTTTTAGATGCTTTTTTTAAATTATTTTTTATGCCTTTTGCCTGCCTTCTTTAAACTTTCATTTTGTCTAACTATCCCAGCTTTAGTGATACTGATAACGTATAACATTTTAGAAACTTCATTAAAAATGTGATGTTTCGTTTGAAGTCATCTTTGAAAGTTAATGTTACTTGTATTTAGTAGCGTTGTACTAGAAATCTAATCACTTGAAACATATCGTAAGAAACTAAAAATACACGTTTCAATGTGAGTGTTTTACATATTAATCCAAAATTAACAACTTAGTGTTTAATTGGAACGAAAAATTTCCGTTTCCAAAAATTGATTTATTCAGCATAAGTAGATGGGTAATATTGCACATCTAAATGGCTTATTTGCCAGCCAGTCGGTAGCTCAGGTAGTTTGCGTAGCTGTTTTCTGAATTCCTAAACAAGCGACCGATGTTCGAATTCCACTTGAAGCAAAACGATTTTTCAGCATCACCTCTACACTAAGAGAATTTTGGGGGCCCTGGATGTAGCCACCGGAGTACATGGGGCCCTGCAGGGCCTGCGCACTGGGAAAAGAGCCCCTCAGAGCAGTTGGGGCTCTCGATACCATAGTTTCTACCACATCTCAATTTTTTTATACTCAGGTATGTTTCAAAATATGAAACATATATGAGACATTTCAAATATTCACGTATGAAACATATATAAGGACACATTTCTCCTACATATCAATAAATTACTCTCCGATATTGTTTCTTGAAACATATATAAAATGTTTCGATGTAACGTTTCTGTGTTGTTTCAAATCTAGGTTTCTGAAGGCGGACATTAAACATCTATGTTATGTGTATGATACGTTTCTGTCGCTGTTTCGGAGATGTTTCATGTTTCAGAGATACGTTTCTAAAACATTTCAGAAACGTTTTTTTGCACTGTGGGATGGCATATGATGGGGGAGTGTGAGGATCTAAAGGAAGAGGAGAGAGAAAAAATGGTGATTTTGGGAGTGAAGGGGTAGAGTGGATAAAGGGGTGCTGGAGAGTAGGGAAAGGGTAGAGAGAAGGGGACAAGTGTAGGTGCTTATTTTTGTAAATGTACCTAGTTTTTTTTTAGTAAAATAAGAATCTTTTGTTATGTAATTAAGACAAATAAATATATCTATCTCTAACTAACGATGAGTTTGATTAATACTATGGTGACTCTGCACCATCAACTACAATGGTGGGGAAATGGTGGTTTATTGAATTTCGTTGTGGACGAGTCATGCCGAAAGCTTTGGACGTCCAATTGAGGTCGATGCATTTGAAACTATTGAAAAAATTCACGGAATGCTCTTGGTCGAGTTGAGATTAAAACTGTGCATGGATGTGTTCCTTTTGATTTCGATTACATCGAAATGGCAACGATCTGATAATAGGGATGGGGAGAAAAGGCTAAGTCAGTAAGGATCAAAACAAAAGGTGTGATCCTGGGATACAGGAAAAAATTGGGATTGTTTGCTGACACGTGAGCTGGAAGAAAATATGCCTACTTGGACAAATAAACTAGAGTAGAGAACATTAAATACCAGGGTGCAGTGATTAATTTTAATGAGAAGAGAGGTATTCGCTACAAGCTTGATACAGGGGTTCCCATCCTGGAATCTAAAAGGCACAAGAGCAAGCTGACAATGTAGAAATGAGGTTCCTGAGGGAAACAATGGATTTGGCATAGATGGACAAAGTGATAAATGCGAAAAAAGAGGAGGGGAGTCGAGAAAAACTTAGGAGCAGCAACTAGCCGCTCTGATGATAAATCGAAATTGGAGAAAAACTGTCAAAATCCAATCTCATCTGTTTCGCCGTCAAAAGGGCTTCCAGAGTTGTTGGTTCGCCTGCGTCAGATTTAGATAGGGTCTTTGATCCGGGGAAGAAGCAAATGCTCTACGGTCTTAGTATAGCCCCCTCCATTTACTTCAAGGAACCGACTGTGCCCGCTGTTCCTCCTTGTAAAACTCTTTAGGGTCTGGCAGCTCTTGGAATTTGCTCAATTTCCTCGCAGTGCCTCCTCCACGAATCACGTTATGCCTTTCTTATGGCCTTACGGTATTCGGTCAGTGTAGTTCGGTATGAACCCCATTCCCCCGTGTTTTTTTGCTGTATTAAAAAGCTTTCTAGTCTGTGTCCGCAATAAAGAGTGCCCCTGATGCCAGCAGAGCACTTTACTTGTGGTTCTCTCCTCTTTCGTGGGACAGCCTGCCTCATAAGCATCTGTGTTGGGCATGCGAAGGTTTCCTTCCATGTCCGCTTTCCCCATATTGGTTTTCCTCTTCTTCTTTTTTCAAATTCCACTTAAGGGTTTTAGTGTAATTCCACTGCTACAGTCCTAGCACACAGTCAGAAAAATGCTTATTACGGTAGAAAAACAAAGAGTACTTGCAGACTGGCGATGACCGACAGGATGACAGTCTTGTAGAGAAGAAGCTTGTTTGTGGGTGCTGGCGAACATCGGAAACAGTTTCGCGATGGCACCGGATACTTGGGCGGTTCGTGGTGTATGTGTGCTTTCAAGGTAAGCTGCTGGTCCAAGGTGATGCTAAGGTACCTTGCCTCCCTGTCCCATGTGAGCTGGTGGTGGAATATTTCAACCGCTCGTTGTTTTCTTCGTGTGAAGAGCACGGCAACGTTTTTGGCGGGATTGACAGTGATTCGCCAGTTTGCGCACCAGCCTTCAAGTAAGTACATCTAGTGTAGTTGGTGAGTTAACACCGCTTCGCTACGACCGCTAACCATCACGGCCGTGTCGCCTGCGTAGAGGGCGTAGGTCGCTCGTTGATTCTTCGGCATGTCCGCCATAAATATATTGTAGAGGAGCGGTGACAACACGGAGCCCTGGGACACGCCTGCCTCCAACCTTTTTGGATCCGATCGACACGAACGGAGTTTTGTTCTGAACGTGCGGTTATGGAGGAGTGACTCAGCTTGATCAGTGCGAACCTCAGGAGCTTTAGCAGATGCTCCTTGTGCCATAGCCTGTTGAACGCCTTCTCGATGCCCAGGAATATGAGTAGAGTGAGAGGACGGTAGTTTTGCGTTTTTTTACACGGTTTCAGTAGGACCATCACATTTGTAGCCTTCGATTCATCAAAATGGCGTAGTTTGAGAGAAGCATTGAAAATGGCGGTGAACGTGGTTATGCCTTTGGGCGGCAAAAGTAGACCGGCGCGGTTGTGGATGCCGCCCTTGTTTGGAGCCTTCTTTGTGTACGCCGATCTCGGCTGTACTGGTGTGCCTGATAGGTACGACCCTCCCTGTGAGCTTCGCCGATCCTCTCCAAACTGACGTTGTCGAAGGTTGCCTGAATTGCAGTTCCAGCGTTTCTGCAAATGCTACCGCCTTGTTTTTTTCGGTGTGTACCACCCCCTTTGGACCGTGGATGGGGAGTATCGTCGATTCGCCTTGCGATTCGAGCAATACGACTGAAATTTAGCCGCCCATAGTCGACTTCGATGTTGGAAGATGGCCGTTCTGACATCTAGCTGAAGATAGTTGAGCCTCTTACGGTCATGAAGGTGGCGGGTGCGTCGTTACCGGTTGTTATCCCTCATCAGGTGGGGGATCCACAGGGGGAGTTTCTGCGGGTCCGAGATGTCTCTCGGGAATGTTTCTGAAGTAAGTTCGATGGCGGTCTGTATGGCTTTGGTGAAGGTTCCAGCTCCTCTATGTTAGGTATCATCGGTACCGGCGCGAGATGGTCTTGAACTACACTCTCGAAACCGGTCGGTAGTGAGCGCGCCCCCAATTGAACCAGGACCGAGTTATGGTCCGAGCTCTGGTCGTTGATGGTTATGGCGTGACGCAAAAAACCTTGATGCTGCATGACAATTGCCGGGTGCATAAAGCGCGCAGAATGCAGCCGACTATTGCTTATTGTGGCTTCTCAGAGTCACCTTGGAGCCCTGACTTGGCTTTGTGTGACTTCTTTGTGTTCAAATATCTAAAAAAAATAATTCAGAAGGGTACGATTTTCCTTCGATGATGAAGCGAAAAGGGCTGTTGAATAATATTTTGCAAAACTAATTGTGGCGACCACATGATCCCGGTACACAGTCGCTTACGTACTGAAGAGCAACGATTGATTCCCATTGACCGACAAATGACAACGCATCAACACCGACCAGAATCCTTTATAAGCAAACGCTGTTACCCACAGAAATCAGTCAGAAGTCATAGCCGACAACGAAAGCATCGACCCGTCAGCCTGCATTCGAGAACCAGTCTACCCTCCGGCGACTGACAAACCTACCTACTGGCTGTACCTCCATTATTAAATGCATTCCGCGCTGTTAAATCTGGTACATATTTGTAAATAGAAATGTTAGTTGTTTTCACAACTTCCAAAACTTTATTGTTCATTTGGCACGATCACTAAATAGCTGGTGATCCGATTCAACCGCCAAACTAATGAAAGATTTTTTTCCTAAAGTAATAAATCGGTTGGTGAAACGATGGAAATCTTCCACAGCTACCCATGTAGAAACTAATCATTTCCAAATTGCCCACTTTGACTTGTCCCGGTCATTTCATATAGGTATTCATGTTATTTATTTGTACAAAATTTGTTATTATTGAAAAAATAACGATTGTTATTCGTGATTTCCAAGGAAATTTCATGTTGGATTCTTCAAAGTTCAGAGATATCTAAAACTCAAATTTAAAATTCTACTCCAATCGCTATGACTTTTACATTTATCGTGCTTTAATATTCTATTCAATTAGGACTTTATCTTATAATTTGATCCTCGATATAGAATCAAAGATTAGGTACGGCATCTTCATTTCAAGATTAAATTATTCGATAAGAATTTTCCAATTCAAAATTTTCCTCGTCCAATTAGTCGAAAATTTATTCGGTCAAGTTCGCGTGGTAATAAGTCATAAATATGTTGCATGTAGTAACGTGATTAGAAAAATCTTATTAAAAGTCCCTTTTGACGCTTTAATAATAGTTATTTTAAAAGTTATCGTCCTCATTGTGAACACAACTCTGGTATCAACTTGCGATTTCGGGTTAAGTAAACTAACAATTCCACAACTTGTTTGAGTTTCACTACTTACTGAAAAGTTGTTGACGCCAAAACTTTTTCAATCTAAAATGTACCTACCTACTTCAAAAAAACCTTAAGAATACTAAAAACTTATTTCGTCGCAATTTAAAACCGTATATAACAAAAATATTGAATGTAAAATTTTTTTTATTCAATTCCAAAAAAAAACAGATTTTTTTCTCTTTACGGTTTTGACGTAACCAATTTTAAAGTATTCAGAATGCCATTTTTTATATAGATTTTAGTCTTATAGTGACGCTTTCCAAATCTGTTCTGTTCTTCTAGAGATGGATTGCTAAAAAAAAATATTCTCTGGTGACTAAAACATATTCATGTGACATTAACTGATATAATAATCTGTTAAATCCATAAAAATTGGTATGGCATTTCGGTTAGAAATCAAGACAGACGTGTTTCAGGATTTTTCGAAAGGAAGGAATGAAACTTTCTATGATCATGTGGCATACCACCCAGCAAACACATTTACATATAAAATACATATAAATTATATAAGAGCTTTTTAGATTTATATAAAACTGGAAGAAAAATAAGAGATATTTAAAGTCAGGATGTCCGCAATCTTCAGTAAATTCATCTATATCTGTAGTACATGAATTTATATACGTTTTATGTATATTTTATGTAATATTCACATAAATAATATTACTTGTAAAAGCGTTGCGGTGACCAAATGGCAGCTATTCGAGCATAATGTAACTATTACCAATGTAAAAAATTATTTAAGCAGTTTCATACAAAAAAATGGAAAAACTACATTTTTACGTGCAACTGTACTTTTAATTAACTTACTTCTTGCACGAACCCGTTTTTACCTGAACTGAAAGCCGACAGTTTATTATGATATTATATACTTGCATGAAAAGTTTCCCTTAACCGGATTCGAACCGTTACGGGTGGGCGTTGCAAATTCCGAAATCCGACATGTGTTTTCTTTGTATCCGACATTGTACCACTGCGCTAATCTGAAACATTCCTTTTTTTTATTTCGTTCTTCCTAACTTTGCGCTGTTTCACGAGTTTAAATTATGTTTCATTACATCGTTGAGTGAAGTCTTATTCAATGATTATACCTACCTTTATGTTAAAAATGACCAGGATTTAATTTATTTTATATTATTTATTTTCTATATAAATTAGACGCACTTTAGTGGATACGGATCTAATATTAAAGGTACCTGAACTACAATTTTTGGCGTTATAGGAAACCCGCTCGTGCGATTAATTATGCGGCGCAAATAGAAACGGACTTTATTTTCGACAATATAATATATGTAATGATAATTTATAATTATGTTTACAGAGGACATACATAAAAGATATGTAATACTTCTTACATATAAGATTTTACATATAACGTACATAAATCTAATCATATAAATATGACAGCACATAAATTTCATGGGTAATATGTAATTATCTATATGTATATATTATATGAATTTCTGTATACAGAATATCCGTAAGTTTCTATACTATTACGTAAAATATACGTAATCAGTGACATACGGTTTATATAACTTTATTAAAGAACACTTACATACTTGATATATAAAAAAGCATATGTAGGGTTATTTACTTCAATCTTATATATGTTGTATGTATATTTTATATTTGTGTTTGCTGGGCATTGTGCATTATATCTCAAAATTGCATAATTGGTTGATAGAACCGCTAAGTTTCAATCCAGTTTCGAATTTACTGCTCCAAAGTTGTTAAATAACTATTCAGACTTATTTGTAGCGCCATCGTGAAATACCTTCAGAAGAATAATGAACAATATGTTGTTGCAAGAACATAATGATGACAGTATGTTCTAATCTTAATCTGCACAAACGTCTTTAAGGCACTGTTCCCTTCTCTCTTTTTTTCTACTACCACATACTTTAATCTTGCGTTTAATTAAGCATACTGGGCTATCCTGTATAACAGCTATGCTGAGGATATAGCCCTTAGAGTGTAATAGTCGAGGTGTAGGAATAAGTAATAATAGTTACAGTAGTTTAGACTCTAAAAGCATTACTTATACAAATTGTTTGTATTAATTTCACATCTAATAAACAAATAAAGAAAGAAAGAACAAAAACAGAAACATATAAAAGAATGGTATGACAATGACTGTGAAGATGCAAGAAGAAAAAAACTGAAAAACTGAAATGTCTCTGCACAAATGAAGAACACGACAGAGGAAGAAACAGAGGGACGAGAAACGATGAGAATGAAGAAAAATGAGTGGATAAACGAAAGACTAGGATAGATCGAAGAAGACAGAAAGAACAAAAAAAAAGACAATTCTTCAAAAAAATAGTGGCAACTAAAACAAACCGAAAATAAAAATCAGAAATAAACAAAATATTGAATGAACACTATATGAAAACACTTTTAACAGAGGACAACGACACTATAAGCGACCAAACAATAAATAGAAAATCAAGAAAACGAAGAAACAAAAGCACCATCCTTAGAAAAGATACAACAAGAGCTAAATGAAATGAAAAACAATAAGGCACCAGGAGAAGATGGTACAAGAACGGAACTGGTAAAATACGGAAAGGAATCAAAAATTGAAAATATACTCCGAATGAATGGGGCCAGAACAGATTGAGGCCGGGGAGATCCACAGTTAATACAATACATGTACTAAAACAAATATGCCAAAAAGCTTGGATATATGACAGAAATACACATGTGCTTTATGGATTTCAGAAATGCCTTCGATAAGATAAATCGAATACTACTCCTACATCAAGTGAAACACTTGGGTCTACTATCAACACTACGATACACAAACAAAAAAGTGAATATGTTAGTTCATTAAATGTTCAATATGTCGTCCTTCCTGATTTTGCATCGCTGGATAGGTGATGGTCAGTTCTATCAAATTACAAAAAAATATACTGGGTGTTCCATTAAAAAATCCTACAAAAAAGATTGTCAAAAATCCGCCATTTTTGTAGTGACGTAATCGAAATCGATGGAAAAAATTTAATCCATTCAAACAAAACTTGTACTAAAATGAAACATTTCAGTGAAAACCGCATATTTCTATCCCGATCCGTTTAGAAGTTATAGTCACCTAAAATAGGGGAAAATATACCTAAGTACATTATTGTACCATAATGATCACAAAAGAACACAGATATAAACAATAGCAGAGGGGCGCGAAACAAGTAGGTACAATTACGTTTTGCATCGGTTTGGAACTGCAACAGGTTTCTTGGAACAGGTACTTTTTAAAACTGGAACAGGTTGTACCTGTTATTAAAAAATAAAAATACGCTGTTTCAACCATGACTTGGTGGGACAACATTGAAGAAGACTTAAAAGTAATGAAGGTAGAAAACGGGAAAAACTTATGTAAAAACAGAGAAAAATGGAAGGCAATAGTTAAGAAGGTCAGGACTTACAAGGATTTATAATAAGAGCAATATAGGAAAGGGATCCTCTACACGGGGGAATCCGAAGGACTCTAAGGCGAATGAATGAATGCAAATGTGCATCACCGGTCACAGCTACCATTTCAATTGTAACTAGCCGTTGCCAGCGGCTTCGTCCGCGTAGACTTCGGCCAATTTTGATTCAAATCGGTCGAGCGGTTGAATTTCGAAAAATCCTGAAACCCTCTGTCTTAATTTCTAACCGAAAGACTATATACCAATTTATATGGATTTAACTTAAAAAATGAACGATTTCCATACAAACCTTCATCTCCTATTTTACCCCCTTAGGGGTTGTAATACGGAAAATCCTGAAACACGTCTGTCTTAATTTCTTAACGAAATGCCATATATCAATTTTTATGGATTTAACTTAAAATAGTATATTAAAGTAGAAGTGGATAAACAGATCTTTAAAACACGCGCGAGTTTTCAAGCACGACGGCGCACCCGAGTGCTTGAAATAGAGCAAGTGTTTTAAAGACCATTTATCCACGAATACTTTACGCTACTTTTTTTATTGGTTCACTTTGAAATCTGCAGGTATTAAAATGGAAATAAGAACTAATAATGTGAAATGGTTGAATTCGTATGTGAAATCAGTATACCTTTCGTTGTCATGGAAATGAGAAAAATGGAAATTAATTTGCAATCTGTCATTTTATTTGACGTAACAAAGTACGCCTGTCAGATCAATAACCAATAGAATTCACGTTTTTCAAACCGGTGATGCAATCTGTCATTTTATTTGACGTAACAAATTATTCCTGTCAGATCAATAACCAATAGAATTCCCGTTTTTCAAATTTGTTGATGTTGGCATGGCAACTTTAAAACACGCGCGTTTTAAAAACCGGATTTAAACACACTGGGGCGTGGTTTAAAAGGTTAAAATTAGGACACCAATAAAAAAAACTTTCGTCCCCTATTATATCCCCTTATTTTAATGATTCATAATTCGTTATAAACTTTTAGAATCGACTCAACTCGGGTTCTCGGGGGTTTTCGAGGTCGCTGATCCCGAATATGACCTCCAAATTGGCTCACCGCCCACCTGGAGCTCAGGATAGCGAGCAACGTCATCTCCGAAGCTTTTTCTGAAATTCACTCTCACATGATTCTAGATATCTCATCCTGGGTTTTTTTGGGTTGCTGATTCAAAATCAGGCATCGACATCACTGATGTTTCAAACCTAATAGGGAACCGAAAATTGTTTCCCGGGTTTTTAGAGTCGCTCACATCCAACCTGGCACCGGATATTTTCTAACGGATACCTGTTGCACCACACTGTGGCATCACCGTCATCCTTTGGAGTTTCGCTTGAATTTTCGCTCTTCAGTGAAATTCCAGGGGATGACGTACATTCCCAGATGCGGGGCACCAGATACGCGGCGGACGGTTGCCGATGCCTGATTTGGAATCAGCAATCCAAAAAAAAACCCGAATGAGATGTCTAGAATCATTTGAGAAGTGAATTTCAGAAAAGCTTGGGAGTTCCAGGTGGGTGGTGAGTTGAATTGAATTGAATTCCTCTTTTCAGTGTTGCAGGGTGTGCAGTTCAGTGTAGTGTGTGTTGTTCCCGTTGGTTTCATTTGTCCTGATCAAGTCCCTTACGAAAGTGGGTGAAACGTTAACTTTTTCAGAATTGACGCGGTCCTACCCCGGAAGTGGGCTTTATCTTACTGACTGGGCTGTTTCATAGGCTAAAAAAGAACTTATGAGGAAAACAGTTCTTTGCAGTCGGAAAGATCGGTGCTGCTGTTCCGTGTTATTTGAACGGTAGCCCAGCAAACACATTTATATATAAAATACATATAAATTATGTAAGAGCTTTTTAGATTTATATAAAACTGGAAGAAAAATAAGAGATATTTAATGTTAATGTCAGCAGTTATCAAAATAATGTATATGTCTATTAGATGTAAATTCTTCTACATGAATTTATATACGTTTTATGCATATTTTATGTAATATTTACATAAAAAATATTAGTTGTAAAAGCGTTGCGATGACCAAAATGGCAGCTACTCGAGCATAATGTGATTATTATCAATGTAAAAAATTATTTAAGCAGTTCCATACCTACAAAAAATGGGAAAACTACATTTTACGTCCAACTGTACTTTTAATTATATTTAACTTAATTGTTGCACGAACCCGTTCTTACTTGAACTGAAAGCCGACAGTTTATTATGATATACTTGCTTGAAAAGTTTCCCTTAACCGGATTCGAACGTTTGCGGGTGGGCGTTGCAAATTCTGAAATCCGACATTGTACCACTGCGCTAATCTCTAACATCCCTTTTTTTATTTCGTACTTCGTAACTTTGCGCTGTTTCGCGTTATTAGTTTAAATTTTGTTTGATTGTACCGTTGAGTGAAGTCTTATTCAATAATTATACCTATCTTTAACTTTATGTTAAAAATGATCAGGATTTAATTTATTTTCTATATAAATTAGACGCATTTTAGTCGATACGGATCTAATATTAAAGATACGTGAACTACAATTTTTGGCGTTATAGAAAACACGCGCGTGCGATTACTTATGTGGCGCAAATAGAAACGGACTTTATTTTCGGCCATACAATATATGTAATGTAATGATAATTTCTAATTATATTTACAGAAGGCATACATAAAAAATAAGTAATATTACATATAATGTTAAGGACTTAAGTTGAAGTGGGGGATTTGGATGTGTGCGCGAAAAACAGTCCACTAACAACCACGTTGCAATGTACATGACTTTATATTTTTGTATGTAAATAAACGTTTTCGTTCGTTATGTATTATTAAATGTATGCAACATTTGGTCATCTTCGAGACGGATTTGGATTGGTAATAATCAATAGGCAAGATAGCAGTTAAGTTCGAGTAAATTAATGGTGCAGCATCGTGTTAATCCAATCGACCAGTGGAGTTGCAGTGTTACTTCCGTACAGCTGGCATTGGTATTTGAATACTTCTCTGGGTGAGTCCAATTTCCTTATCTTATTCCTTACAAATGTGCATGCGGTGTGTTTTTAATCTGTGAACAATGGAAGAAATCACATTATTAAAACGTAAAAGGGCGGGTAAGAAACAAAGTTTAACCTGTTTTGTTAATTATTTAAATAAATTTGATGCGGATTATGAATTTACAAAAACAGAAATAATTGAATTAGAGATAAGGGTTGGAAAAATAGAAGAACTTTATCAGGAATTTAATGCGGTTCAATTAAAAATTGAGGAAATTTGTAGTAATGAGGATTTAAATGAACAATACGGTGAGCGGGAAAAATTCGAAACAGATTTCTTTGTAGCTATATCTAAGGCAAAAAATTTCATTAAAAAGGCTGCGGAGGGTGCAGGAGACGATTCCACAAACGATTGTGTTGGTGCTGTTACTGGGGCTACCGATACAAGACCTTTTTTAAAGTTGCCACCTGTTCAAATACCAAAATTTAGCGGGGTTTATGAGAATTGGGTGGAATTTCGAGATTTATTTATATCTTTGGTACATGGAAATGATAACATTAGCGATACACAAAAACTACATTATTTGAAGTCCAGTCTGCAGGGACAGGCTGCTCAAGTGATTAAATCATTGGAAATTTGTAACGCTAATTACTCCATTGCGTGGAACATTTTGTGTGAACGGTACGAAAATAAAAAACTGTTAGTAAACAATCACATTAAAGCATTGTTTAATATACAGGGTGTAAAGATAGAATCTGCAAACGAATTAAGGAAACTTTCGGATGAGTTTTCAAAACATTTGTTTTCGCTGGAAGCTCTGGGACAACCAGTCCCAGAGTGGAGTTCCTTGATTATTTATATGATTGTCACAAGGCTGGACAATCAGACAAGGCGAGAATGGGAATTAAGTAGGTTAAGTCAGGACTTTCCTACAATACAGGATATAAAAACATTTTTAAAGGGCAGGTGTGAGGTATTGGAAACTTTGGAAAATCAAGGGGCCAAAGGTAATGTTGTTACTGGTTCAAATAAATATCAGTCAAAATTGGGTAATAAGCAAGGGGAAAATATTACAACATTGGTAACGGTAAAGGGTAAGCAGATGTGTAATTTTTGTGGGAATAACGATCATTATATTTACACTTGTGAAACATTTCTGAAATTGAATGAGAATCAACGTACGGAGGAGGTGAGAAAGAAAAAGTTATGCATAAACTGTTTGAAGGGCAATCATCTTAGCTATGATTGCAGAGGCTCTACATGTAAAAAATGTAATAAAAAACATCACTCTTTGCTTCACTACGGTAGAGGAAGAGAAAATAATGAACACATGGCAAGTGAAGGTGAAGAAGCAAGCGGTAGTAAGGTTGCGTTAACTTCGCGATTAATGGATAACAATTTAGTGTTACTATCAACGGCAGTAATCAAAATTCAGGACAACAAGGGCCATAGTCGGCTTTGTCGAGCATTGTTGGATTGTGGTTCAGAAAGCAGTTTCATAACTTCGCATTTATGCAATAAATTAAACCTAAAAATGTGTGAGGCGGAAATATCGGTGATAGGAATTAGCCAGGCAGAGTTCAAGATAAAACATAGGGTAGAAGTGATCTTTGAATCATGTAATTATCCGTACAAGGCGAAGATTTCTTGTTTTGTGCTTGACAAAATCACAGGAGATGTTCCGACAAAGACTTACGATCCTAAGTTATTTAAAATACCACCAAGCGTGAGAATGGCCGATACAGGGTTCTACAAGGCGAGCCAAGTCGACATATTGTTAGGCGGGAACATCTTCTGGGACCTGTTGTGTCAAGAGAAGATGGAGTTAAGGAACGGACAACCACCCCTACAAAAAACGGTGTTGGGGTATGTGGTTGCAGGAACTTATGGGTGTGGTACGAGCATGGTAAAGACGGTTTGCAATTTTTCAAATATGAGGATTCAACATCAGCTACAATCATTTTGGGAAGTAGAGGAATATGGGAGTAGAACAATTGCAAATGCTGATGAAAAATATTGTGAAAGACATTACTTGGAAAATGTTGACAAGGACGCGGATAAAAAATATGTAGTGGCAATTCCATTCAAGGTGCCAAGGATGACACTTGGAAATTCATTAAGGGCAGCAACAAAAAGATTTTATAATTTAGAATCGAAACTAGGTAAGGATCAAGGGCTGAAAGAGCAATATGTAACGTTCATGAAGGAGTATGAAAATTTAAAACATATGTCTCTGATTAATAATCCTGAAGAAGTGTTGGGGGAAACCTACTACCTACCTCATCATGGCATCATCAAGAATAGCACAACGACCAGATTGAGAGTTGTGTTTGATGGTTCCTGTAAAACAACTAATGGGTTGGCACTTAATGACATACAGCATACTGGTCCTAATTTACAGGACGATTTGTTTGATGTACTACTGCGTTTCCGAACCTATAAATATGTATTGTCTGCAGATGTGGAGAAAATGTACAGGCAGATATGGATCAAACCAACACAGAGAAATTATCAAAGGATTTTGTGGCGCGAGGATATCACAAGTGAACTAAAACATTATGCATTAAACACTGTCACATATGGTACGGCATCGGCCCCGTTCCTGGCAATAAGAAGTCTGAAACAAACAGCATACGAGAGTCAGGATAAATATCCCACTGCGGCAAAAAAGGTACTTCAGGACTTCTACGTAGATGATTTGTTGACGGGTGCAAATACTCCGGAAGAAACAGTGGAATTATATCGAGAAATCAAGTCAATACTAGGAGAGAGTTTCAAGCTTAGAAAATGGAGGTCAAACAGCGCAAAGGTTTTAAAGGAAATTAAAGATGCTTCTCAGGAGGAAAATGAAGTACACATCAAAGGCAGTTCTGACATTAAAACACTAGGGTTATATTGGTCGCCTAACACAGATAACCTATCATACAATTTTGGGGATTGGAATTGTAAAACGGACATAACCAAGAGAGCCATGCTATCTACAATATCAAAGTTATTTGATCCACTGGGGTTAGTTGGTCCATGTGTGGTGATTGCAAAGGTTATGTTACAAGAATTGTGGGTTCATAAATTGGACTGGGACAACGTGTTACCAGAACCTTTAATGGGGAAATGGAATACCTTAAAACGCGAATTAAAATTTTTACAACATCTTACGATACCACGACATATTGTGTGCTCAGGAGCAACTACACTGGAACTGCACGCATTCTCAGATGCGTCTGAAACAGCATATGGAACTTGTGTTTACATCAGGGCAATTTTACTGGACGAATCAGTCGTAGTCAGTTTATTATGTGCTAAATCGCGTGTGGCGCCTATTAAACATATTACGGTACCAAGACTTGAGTTGTGTGGGGCATTGCTGGCGGCAAGAGTTGTGAAGAAAATTATAAACTGTATAAACCTGGACTTTCATGGAATTCACCTATGGTCAGACTCTCAAATTGTTTTGAAATGGTTAAAAACACAATCAAGAACTTTAAAAACATTTGTGGCTCACAGAGTAGCAGAGATACAAGAAATCACAGGAGGTTATGAATGGCACTACGTTAACACAAGTGAAAACCCGGCAGATTTGATATCAAGAGGAGTGTTACCACGTAACATAGATAAGACCATGTGGTGGAAGGGACCACCTTGGTTAGCAGGACCGGAGATTGATTGGCCAAGTACAAGGGAAGGGGAGAAGGATATGGTTATTCCTGAATTAAAGACTGCAATGCAAATGTGTATGGTGACAACAAAACCATTGGATAACTTTCCTTTCAAATACACTAGATCTTTAACGAAATTAAATAGAATTGTGGCATGGTGTGTTCGGTTCAGAACCAATTGTAAGATGGAAAAAGATAAACGAAAACTAGGATTGCTATCCACATGTGAGTTGAATGATGCGTTGGAATCGCTTGTGAAATTATCACAAAAGCAGAGCTTTCCAAATGAACTATTGCACTTAATGGGAAACAAACAAGTGATAGTAAAGCAGACTTTTTCTCACCTTTCTCCGTTCCTTGATTCAAAAAATTTAATACGTGTGGGCGGGAGGCTTAGACATTCAATTTTTAACTTTAATAAAAGGCATCCGCTTATTATTTCAGCGAAACATCCTTTAGCGCCGATGATTGTAGAATATGAGCACGGTAGATTACTTCATGCAGGTCCTCAACATACTTTGGCTTCAATACGTGAAAGATTTTGGATAACTGGGGGTAGAAATCTAACGAGATCACTTATACACAAATGTGTTAAATGCTTTCGTGCCAATCCCACTGGGTGTTCACAGGTAATGGGAGATTTTCCACATGCAAGAGTGACTGCTATGTATCCTTTTCATAGTACTGGAGTGGATTTGGCAGGTCCATTCAATTTGAAATATCATGGGGATAGAAAAGGAAAAACATTTAAATGTTATTTGAGCTTGTTTGTGTGCTTTAACACAAAGGCGGTTCATATCGAACCAGTCACGGCACTGACAACAGAATCGTTTCTTGCAACGTTTCGTAGGTTTATTGCGCGTAGAGGTAAACCAGCTCACGTGTATTCAGATAACGGCACAAATTTTGTTGGTGCCAGAAATCAATTAAGAGAACTTGGAAGGTTTTTGTTAAAAAATCAAATTGCAATAGGTAATGAAGTAAGTAGTGAAAATGTTAACTGGCATTTTATTCCTGCTAATAGTCCACATTTTGGGGGATTGTGGGAGGCAGCGGTTAAATCTTGTAAGTATCATTTAAGACGAGTTTTGGGAACAAGTTTAATAACATTTGAGAACTTTCTTACCATTGTTGCGCAGATTGAGGGCATTCTAAATTCACGTCCTCTTTATCCAATGTCAAATTGTCCAAATGATTTCCAACCATTAACTCCCTCACATTTTCTCATTGGACGTACGGCAACGGCTATACCAGATCCAAGCGTATTATCAATACCATTAAATCGGTTATCACAATTTCAACATCTACAAAAAATCGTACAAGATTTTTGGAAACAATGGGCAAAAGAATACATCCATACTCTACAACAGAAGACAAAATGGCTAAAGCGTCGGGCAGATATCCAAATTGGTGAATTAGTTTTAATAAAAGAAGATAACTTACCACCACTTCGTTGGAAATTGGGTCGAATCACAGAAACACATGCTGGTAGTGATGGAGCCATCCGTGTAGTGACGATAAAAACAAATACCGGGTGTTTCAAACGTGCAGTTGCGAAAATCTGTAAATTACCAAGTGTAGATTAACTAATTTAAGATAAAGGAATCATGTTACTTTGTTTTTAGTAGGTATTTACATTTAAGTTAATATTATGTATTACTTACCGTTCAGGTATTGTTTGAAATAATATTTCAGGGGGGGGAGAATGTTAAGGACTTAAGTTGAAGTGGGGGATTTGGATGTGTGCGCGAAAAACAGTCCACTAACAACCACGTTGCAATGTACATGACTTTATATTTTTGTATGTAAATAAACGTTTTCGTTCGTTATGTATTATTAAATGTATGCAACATATAAGATTTTACATTTAACGTACATAAATCTAATCATGTAAATATGACAACACATGAATTTCATGAGTGATATGTAATTATGTAGATGTATATATTATATGAATTTCTGTGTACAGAATATCCGTAAGTTTCTATACTATTATGTAAAATATACGTAATTGTGTGACATACGGATTATATAACTTTATTAAAGAATACTTACATACTTGATATATAAGAAAGCATGTAGGGGTATTTATTTCAATTTATATAAATGTTGTATGTATATTTTATATGTGTGTTTGCTGGGAGGTATTCCTAAAGCTGCTTGACTTGAAGCATTTAAGCAGCTGATGGAAAGAATGACAGAAGGCTTTGTACATAATATATTTAAAAGTTACACTGTTTCTTTTATTCTCAATAATAATGGTTTGCCCCTCGTATGAATGTGATTTTGGACATTACGAATTTCTCATTCTTCATCTGTGTTTCGAACAGTTATTTAAAGAGTTTTATAACGTGAACAGATCAAATACGGGGTTAATCGATTTTACAAGACAGCCACCAAGCGTAAGTAAATGAGGTCTTAAAATTGGAGTGACATGTAAATTTACTTTAATCCCTCAAGATTTGGATACGGAATGTCTGTTTTGTAGGTAATAGCGGTAGGTACACCGTATTGGTTTCCCAAATAATCAACAGTGTACGGTACGTACGATGGGTGTGTAAAAGTTGACACTAATAACAACGTAGGTAACTGAAAAACGATTATAAATAAATTGACCTATCAATTTATCAAACCTTTGCCGGTATTAATTATCGTCTGCCACAGTTGTAGAATTGAAAACCGAGAAAAAGAAAAATATAAGAAAGTCTTGTAAGCACTTGGTCAATCAAGGTTCCAACGTGACGATTACTCTTCAGAAAAAGACTAATGATCACAAATTCGAGACGCTTTTAAAACAGATTACATGCGTGTGTAACGTGAAAAAAAATTTAAACGAATTTTCTTTTCACAATTTTTATTTTATGGTGCTATAGGTACTGCGCCAATTTCTTACATTCCAATTATTTGTAAATTTGCGTGCTGCGAATTATTACCATTAGTGAAACATTGCTTCTGCTTGTTAAACATGACAGCTTGACAAGCTTAACAGAAGCGGTTGTTATTCAAATTCAAACAGAAACAAAAAGACAAGGAATTTCTACGGGACTACCTCATTTAACGTACTTACGGACACGGTCGGAATTCGTTTAACTTCTTTAGTGCATAAGAAACTTGGAAACTACACTAATAATAGTTAAAATGGCGAATTTCATACCGGATCTAGCAAAGTCAGCACAGTCAATTAGTTAATGGGTTGGCAAATTACTGGTATTGTCACAATGCAATCAACGTTTCCGCAGTTTTGAATTGAAAAGCAAATAGGAAAAATTTAATGGAAAAGGTATTTATTATGGCATAATTTAGAAAATAAGGATGTTGACGTAAAAGTTGCGTGAACGAAGTACCTTGTTAAGTTTAAAAGAGGCATACAACCAATTTTCATATTCAATCAAAAATTATATTCAAAAGTTTGTGTCATTTTTATAATTTATTAGACGAACAAAGAAAAACTCTTCCTTTCTCTTTACGTCGAGTTTGCGTGTACATTATTATAATAAATAAATAATCAGACACCGGCTTACTTTTTTGTTGGTAAGTGGTTTCAATTACTACTGGCATGTAAATTTTAAAAGGTATAATAGAAAAATTTCTAGAACAAGATATTCCAAATGGGAATTAGATTGTCATAGTAAATACCCTCATTGTAAATAAATGAATACCTAAGGTTAAATGACAATAGGAAATTATAACTTTGGTATATGAAATCTTTTTTCAAGAGCGTATAGTATGAATGTCGAATTTGTTATCTAATCCTTTCTAGAAATGACCTCTTTTTTGGAATGTTCCTTGATTGAAGATGGAATCCATATTATCGCCCCGCAAACACATTTATATATAAAATACATATAAATTATGTAAGAGCTTTTTAGATTTATATAAAACTGGAAGAAAAATAAGAGATATTTAACGTTAGGCAATTTTCAAAATAATATAATATCTATTAGATGTAAATTCTTCTACATGAATTTATATACGTTTTATGTATATTTTATGTAATATTTAGATAAAAAATATTAGTTGTAAAAGCGTTGCGATGACCAAAATGGCAGCTGCTCGAGCATAATGTAATTATTATCAATGTAAAAAATTATTTAAGCAGTTCCATACAAAAAATGGAAAAACTACATTTTACGTGCAAGTGTACTTTTAATTATATTTAACTTAATTCTTGCACGAACCCGTTTTTACCTGAACTGAAAGCCGGCAGTTTATTATGATAATACACTTGCTTGAAAAGTGTCCCTTAACCGGATTCGAGCTTTTGGGAGTGGGCGTTGCAAATTCCGAAATCCGACATGTATTTTTATTGTCTCCGACATTGTACCACTGCGCTAATCTGTAACATCCCTTTTTTTTTATTTCGTACTTCGTAACTTTGCGCTGTTTCGCGTTATTAGTTTAAATTTTGTTTGATTATACCGTTGAGTGAAGTCTTATTCAATAATTATACCTATCTTTAACTTTATGTTAAAAATGACCAGGATTTAATTTATTTTATATTATTTATTTTCTATATAAATTAGACGCATTTTAGTCGATACGGATCTAATATTAAAGGTACGTGAACTACAATTTTTGGCGTTATAGGAAACGCGCGCATGCGATTACTTATGTGGCGCAAATAGAAACGGACTTTATTTTCGACCATACAATATATGCAATCATAATTTCTAATTATATTTACAGAAGGCATACATAAAAAATGAGTAATATTACATATAATATTTTACATATAACGTACATAAATCTAATCATGTAAATATGACAGCACATGAATTTCATGAGTGATATGTAATTATTATCTATATGTATATATTATATGAATTTCTGTATACAGAATATCCGTAAGTTTCTATACTATTATGTAAAATATACGTAATTGTGTGACATAGGGTTTATATAACTTATTAAAGAATCCTTACATACTTGATATATAAAAAAGCATATGTGGGGGTATTCACTTCAATTTACATATGTTGTATGTATATTTTATAGGTGTGTTTGCTGGGTCTATAACACAGGCAAAATATTGATTGAGTTGTATAACTCTATGGATTTTGGGCGCAATGGTATGATACCCACTAGATTCCCACCGTTACCAGACTCTTTCCCATGCACAGCAGCTGTGCTAATTTTCTTCATTTTCCATGTTAGAATTTTCCATGCACCTTTTCCTTTAATATTCAGAATTATTTTGGAAGAAGTTGAAGTACAATAATTCATTATTACACTTTAGGTTTTCATGAGTATAGTAACGACCTTGTGAAAAACATACCGTTACAAATTATTCCCCAATAAGAGGGATTGAAGTGGATGATCACAGCTTTAGAAGGATAATAAGCGAAGAGAAATGGTTCAAAAGTAAGGAGAAGACTCAACAAATAAGGGTTAGGGTTGTAGAGATGGTGCCTAAAAAATTAGATGATCAAAGGCAAAGGTAAAAGCAACTGAAACGGAAACGAAAACAAGTTGAAAAATTATATCAACAAACGGAACAAAGTACTAAGAAACAAGAAAAGTAAGTAAATGGAGCAACTAACAAGATAAAACTACAGCAGCGGAAAGAAGCATTCCTCAATTAAGGTTGTGATATGGATTTAAGAAGATGGAATAGACGATGAGACTTCTGAATCATAAGGCAGGAACCAGTTCCGGAGAAACTATAAAAACTAAGAATTCAAGAAGAAAAAACCGAAACGGGCAGATGGGTCCACATGACCTGTGGAGTGCCACAGGGATCGGCGTGGGGCCCACCTTGTGGAATGTATTATACGACCGAGTGCTGAAAAGCAGCATGGGGAGCAACACACATTTGATCGCATTTGCGGATGACCTAGCACTGATTACTATTGGAAAAGACAGAGAACAGCTCGAGGGAACCGCACATACGAAGCACTCAGGAGAGTGAAACGTAAAATAAGCGAAATGGGGCCAGAAATAGACGAATCTAAAACAGAAGCCATAATTATAGACGGCAGAAGACAAATTAGGGAGATAAATATCAAATTCGAAACACGGGAAAACATCAGGGCAACAAATGAAATATCTGGGCATAATATTGGAAAGAGACTTAAAAATGAAAAGACATAAAAAAAGCGTGTTGTGCCAAAACGGAGACGAAGATAAACATGTTACAACGGATTATACCAAATATAGGGGACCCCAAGGAGAGGAAAAGGAAAACACTTGCGGTAGCCGCGTGCTCAATCCTGCTGTACGGTTAGATAACATGGGAGACAAATATGAAGATAGGTGTGTATCGGGATAGGGTGGTGGGGGTAAATAGGAGACTCGCCATAAAGAACACGAGCGGGTATAGGACGATCCCTTTGGAAGCGGCATTGGCGATTGCCCCCCCCCCCCCCCCCCATGGAACTGAAAGTAAGGAAAAGAGGGGTTATGTATAGGAGAGGGAGCGCAGCAAAGGAGAAAGCCGAGGAAGATATGTGTTTGAAATGGCAAGCCCAGGTGGGAAAACGCGGAGAAGGGAGTCTGGACTCGCAGACTCATTCCAAATGTCAGAGCATGGGCGAAAAGGAAATGCGAGCAGGTAGACTATTTCCTAACACAAGTGCTCAGCGGACACGGAAATTTCAATAGCTGAAGAGAATAAAGAAGAGAGAGGAGGACAAATGTAACACATGTACAGAAGAAATAGATAAAGCCAAACACATGTGTTCAAATGTTCCCGTTGGAAGAATATAAGAACAGAACGAGGTGGGAGTTGTGTCAACAGCAGAGACACTGAGCGAGAAGATGCTGGCTAGTGCGAAAAAATGGTGAAAGATAAAAGGAATGGCGTACAATATAATGAAAGACAAGGATGGGGATGGTCTACGAAGACGCTAAGCACTAAGTACGTAGAGTACCTAACAGAGAAATTGCACCGCCACTGCGCGGAAGAAATAACCTCCGGGAGGCCATAAGACGGGTAGAGGTAAGGGGTTTTAGTGGGTATGCTCTGACAAGAGGGCAAGGAGACTCCCACACTTCCCACCAGAACGCTGGGCGCCTTTAAATGGTTTCTCTTCCTCACATTAAAAAAAAATAGGAGAAAGGCGTGTAAGGTCTATGGGCACAAAAGTATAAAGTTTGATATGACTAGAACATTATTGGATGAGCGAGAACCCAAAAGAAGAACAAAAAATGAACATTATGGAAGATTATGTGAAATGATCTACCAAAGCACCAAGAACGACAGTACTTGTCGAATTGAGAGGATCCATGTTGGGAGAATCCTGGTAGGACATGGCCAAGATTAGAGCCGCTTCCCCGTCCAGCATCCTCAGGTTTATCTCACTTGTGGGATGGCTTGAGTGACGTTGCGGGGTCGAACGACTCTAATCAGGGAGGTAGCACAAAGGGCCCGAATAGGTCGTCTATGTACCGGGTGGCCAAATAAGCGAGGTAAGCGGCTGTATCTCAGGACCTGCTCATCTGACAACAATGAAATTTTTTTTATTATTATAAATGTGGCCATAAAAAAACTCTGGAAATTATTTTCGAGTTCCTAGGATGGCCGCTAGGGGGCGTATTTGGTATAATAGTTCATAAAAGCTTAATTTTCTCGCTTAAAGCCCCAATGAAGTGGGCCTGAAAATATTGTCATGGCAATCTACGATCATTTTTGAATAAAAAACCTTACATCAATTTTTTTGACAGCTGTCAAATAAAGTGGTGGGGGAAGGTTTTACCCCGAAAAAGAAAAATGCTTGTAGTGCCAGTTTGGCTTGGCCGATTTTACTGAAACAACTTTTGATTAAAAGGGCATTTTTGGAAATATTTTTCTATAAAAATAAAACAACAATATATTTTTCCATTGTTCTGCGAGAGGGCGTTGTTTTATAACTTACCCTATTTCTTTAAATATCTTTAAAAAGTTAAATGAAATCATATATTTTTTCTTACGATAATAAGTAGAGCACTAAAAACTAAAAAAAATAGTGAAAACCGCAAAACGATATCTCTATTTATAACGAAGGTATTAACAAAAATGTTTAAATATCGTTTTGCGGTTTTCACTATTTTTTTTAGTTTTTTGTGCTCTACTTATTATCGTAAGAAAAAATATATGATTTCATTTAAATTTTTAGAGATATTTAAAGAAATATGGTACGTTATAAAACAACGCCCTCTCGCAGAACAATGGAAAAATATATTGTTGTTTTATTTTTATAGAAAAATACTTCCAAAAATGCTCTTTTAATCAAAAGTTGTTTCAGTAAAATCGGCCAAGCCAAACTGGCGCTACAAGCATTTTTCTTTTTCGGGGTAAAACCTTCCCCCACCACTTTATTTGACAGCTGTCAAAAAAATTGATGTAAGGTTTTTTATTCAAAAATGATCGTAGATTGCCATGACAATATTTTCAGGCCCACTTCATTGGGGCTTTAAGCGAGAAAATTAAGCTTTTATGAACTATTATACCAAATACGCCCCCTAGCGGCCATCCTAGGAACTCGAAAATAATTTCCAGAGTTTTTTTATGGCCACATTTATAATAATAAAAAAAATTTCATTGTTGTCAGATGAGCAGGTCCTGAGATACAGCCGCTTACCTCGCTTATTTGGCCACCCGGTACATACATGTAGACTTTCCCACCCTCCCATCGAAATCCAGATCCCTCCTATGTTCACCTTCAATGACCGTCAATTTTGCTTTCTTCTTCTTCCTCTCCTGTAAAACTGGGTTTTTTTGGATTACGCCTTTTCATAGAAATCCTTCAAGTACATGAAGATCATGAGAAGTTGAGAAATTGTACTGTGGAGTCTCCGGAATTAAACCTACTCCAATTGGCTCATTTTATTTTTATAAATATACCTACATTACTATTACTTTACCTATAAGCTCTAAGTCACTTCAAGAAAAAACGACATTAAATTAATGTAACAAATTGGAATAAATGGATATCGGGCTGTTCATAAACTATAACAATAGGTTATATACGAGAACAAATGAACACGTAGCTATGAAAATTCCATGCAATATTTTGTAAGCGATCTGAAAACTAAGTAAATTTCATTAACTCTATTGTTACGACAACTTTTGGTTGGTAACGCAATTTATAATGCAATGGCTCGGAAGCGCAGTTATAAGGGGCGATATGGGGGTAGGTTACGTATGAGTATAGAACTTAAAATCAGCAAGCAAACGAGGGTAGTCAAAGCTAAAGTTTAATTATATAAGTTAAGTAAACTTAGGGCGCCACGATAGCTCTTTAGAAAGTTAAAGCTGGTAATCAGAACTACGAAAATCTTAGCAGCTTGTAGTAATAGCGGCGTGACTGCTGAAAGAAAATATGGGTATTCGGTGAAGAACTATACTGGAATAACGGTAATCGTGGTTATAATGAACAAATATAACAGTTAACACTTGGAATAATGTTTAACAAAACTGTTTCAGAACATTAAATGAAATAATAAGGGATTTACTTTTACCTTGGGAACCACTGAAATACACAATAACAAATGAAATGAGGGTAGGTAACAAAACATAAGATATCAGCAACCGACTTGGTAACTGTACAAGTCAGTAAATGTAATTAAATCAAATCTTACCTTCTTGCACACCAGTAGCGTTGATTGCGCAACCACAGTACTGTTGAATTATCTAAACAAAACAGTTAATTAACAGAAGTTAGGGTTGCAACAAGCGAACCGACTGAAATATAACAGTTACGAACTTGAGACAGTATCGAGTGTTGACATTTAACTAATTAGCAATTGGATTTTTACGTTTTAACTGTCAACAAATTAAATTCATCAAGGTAAAAGGTAACATGAATAATAAAAGTAATTTTAAAGGTAGTAAGCAAAGTTAGTGAAAAAATAATTAAGAACGTAACAAAATGAATTAAATGAGTAAACTATTTAAAGTGAATCAAAATATGAGATGATCAAGTAATTTAGTATAACACAATTCATGCAATAAACAATAGTCAAATTCAAATAATAATAAGCAAGAACGACGTTAAGGTAAACTTAGCGATGGTTTTCAGAAGTTGACGGAAGATGGCAGCAGATGAAAATCTTGTAGTAAATAATTTTCTTAATTCAGAAATTCGGAGATAATTATTAGAGGTGAGATGATGAGCAGCAATTAACGTTGTTATCAGGAATCTAACCATCGACGTTCGACAGCGAGTAGGAACGAAAAAAGTTACAGGTAGATTCTCAGATAATATTCGTTGACAAAATGGCGGTTGCGTTACACCATCCGAGAAATGTAATACGTAAATCGTAAAACGCTAAGACAAGAATATCAATTACCGTCAGGAATTTAGAGGAAAGCGTGATATTTAATACAAATAATTAGGTAAATATCTCGAGGATTAATATTTTACAGGAGCTCAGCAAGAATGCAATTCGTAAACAAATATTTAATGCACAAATACGTAAAATACGGTTTAATGACACTTGGAATGGGTAGAAGATTCCAAATAGACACTATATTAATTGAAGTTTTTCACTTAAAGACGATTAATATCGATTTATAAGAAAAATATGAAAATTGCGGTAGCACCAAAGATGTAACGTTTTGTTCAGCGACACGAAGTAGAAAGATGCGCCATTAAGAATCGAGCTACTATTTATGTAAGTACGAAATGGTTCTCAGTGGCTCAACGGCTGTAAATAAATCAAAAACGACAAGGAAAGATCAACCAATCAAAGGTTTGGTGACGTACACTGGTAGCCAATTAGAATAACGATTGTCGTTGCCGAGTGAAAAATCTGTAACGGAACCAATACAAACGCAGCCGTTCAAAGGGACGCTTCTATTAGAAGAAAAAAGAAAGATGGACGAGAGCAAACTCTTTTAACAGAATAGAGAATTAGGAAATTTCGTAACCCTGTAATTCTGACTAAAATCAATACGTTCGACTTTTGCGAATTAGGAAACTAGTCGAGCAATTATTTATAAGAATTTAAAATTTAAAAACCGCCAAAAAACGCCAACTCCCTTTTAATAAGCTGATCACAGGGCTTAAAGGAGGAAAATTTCACAAAATCGAAATCCGGTGTAGCCAGAATAGAGATTTTCCTCAATCAATATGATCCGGTTCAAGAACGTCTCAACATATTATACTGATTGACATTAAGAACTCGAGCCAGTCAGAACAATGACTGATGCTTTAGTAGAATTCCAGATCTGGAAAAGCCCGAATAAATAATTAAAACTTATCTGCGTGATATACACGTTGTTGTTGTTGTTCACTGATATCAACCAGGCTTCTACTTACTCACTTATCGGAACCAATTGTTTATTTTTGTTTAATCCATTCACATTGATTATTAATCCCTATTTGTTGAAAACATGTCGTAAACCGACGAACCCTGATCACTTCTCCGCAGCTAAACTAAACACAACGGAAATTGGTTTTAAAAATTCCACTAAAAATGAGAACTGTTCATTTGAAATTAGGAAGTTGGCGTAAACAAAGAATATTTTTGGTTTCCCACATACAAAACGATTTGGTTCATCGTGAACGTCCCTAGGTATATGTAGAGGATACCATTTAAATGCAATCACTATATAATAACCGAAAGATGGGTATATGTATGTGTTGCTGTGCACTTTTCCGACAGTCGCCGAATCCTGACGAATGCGGATGTGATATTTTAAAACCAAAGCTATTATAAATTTATAACCTACAAATTAATGTTACAATTTAGATACCCCCCCCCCCCCCCCAAACCACGTAAGTATCTGCACTAATTTTTTTCAAAGTAAGTTTTAAACATTTTAGTATAAAAGTCCGTCATCTTATTCAAGCGGTATTTGTGTCTAAATATATTTTCGTTACTTAGAAAATACGTTCAAAGTTTCCTTATGGAGATTACGTGTAAAATAGAATTCGCTATTTGTGCTTATTTTTGGGTGAAAATTTTGTGTAAACATGCAAAGTTTGTCTGTCCGAGGTCCTCAACACATTTCGAACATTAAAACAATTCCAGAAAGTATTTTCGCGAAAATTTTCAAAATGACAGGTATCGGAAACTTTTTCTCGATAACATAGAAATTTAATTATTTCAATTTGAAAAGTTATTCAAATGATGAAAAATGATTCTATTATACCTCGCGTTAACATTTTCATCGTTAAAATGTCAAAAGTAGTAACAGCATTCATCGTAGACTAATTTATGTGTCCCGATACCTTCTTTGGGTAACTTTCGAAATGTACTGTACATGTTGGTGTGCTTATTTCGAATTTAGAGATTTTGAACGATGGACGATGTTGTAGGTAACATATATAGTCGAATGTTTTCACGGAGAAAAATGTTTTTGTCTACATATTTAACTTAATATCTATTGATGAAAGTAGGTGGCAAGTGTATTGTTACATTACACTATACCAGGGGTGGCCAAGCTCCTTGATAGTCCGAGCCACTTTTCAAAATTTTAAATTTTTCGCGAGCCTCAATTTCGTTTTCGATGAGTCATATCATTCTTAACTTGGACGGAAATGAAGTTTGTCACAACGTTGCACTTAGTTTTTCATATTTGTTCAGTAATTTAAAAGACAATTTGAAACACATACGGAACGATAATAATTTTTTAAATTATAATAAGACAAAAATGTAAAGGGAACTCGGGTAAATTTATCGAGAGCCACAAATAATCCTTCAAAGAGCCGCATGTTGCTCGCGAGCCGCAGGTTGGCCACCTCTGCACTATACCAAAGAGAATACCTATACTTTGACTATACTTCTAAATGTACAACTTATATTGTAATTAAGAGGAAGTAAAATCCATATTTACTGCTGTACTTATACGTGTAAATGATGCCTTTAGTTAGTGAAATAAACAAAAATTTGAAACTGTTTAATGTAGAGAAGGTCTTTCTATAAAACAGGTGTTATGCAACGTTAGATAAGCTTCTATTTGTACATTTTATATTTTAAGGCATTTTTAGTTTTACTATAGTTAAAGATGAATGTTAAAACGTTCTCCCTAAGGCTATTCGTATTCCCAAAAAGCTGCCAGTGTCCAAATTGAGTTCTTTTACATTCAAAATTCATTCTAAACTATCCTTATGAAGTTCACACGGAATTTGTTATATTTTCGTTAATTTTTGGGCAAAGACTATGTGCAAAGACGTAATTAACATTGTGAAAGGGCCATTATGTATTTTTGGTCTCAAATCTATTCCAAAAAGTTGGCATTTTACATTTATTTTAATAATTGGTAAAAATTTACTATAGGTAGGAACGAATTCGTATATCTTTACCAAATATCAACCCTTTTTTGTGATTTTTACGTCAAATGTAAGTAAATGTAATCCTTTATTTTAGTTACTTTAACAACTTGCTAAATTACAGATACCTACAGGGTCAAAAATCTGAAAAGGTACAAAAATGTAAATTTTTTTTCTTTTTTCAAGCAACTAAGCCAGCTCAACAAGGTGTAATATTTTAAAATAAAAGCTATTACAACTTACAATCACAGATACCCCCCCCCCCCCCCCCCCCAAAGCACGCAAAACGGGAGAATCGCGTGTACCCCCGTTTATATTCTAAATAAAGAAAAACGTTTCATATAGTTCGGGTCTCACATAGACGACTTCAATGAGGGAAGTAATTAAAATTTCCAAAATTAATTATATATTCCCAACTTTGAAATAAAACGTAGAATTAGGAAAATCCATTTACTCTTCAGTCGTCTTATGAATAAAGAGAAAATTCGTAAATGGGAAATATACGTTTAAAACTGTCGCGATATTTCTAGTTAGCTGTTTCGCGAAACGTTTAACAGTTTAGTCGGTAGTTCATTTAAACGATTAGGGAACACGTTTGAGGATAAATTGATATTCAAAGCCACGAAATATTGAGGAATTTATACAATAGTATGCAGATTAACTTAAATATTTACGCATTTACATAGTCTGATTAATTTCGTTAGTGGAATTTATCAAGCGAAGCCAAAATCCGGGCAAAGTAAGACAAAGTTACCTCATCTTGAGCTATTTAGCACATTTCGTGAAAGCCGTTCTGCGGCTTTTAACGCGAATATATTTAAATAAAAGCTATGCCTCCTTTCACAACCCCTTCATTCGCTTAATTCTGTGGCCGCTGGCGTTCGACAAAGAAAATCCTACAATTAGAATGAGAAAACGAAATAGTAAATTGTTTCAAAAGCTCCGTCAGCAATACATAGCGCATAATCAAGAGAAATTCTGAATACATATATAATATATTATATATTATGTACATAATATATATACACACCCGCAAAATCAACGCTTCCTTTTCCGTTCTTGCTAGTTTGATGGTAACTTTACTCGCAATTTGTTACACAATGAAATTCTAATTTTAACAAAACGGCTCATATTTCGTAGGTATATCGAAAAGTAAACTTATATTTTGTGCAATTTGGAAAGATTAGACTTCTGTGTGAGATAATTGGATAAATTAAGGTCCAATTAAGAACATAATTATCTAAAATAGGGTACCTACGTTTTGCGAACTGTCCTCTCATTAGCTGTACGTACCCATTGAAAAGAAAATGCAAAAACATCCCAAATACAATAGAGGGAAAATCGATACAAATTTCAATTTCAAGTTTACATTGAAAAACAATTATAAAGTCAAGTACTATTGGTCGATTGCAAGCACTTCTTTAGGTAGTCACCGCCCTGGACAATGTATTTTGATGGCAGTTTTGGTTCATTGGAGACATTCGATTGCCCACCATCTCAGGACACTCCGTATCTCGGTTTGGTAATGCTAACTATAACAAAATCAGGGGTACATACGTAGATATCACGAAGCATCCATGAAATCTATCATTGTTTTTTTTTAGTTTTCCACCTTGTTAAAGGTGTTTTCAGCTGGACCTTAATCGTTTTCCATGTTTAACGCTCGAATTTCATTCAAAACACAAGGTTGTTATTTTTATACAGGAATACTACAAAACAAAAAAAACGTATCATTCTATAATAATGGGGGTTCGGAAAAAAACCTTGGAAGAAAACCCCCGGAAAAAACCCCGGGAAAAAAACCCCGGAAAAAAACCCAGGGAAAAAAAACCTGGAAGAAAAACCCCCCAAAAATAATTATAGATGGCTGTGAATAAATATATAAATATACAAAGCGCCTAGGCTATTTGCAGGTTTAGAATATTTTTTTCAATTGATACAAAATGGCAACATGACACTAAACAAAGTTTGGAATTAAAAAAAAATGCTAAACTTAAACGTAGATTGCCACTAAAGCGCCTAGGTTATTTGCAGGTTTAGTATATTTTTTCTCAATTGATAAAAAATGGCCACATGACACTAAACAAAGTTTGGATTTAAAAAAAATGCTAATCTCAAACATAGATTGTCATTAAAGTGCCTATGTTATTTGCAGGTTTAGAATATTTTTTTTCAATTGATACAAAACGGCAACATGACACTAAACAAAATATTTAGTAAATATTGCTATTTAATGTAAATTCAAATATTGTACGCACAATATTGTACCAATATTGCATGTGCAATAGTATTATTAAGTATTGAAAATCTATATTTAAGCAATATAACATACATATTTGTAACATTAAGTAAATATTGATATTCAATGTAAATTCAAATATTGTACATACAATAATGTACCAATATTGTGTGTACAATATTACTAAATATTGAAAATCGATATTTCAGCAATATAGCATACATATTTACAATATTTAGTAAATATAACTATACAATATAAAGTCAATATTTATTTTTATCAATAACATAATAATACTGTGTTTTCAATATTACTGTATATTTAAAATTATATATTTAGGCTACATGAAAAAAATATTCATAAATAATAACGTTATACTTTCTCACAATCCGCCGAATGTTAATTTTCGCCGATTTAGGGATATCAAAATAAGCAAAATATAATATGCACGCCCTCCTCAATATTTTATAGTATTCACCTTTAAATTCCAAAATTATATAAGTTTCCGTAGCTCAGTTGTTTCTTAACCGAGTGATCGATGGTTCGAGTCCTAGTTGAAGCAGAAGGCTTTTTCAGCATCACCGATCTCCTCCGAGTCTACACGAAGTGAATGGGGTCCTGAGGAAGGATCCACCGTAGCACACGGAGCCCTGCAGGCGCTGCGCACTGCGAAATAGTCTCTCGGTGCAGTTAGGGCTCTCGGGTGGCGCAGGTCACCCCTTTCATACTATTTTGGGACATATTACAAAACAATAATTGGCCAATATTGTATAAATATTTTCCTCAATATTGAAATAATATCGATTAGTAATATTTAGCCAATATGTAAAAATGTAACTGGGTGGTCGATGGTTCGAGTCGTACTTGATACAAAAGCTTTTTTCAGCATCACCGATCTTTGAGTCTACACGAAGTCAATGGGGTTTCTAGGGAAGGGCCACCCACATGGAGCCCTACAGGTGCTGCACAATGTGAAATGGTCTCTCGGTGCAGTTCGATCATGTTTCATACCATTTTGGGACACATTACAAAACAATAATGGGCCAATATTGTATAAATACTTTCGAGGACAAGCAGACGCAATTTCTTTGGTCCTCAACTGCAACAATGTGAGCATTATAACCGTTTGACATGGTTCCAACAAGACGGGGCCTCATCGCACACCACCAACAACTGCTTAGCAGCATTACACGATTTGTTGTCCGAAAATGTGATTTCACGAAGAGTGATATTGAGTGCTCTCCTTGGAGCGCCGATTTAACTCCACCTGATTTTTTCTTCTTAAAAGTGTGGTCTACGAGAATAATTCACGAAATTTGACTGATTTGAGATACACAATATTGAAGAAAAGATCAGGCTAATTCCCCTACAACTTCTTCAAAAAGTCTTCGGAAGTGTGCGCAATGTGCCGCCGACGTAATGGGCGTCATCTGAACAATGTCGTGTTCAAAAAGTAAAATTTTATTTCTTGTGTTTCCATAAATACCAACAAATAATAATAATAAAATAAACAAACGGTTTTTTTATTTGCAATCAAAGTAGTTAGGTCGTTTTGAGACACACTGTAGAATGGAATAGGGTCCCGAAACTTTCTTAACAAACTGTGTTCTTTGTTCTTCGTATAGGTAGTTAAAACTCTTTTTACTCACTTCCCCCCGTAGACATTAAAACATTCTGACCCTTGATCTAGCCACTGGGCGGAGCTTGCCGACGTCGTTTTTAGTGTTAAGCTCCAGTTTTTGTAAAAAAATATACTAAACCTGTAAATAACCTAAGCGCTTTTGTGACAAACTACGCTTATAGAGCGAGAGCTGGCTGCAAAAAAACTGGCCTATCGAGTAACAGCATGAAATCATTTTTAAAAACTAGTACTTATACAGACCATACATAAAATCTTTGGCTGCCTGGGCGGAACTTGTGCAGAAATTCGCCATGCCCTCTCTCCTGAATATTTTTTGGCACGTTACTGTACCTATCGAGTAACAGCATGAAATTACTCTTAAAACATAACTTTTATACAGTTAAAAAAGAAAAAAATTGTCTGCCTTGTTAAATCTTGTGCTAATACCTAGGCAGCACACTTTTTTTAATTTTTTTTTGGCACATTTCTGTACCTATCGAGTAACAGCTTCAAACTATAACCAAATTATAGTTTGAACATAACTCTATAAGAAAAATCATGGCTGCCTCGTTAAATCCTGTGCTAATGCCTAGGCAGAAAACATTCTCTTTCTCAAAGTGTTATGATACCACTAATACAATTATTATCATAGAAGTACTTAGGGATAAACAAAGAATCGTCCAATGAACAATTATAATGATTTCCACAAAACAATTTTATAATATTAAATATTTAGTAATGGTATACAGGGTGTTTTTTGGGAGCTTTAGTTAGACATTTCTGGGAAAGTTTTATAGATAGGTTTTTGAAAATTTGAACTTAGGGGTTATTCTGAAAACCGAATCGATGTTAAATATTTTCAAAATGGTAGCGCTTCCGGAAATGCCGGAAGTAGCTGGAAACAATATCTACAAGTTATGGTTTTTCAGTTATTTTTACTTATTTAAAAAAAATGGCGGATGCAGACGGTAATTTAGGAATTCATTACTTGAAAACCGTTGTAGCTATGGCAACCAAGTTTTCTCCAGGGCATAGAGGAGGAATAAGGCTTTCTTTTGGTGCGCTTAAAGAAAATTAAGTTGCGTATGAGCTCGCAACTATGGGGCTCCAAATTTAGGAAAGTTCAAAGACTAAAAATTCAGATTTTTTAAATGAAATGACCAGTTTCTTACTATTGCATTTGATAGAGAATCAAAATGGGCATGTTTTGGTATTACATATGTTCCTATCCCTATCTTTAATAGTTACTGACTTCTTCCAATTTCATCGCATTGATACAAGTTTTTTGGATTTTTTTAGTAGTCGACCGTGACATGGACCATGGCAATCGAATTTTGAACAAATCAAGTGATACTAAACCGTCACCTGTTATAGGTTGACATAAGTTTTTCAATAATGGAAAAAAATGGCGCGCAATGGTTTTACATATAAAGATTTTTGGGATCTAATTGTTATTTATGGTGAAAGGGACAGAATCGCGTCACATGCTTGTCATACGTTCATTGAACGATATCCAGAAAGACCGCGTCCTAGTAAACGTACCAACAATTGAAACCGACCAAATGAAATTGTTCGAATATTGGAAGCTTTGTACCACCAAAACAATTACCTAGATTAAGACCCTATGTTGAAGATGAAGCTTAAATTATTAATGTACTTGGATATTTCACGGCGTGCTTCACTAGGTAATTGCTTTGGGCGTAAATATTAGTTGTATCTAAAAAACCCTAAAAAACTGCCATTATCGCTCGTTTTCTCATCATAATCGGCATTTGATGCAACCAGTTGACCTCTCGAGACGAATTGAGTTTTGCGAATATCTAATGTTGAGGAACCAGGAAGATTCTTTGAGAACCTTGTTTGGTCAGACTGGGCCAAATTTAGTAAAGATTTAATCGCCATAATTCGCATTGCTGGTGCGATTAAAATCCTTTGAATCGAGATGTATTTGTGCTCGAGGATTATTGTATTTTGGAGAATACTCGGTTGCCATAGCTGCAACAGTTTTCAAGTACCTAATCAATTCCTAAATTACCGTCTGCATCCGCCATTTTTTTTTTTAAATAAATGAAAATAACTTAAAAACCATAACTTGTAGATATTGACATGTGGGTATTAAAAGAACTGAAATGACACGTAAAATCCAAAAATGCAATAGTTCCCATTTAAGAAAACGAAGTTTCCAGTAACTTCCGGCATTTCCGGAAGCGCTACCATTTTGAAAATATTTTACATCGATTCGGTTTTCTGAATAACCCCTAAGTTCAAATTTTCAAAAACCTATCTATAAAACTTTCCCAGAAATGTCTAACTAAAGCTCCCAAAAAACACCCTGTATACCATTACTAAATATTTAATATTATAAAATTGTTTTGTGGAAATCATTATAATTGTTCATTGGACCATTCTTTGTTTATCCCTAAGTACTTCTATGATAGTTGTATTAGTGGTATCATAACACTTTGAGAAAGAGAATGTTTTCTGCCTAGGCATTAGCACAGGATTTAACGAGGCAGCCATGATTTTTCTTATAGAGTTATGTTCAAACTATAATTTGGTTATAGTTTGAAGCTGTTACTCGATAGGTACAGAAACGTGCCAAAAAAAAAATTAAAAAAAGTGTGCTGCCTAGGTATTAGCACAAGATTTAACAAGGCAGACAATTTTTTTCTTTTGTAACTGTATAAAAGCTATGTTTTAAGAGTAATTTCATGCTGTTACTCGATAGGTACAGTACCATGCCAAAAAATATTCGGGAGAGAGGGCATGGCGAATTTCTGCACAAGTTCCGCCCAGGCAGCCAAAGATTTTATGGATGGTCTGTATAAGTACTAGCTTTTAAAAATCATTTCATGCTGTTACTCGATAGGCCAGATTTTTTGCAGCCAGCTCTTGGACTATTAGGTTAGCATTTTTTTAGTAAAAAACGTCGTTTAGTGTTCGCCACGTGGCTAGATCAAGGGTGAGAATGTTATGAAGCCCCCCCCCCCCCCCGTAGTAACTGACGAGATTCATTATTGATTATAAAGGACAAACGCATGATGCATTGTCCGAAACTTTTTAATTAAAGACGGAACATAATTTTTACTTTCCTTTATGTGAAAAGTACGTGTTAAATCGCGAGTGGGGTATTGTTTGCATTAGAGCGTTAGCAACGAAAATGCTTGTGTGTAATGACGCAATAAGGATAAGGCCGAAAAGGAGTCGAAGGATAATTATACTTCTTAATTTCTAAACGCATAACGTTAATTGAACCGCTTCACTAATAGAGGCATTTGGATTATTTATACGAATAGTGTTATTTTAAAACAGTTAAACAGAAAATAACAAAATCCATTACCTTAATATAAGAAGTTATTCATGTGTGCGAAACCGCGAAAGATAAATGAAGCGTACTGTATTCACGAAAACGGTAGGAAAATCTGAAATAGGAAAAGTGTTTCACAACCTGCCACCGCCGCCGCTCCTTGCTTTGTACAATAATATTTCATAAGAATTTTTGAATTATTCGAAACGCATACGTGCTCGCGTAACACTGAAAAAAAATAAACACCCTCCATTCAGGCGAAACCGGCAAAGCCATTAGCCTTAAATGAATATTTGCTTAGAGCGATAGTTTTCTGCCAGAGTAATTTTGACGAAAACCCCACGCGTTGAGAGGGTGCTGCGCACACTAATTTATTCACCTCACCTCAAGTCAAACTTTTTCCTAAAAAAGATATAGGAACACCATTAACCTCTTCAAACTTGCCCTTTTAATGTCGAAAATGCTAATCAGAGATTTCCACATGAATAAAACAAATGAATGATGTAGAAGTTTGGAAAAGACAGAAGACGCCATTATATTATAATCACTTTGTGAGCTTTAAAATTAAGACCCGTAAAGGTAATTAATCATTAACTCGACAGCTACATACTAAATAATAACACATTTATTTCCATTTGTGATGATAAAACGTCGTTCGTCAAATCTTTAGCAAGACGAGAACCGGCGTTCATACTCATCGCCTTAATAATATCATTAAAGTTCATCGGCTAATCGATTATATTATTAAAGACATGTCACAATACCGACCGATTTTAATTAATTTTACATAATTATTGGCGTGTTATCAGTTTCATAATTGTATCACTTTATAAAATGTCAGTTTGGCATACTTTTTCACAAATCTGGAAGTTATTTCGCTCCGCCTAATTTTTCTATATAATACCTAATCGTTGTCTTGTCCTTCATGAATAAAGTGGATTTTTTTCTCTTCTCACGAACATCAACTGTCTGTAACACCTTGTTGGCGCGAAATTATGTATGAGTAGTTTGCAAGGCAAGATAGGAGAGAAACAGCTACTAGATGATTATTTAATTAAAATAATCATAATGTATAAGAAAAAAAATAAGGTTGTTGATTGTATATTTTTTATTGAAGGAATTGTGTTTTGCATTAAAAGTTATTGTTAAAAAGTTTCATATTTATTAAAATCAGATTCATTAAGCTTAAAATCTACTACGTTACTGCCGAATGTACAACAAGGTTATGCCCAGCAAACAAACATATAAAATATACATACAACATATGTAAATTGAAGTAAATACCCCTACATATGCTTTTTGTCTGTCAGTTTTAGCTTACCGAACAACCTCATGACCAGAAAAATTTTTTTTTTCTTTAACCCTTTCCGTACGGCTCGATTTTATCTTACATTGCTACACAGACGGCGCCAAGTAGTCAAACCGTACAGACGGATGTCGACTATAGTCGACACTTTTTTTTCGATTATCTAGTTAATAAAGTAATTAAAAATTGGTTTAGCAAGAAACATAACTTTAATAATAATAATATTGCCCATAGGAAACAATACTGCACAAAATATCGAAAATTCACAAAAAGACCAATATGGACGAATCGTTGCAGCAGTCGCTATATGGCGACTTAAGTCGACGTGCAAGTAAAGTCGACATCCGTCTGTGGGGAATGTTTAATGTATCGACTATAGGCGCCATCCGTCTGTGGGAAATGTTTAATGTGTCGACTATAGGCGCCATCCGTTTATACGGAACAGTTTAGAGTGTCGAATTAACGCGCCATCCGTCTGTGCAGCACGTCATAAAAAATTTTAATGTTTAAATATACAGGGAGGGTTTAAAGAGTGCAAAACCATTGCCGTCGACTATAGTCGACGTCCGTCCGTGGGGCAAAGTCACTAATGTCGACTATAAGCGTCATCCGTACTGAAAGGGTTAACTTCCCCTAAAACTAAAGTTTTAATTTTTTGCAACATTTTCAAATTTTCACATATCAAGGACATGATTTCAAAATTCAATTTGATTTCGTTAAAAACTTTAAAGATTTATAATTGGAAAAAACAATAGAAATTGTTAATTATTCCTTTAGGTTTGTTATTATTTACAGAAAAGTAATATTGTTGCATAATCTTTACGTTTTTGGTGCAACATACTTTATGGGAGAAACGTTTTTCAGTGATAATGAATATCTATTTACGTGGCTTCTAAAAACTCTAATTTACCCTTGCCGATTAATTACTTTCACAAAAATCCCGTAAATGTTCTTTTACAGTTGCCTAAACGAGGAGATTTTTCTTTATTCACTTTACATGTTTCAGTCAATTAAATAGTAAAACAATCCACAGCCGTCTCATATTCCGCCTACGCCATTTCCTAGCTAAGTGAAAATCACTCGGTATATCTGATATGGGCTAAATAGGTTTCCAGACTAGCACAAATTATTGCCGTAAAAAGTTTTTTTAAAAATCAAAAATAAAAAAAAATTTCATTTGGTGCCGACTTTTTGGCGAGCACTGTATATATACATGTAGATAATTACATATCACTCATGAAATTCATGTGCTGTCATATTTACATGATTAGATTTATGTACGTTATATGTAAAATATTATATCTAATATTACTCATTTTTTATGTATTCCTTCTGTAAATATAATTAGAAATTATGACTGCATATTATATTGTATGGTCGAAAATAAAGTCCGTTTCTATTTGCGCCACATAAGTAATCGAACACGCGTGTTTTCTACAACGCCAAAAATTGTAGTTCACGTACCTTTAATATTAGATCCGTATTGACTAAAATGCGTCTAATTTATATAGAAAATAAATAATGTAAAATAAATTAAATCCTGGTCATTTACAACATAAAGTTAAAGATAGGTATAATTATTGAATAAGACTTCACTCAACGGTATAATCAAACAAAATTTAAACTAATAACGCAAAACAGCGCAAAGTTACGAAGTACGAAATAAAAAAAAGGGATGTTACAGATTAGCGCAGTGGTACAATGTCGGAGACAATGAAAACACATGTCGGATTTCGGAATTTGCAACGCCGACTCCCAAAAGTTCGAATCCGGTTAAGGGACACTTTTCAAGCAAGTATATCATAATAAAACTGTCGGCTTTCAGTTCAGGTAAAAACGGGTTCGTGCAAGAATTAAGTTAAATATAATTAAAAGTACAGTTGCACGTAAAATGTAGTTTTTCCATTTTTTGTATGGAACTGCTTAAATAATTTTTTACATTGATAATAATTACATTATGCTCGAGTAGCTACCATTTTGGTCATCGCAACGCTTTTACAGCTAATATTTTTTATGTAAATATTATATAAAATATACATAAACTGTATATAAATTCATGTAGAAGAATTTACATCTAATAGACATATACATATATTATTTTGAAAATTGCTGACATCCTTACATTAAATATCTCTTATTTTCCTTCCAGTTTTATATAAATCTAAAAAAAGCTCTTAATTGAATAATTTATATGTATTTTATATATAAATGTGTTTGCTGGGTGGGTACCAGGAAGCTATAAAAGTGATTTGATTCTGAAAACAGTAAAGAAAGTATAAGTCAGTGAAAGTTTTACTGTGAAGAAAGATTGTCAAGTAAGTCAAGATAGATAGATAGATAACTTTTTATTTTGTTATAATGATATCGAAACAAAAGATTCTTATTAACCAATTAATTAAACAACCTAATTTAAATAAAAACACATGACTTTCTCCTCAACTCAAACTAAATCTATTCCTGGCTCCTTGACATCGTCTTATCCCTTCGCTCCATCACCCCTTCATCCACCCCACTCCCAGCCCGTTCCCACCTAAGATCACCATTGTTCCTCTCCCCTCTTCTTTCAGCTCTTCACATTCCCTCATTAAATGCCACACACTCTCCCACCCCTTACCACACATTCTACACAGCCTTCTCTCATCCTCCCACCACTATCTATTTTCGTTCTCTTCATTGCAACATCTAAACCTCGCCACCATCTTCTTCTCCTTCAACTTCATTTCTCCCATCAGATTCTCGGCCTTCCCTTCTTCCATAATTTCCTGATATCCGCCATTATATCTTCCATTACATATTCTCGCTCTCCTTTCCTGTGCTTCCACATCATTATCCCTTCTTACCAACTCATCCACCATATCTCTTCCCCCCTCTCTTCTCCCTTCTATCTCTTCCCTCGCATAACCCACTCTCTCATAGAACCGTCTTCTCTCTTCCTGCCCATACCTTATCCTTTTTTTTCCACCTCTCTCATGTACCTACCCTTTTACCCCAACAATGTCTTCCCGCTTTCTGATCATCTCCTCATACTTCACCGCCCTCTCTCCTGCCCTTGTCTTATTTTCTCTAATTTTACCTCTTCCTCTACGATATACCCTGGTATCTCCCTGCCCAACCCTAATGTCCACCTCCAGTACTTCTGAATTCTTTCTATTTCTTCCCATTCCTTCCACCCCCATATCTCTGATCCATACTCCATCACACTCTTCACCAACTTGTCAAAAACCCATCTTTTCTTCTCAATATCCTTCCCAAACACTCTTTCCCCCCAAACCCCACACTTTCCCCACTATTCCATTACCCTTCTTCGCCAATTCCCTCACGTGTGCCCCATCTTTATTATCATACCGCACTATATACCCTAGGTATTTCCACTCCTGTACACTCTCTAATTCCTCCTCAACCCACCACCACTTTTGCTTTATACCCCTCCCCCGTTTCTTCTGAAAAACCATCATTTTAGTCTTTTTCACATTTGCCTCTAAATCCTTCCCCTCCAAATACCTCTTCATTATCCCAATTAACCCCCATCATCTTTTCCTCTCTGTCTGCCATCACTACTACATCGTCCGCATACGCTAGCACCCACACCTGTATCCTTCCTATCACCACCCCACCCCTTTGACACCCCTGCAACACCTCCTCCAAATCCCCAAAAGATAGAGAAAATAGGCTCGGGCTCAACGGACAGCTCTGTCTCAACCCTTTCTCCGTCCAAAACCTTTCTCCTCCCTCACTCTCGTCACGCACGTTGTTTCCTGGTACACTTCCTCCATCGCTCTCACCAAGCCCTCACTTATCTCGGCTTTCCTTAGTACCTCTCACAGTTTCTTCCCATTCACATTGTCGAATGCTGCCTTGATGTCCAGAAACATCCCATACATCTTCCCCCCATTTCTTTCCAGCACCCTATTTACCACTTGCTTCATCACATATATATTATCCACCGTCCGCATTCCGTCCCTGAAATCCGCCTGCCAGTGCTTCACTAACCCCTTTTCTTCTATTTGCTTCATAAGTCTCCCTCTTAATATCCCCGCATAAATCTTATACCCCGTGTTGGTAATGCTCACTCTCCTATAATTTCCTATTTTCTTCCTTTCCCCTCCATTGTATACCGGAACTTCCCTTGAATCCCTCCACTCCTCCGGGAATCCTTCCCCCTCCAAATTTTACTCAGTATCCCTCTTATCCGTTCTCTCGTTTTTACCCCCGTGTACCTCCACTGCTCCCCTTGTATTCCATCTGTTCCTTGTGCCTTTCCCAACTTCACCTTCCTCAGCGCTTCTTCCACCTCCTCCCTCTCAAAGTCCCTTAGACCTCCTCTTCTCTCTCTTTCTGCTTCCGGTTTCTCCCTCACACCCCCCATCACCTCCATACAGTGCTTTCTCCATTCCTCTTCATCCAACCTTACCTGCCTTCTATTTACCTCTTCTCTTGTTTATAAAACTCCATATCTCTTTTTCATTCTTCAACCCCCTTATATCCTCCTTCACTTCCTTTTTGTACTCCACCTTTCTCCTTTTATACTCCCCCTTGTATTCCCCCTTCACCCTCTTATACTCCCCAATGTCTAATTCGCCTCTCCTCCATTTCCTTCTTCCCTTTCTTACTTCCCTCCTTGCTAACTCGCACTTCCCATTCCACCACTCTCCTTTCCCCCATATTTCACGTTTCCTCTTATATCTCTTTTTTTACACAATCTTCTCCATTTTTTCCCCGAACTCTTTCAATTCCACCCCCACTTCCTTCTCCTCCCATTTCACTTCTTCCAACTCCGCCCTATACTTTTCAATACTTTCCGCTGTCCATACCTTCTTCTCTCCCCATTTCTCTCAGTTAGGTAATTCAACCATTCTTTATTCAGATAGTGTTGGAGAAGCCTATCTGACAGCATACGATGGATCAAAATGGCAAAATATAGTTTTTCGAAGAGTGCTGTTTGTTCCTGAATTGGATTTCAATCTATTTTCTTTAACTGCTGTGTTAGATGAAGGTCTTACGCAGGAATCAGATGCAGAGGAAATGTTGTTTAAAGACAAAGGTCAAATTGTAATGACGGCTAGAAGAGTATAGATAACCTATTTTGTATGAACTTTAAAAAAGTGAATGTGACTAATAAAATTATGGTTTGTTTGCTGTGTCTATTAAGGTTGATAATCAAATGTTATTGGTAGATAGGTAGGTATATGAAATTACTGTGTAAACTATACATATAATATGGAACAAAATGGAAATTAGCACACAAACATGGATCAATATTTGTTCGTGATAATAATTTCCATTTTAGGATAGGTAGGTATAATTTCAATAAAACAAATCAACAGCTTATTTACGTTTGTATTTATAACGATAATTATAGGTACGATCTGTCATCATTTCGCCTAAACTAATAGAATATTATTGCTACTACGAGCTTCTGTAATCGACAGCTATTATTTTCAAACACGGGCGTGGGACGTGTAGGTAACTGATCCTTTTGTCATGCACGAATGACCTTAGTTAACTATGTCAAGGTAACTACTGCTGCCTAAGAAAAATATAGAGTAATCCTCCACAATATGGCAGTTTCGCATCATATTATATGGTAATTGGGACATGCCAAAACAATCCGAACCGTTTACGGGAACCCATCCTTAACGTATTGTAATTATTCCTTCTCCATGATTGGTTTATCACTTTCAATAATTGAAAACGTCTGCCGATTGGCTTAATACGTTCAATAACTTAAAAAATCAAAGATGTTTGAATTTAAATTTCTACATCTTGAAAATACATATTATTATGATTTACGGTCTGTTTTGAAAACTGTAACATTTCCCACCGTTTAGTGTTTTCCCTGTGCTACTACCTTACAGCTTTCATTTGTTTACCGCCCTTAAAACAGTTTTAAATTTATATGGGTAAACAGTGGAAATTTTCACGTATAAAGTCCTATTTACGAATTAGACGAAATAAAAGCAACTTGTCGTACGATAAATCAACAATAGAAGACGAATAAGTAATAAGGCCAAACTTTCATGTAACCGAACTACCCACGACAGTTATTTACATAAAATATTCGTATTTAGACTGGCAGTAAAATAGAAATGCTTGATAAGGTTCTAATTAATTTGTAGATAAATAGACTAAATTACAATACTACGAACGCTTTTATTAACATGTTTGAACAAGTTTCATGAGGGAATAATTTGCATTATCCGAGTACAACACAATCCTCCAGACCTGTGGATTTTATTTTATTACGTTGCAAATAATAATATCTGGTATTGCTATTTAATAATAAGTTACGGTAAACCTGGTGTTTACTTATATTTTTATGATATTTTTCTTTTTCGGCCTTTATTTCAGTTTGCGGTTAATCGACAATAGCAAATAACAATATGGGAAGAACCGAATGGTGGATAGATGAAATACGAGAAAACATCGAGCTTTTTTAACACCGTTGTCTTTGACTGGAAATAATCAACGACAAGATAGAGGTTTCTCACCATCTGGCAAATTAGTCAACTTCCAGGTATTCATTTTTAATAATGAACTCATCTCATCAATCCATTCCCACTGAACACAGTACATCCATGAAACGTTTCTAAATGTTACGTAAGGGTTACAAGTGAAACATTCCTAAGAAACATCTAAGACACATTACTGGTACATTCCTGTCGAAAGCGAATAAATGGTAATGTCTAATAAACGTTTCAATTGATATGTTACATAAAATACAAAACATACACATTACAACACGAACGTTTTAGATATGTATCCAAAAATCCATCTCTGTGATGTATTTTTTGGAATGTGATAACGTATAACATTTTAGAAACGTTACAAATGTGATGTTTCGTTTGAAACAAAATAGTCATATCTCAAAGTTAACGTTACGGAGTTGTGTTTAGTAGTGTTGTACCAGAAACCTTATCAGTTGAAACATATCGTAAGAAGAAACACATCATACACGTTTCGGTGTGAACGTTTTAGATATGTATCCAAAAATATATCCCTGTGATATATTTCTGTTAGTTTTACTGCGTTTTTTACCTTTTTTATGGTATTTTCGAATAAGTATTTAGTATCTACCTTTCCTGTAAATTTTTTTTAGTTTTTTGAAATGTAAGTATTTTTTAATTTTTAGATTTTATATAGGTATATTTTTCTGGGTAATTTCTAAGAAATCAAATTGTTTGAAAGGGAAAGGAATTTGGTATACAAACTGAATACAAACTTTGTCTATAATATTTAAGCCTCTTACAATAATAACTCGGATGAGTCATTTTCCTTACTTTGAAATATTTCCCATTGTATTATTTCTACCTGCAAGCTGCACCTACATACAGTCTTTGTTGAAACTGCATCCCTTAGTCATTATGCCTTGTTAAGCGTATTTTAATTAGCCAGAAAACATTATTGAAAAAGAATACCAGCAGATAGCATCTATCAACTGTAATTACTTTTTCAAATAAATGTTTGTTTGTCTATACTTAAATTGAATATGTATGTGTTGATTTTGTCTCGACAGTTTTCGCTTTTCCGTGCCATTTTTGTCCTTTTTTGTCTTTTTGATGCTTTTTTAAAATTATTTTTTATGCCTTTTGCCTGCCTTTTTTAAACTTTCATGTTGTCTAACTATCCTAGCTTTAGTGATAACGTATAACATTTTAGAAACTTCATTAAAAATGTGATGTTTTGTTTGAAACAAAATAGTAATCTTTCAAAGTTAATGTTACTTGTATTTAGTAGCGTTGTAACGAAAAATTTCCGTTTCTAAAAATAGATTTATTCATCATAAGTAGATGTCTGATATTGCACATCTAAATGGATTATTTACAAAGAGTCGGTAGCTCAGGTAGTTTGCGTGGCTGTTTTATGAATTCCTAAACAAGCGACCGATGTTCGAATCCCACTTGAAGCAAAAGGATTTTTCAGCATCACCGATCTCCCTCGAGTCTACACTAAGAGAATTTTGGGGGCCCTGGAGAACAAGCAACCGGAGTACATGGGGCCCTGCAGGGTCCGCGCACTGGGAAAAGAGCCCCTCAGAGCAAGTTGGCGCTCTCGGTACCATAGTTTCTACCACATCTCAATTTTTTTATACTCAGGTATGTTTCAAATGAAATATATATGAGACATTTCAAATATTCACGTATGAAACATTTATAAGGACACATTTCTCCTACATATCAATAAATTACTCTCCGATATGTTTCTTGAAACATATATAAAATGTTTCGATGTAACGTTTTTGTGTTGTTTCAAATCTAGGTTTCTGAAGGCGGACATTAAACATCTATGTTATGTGTATGATACGTTTCTGTCGCTGTTTCGGAGATGTTTCATGTTTCAGAGATACGTTTCTAAAACATTTCAGAAACGTTTTTTTGCACTGTGGGTTGCCTTTTTCCATTCAATGTCTTTTAGTGCATCTTTAACACTCAACTTGCCACATTTCCAATCAATGCCATGTAGCCAGTTTCATAATCATGATACCTAGGATGAGGTTTTATGCTAGTCCTGTCTCTCAACTTTCTACCATTTCCATTTTTAATGTTTTCTTGCAACTTTTTTTTTTTATTTCACTGTCACCTTCTACAAAATCATCAACGCTGCTGGCATCCTCTTCACTTTCGCTGTCAGACACATGCTCCTCCTGAGAATCAACAGCTTCTTTCATTAAAGAATCGATATCTATTTCAGTCTTTGGGCTTTCCACATTGTGACTTTCATCAAATTTGACATTGCACGACACTTCTATCACATTATTTTCAATAACCCATTTCTTCTGTATCATAACCAACAAATTTACCTTTCTGGCTCTTTCTGTCAAGTTTCTTTAGTTCCTGACTTGGAATGAAAACGTGGCAGTTACATCCAATTGGCTTCATATTCTTGACATTAACGCGTCGACCAAACCATAAATTTACGGGACTTTCTCCTTTCACTGTACTGGTTCCAGTCTGTACACTGTACAGTTCCAGTAAATACAGAATAACTTAAAGCTTCTGCCCATAATTTAGTTCCAAGTTCTTTTGCGTATATTACAGAACGTCTTGCTTCTACAATAGTCCTCATTTCTCTTTCAAATCTGCTGAGGAGTGTACCTTGTAGACCTTTGACTAAGTATTCCCAATTCTTCTTGTACATCTTTGCTTCTGACATTTTTAATTTCCTTCCCATTATCTGACTTCAATACTTTCAATTTGTAGTCAAATTCATTTTCTACCAAACTTAGGTATACAGGGTGGTTTGGCTTGCAATGTCCAGACGATATTTCCTAAACTAATAATATTAGGAAAAAACATTTAAATTGAAAGTTATTGAGTATTACGTATTCTATATTATAGGGAAAAAAAATTTTTGTTGAGCCATTTTTGCTCCCCCCCCACCCCTCAAAATTTTTTTTAAATGGCGACAACAATTTTTTTTTTAAATTTCAAAAAGGGAAAATTTTTCTGAATTCAACGATGTATAAATTTCAAATTTTGGCATGAATTTATTTAAGTAGCAATAGAAGAAATATTTGATTTCATTAACATAGGATGCTATAAAAACAAACCCGCCCATCATCTGTCAACAAAGTTTTCATGTTTTAAGTAACAAAAACATAATAAGTTGATTTATTTTGTCATTATTCGATCACTATGATATTGAATTTCACAAATAACGAAAAGGCTGATATGTTATTAAAACATTAAACTATTGTTTAGTTAAATAAATTTCATATCAAAATTTGAAATTTATACATTGTTGAATTCAGAAAAATTGTCTCTTTTTGAAATTATAAAAAAAAAATGTTGTCGCTATTTAAAAAAAATTTTTTTTGGGGGGAGCAAAATTGGCTTAACAAAAAAATTTTTTTTTGTCCTATAATATAGAATACGTAATACTCAATAACTTTCAATTTAAATGTTTTTTCCTACTATTATTAGTTTAGGAAATATCGTCTGGACATTGCAAGCCAAACCACCCTGTATATTCAGCTTGTCAATTGCTTCAGATTTCTGATTTAGAAAATTTATATAGTTCTGAAGTGACTGTAGTCATCTTTGAAGATCAGAAAATATTTGCTGCCTCCAAGAGATCTTTCATTCATTTCACCAAGATCAACATGTAGGTACCATATCCAAACATGTTTTGGCAACTACAGGATTTTTATGGTGGACAATACTGCGTTGTTTTCCATAAATACATTTTTCGCAGACATAATCGTTCCAGTCATCGATAAACTTGATGTTATTTTTTTTCAATACATCTCTGACATATCTGACGTTTTGAACTTTTGATGTGCCAGACGTTCATGCCACAATTAAACATTAAATTTATATTGTTCAGTTTCACTATCAAAATTGTCTATTTACGAAAATTGGTCCTCAAAGTTCTAGAATTTTTTCGAAACAGGCAACATCGGTCATGTAAGGACTCTTACATCCATTGAGACAGCTCATATCATATCTTTCCTGTTAAGTATCTGAAATGTATACAGAAAGATAGCAAAGTAACATAAGTTTCCTCCTCCCTCCTTCTTTCCATTACGAAAACAGCGTCGCGCATCGTTCATGCAGCATTCGTCCGACGTCGTTCCGTCGCTTACTATTGTCTCATTCTCAATTACATCCCTATATTTCTACCCATGTAGCAGCGTTTATCGGCGTTAGCTTGGTGGAATATTGGCACAATAGAGAGATATTAGGGGAATATTGTCGAACTGCAGCCAATATTTGGTGAATACATATATTATACAAATATTGAAAATACAATATTTAGTGAATTTGTATAAGAACAATATTTGCAATGTTTGGTAAATATTGTTATTTAATGTAAATTGAAATATTGTACACACAATAAAATTCCAATATTGCGAAATATTGAAAATCGATATTTAAGCAATATAACAAATCATAATTACAATATTTAGTAAATATTACTATACAATATAAAGTCAATATTTATTTATCAATAACATAACAATACTGTTTCTTAAATACCTATTACTGGATATTTAAAATGATATTGTTGGAGGGTTCGAGACCTACTTGAAACAAAAGGTTTTTTCAGCATCACAGATCTCCCCCGAGTCTACACGAAGGATAAGGAGCCATCGACCACCGAGGCACATGCGGCCCTGTAGGCGTTGCGCGCTGGGAAAGAGTCTCTCGGAGCAGTTATGGCTGTGGGGGTGGGTGGTTCTTGAGTTTAGGAAAAAAAACCGCCGGAAAAAAACCCTAGGGGGAAAAAAACCGGAAAAAAGACCCCGGAAAAAAGACCCCGGAAAAAAACCCCGAAAATTAAAAAAAAAATACTAAACCTGCAAATAACCTAGGCGCTTTAGTGACAATCTACGATTAAGTTTGGCATTTCTTTTACTGGCAAACTTTGTTTAGTGTCATGTTGCCATTTTGTATCAATTGAAAAAAATATACTAAACCTACAAATAACCTAGGCGCTTTATTGGCGAATCTACGTTTAAGTTTGGCATTTTTTTTACTGGCAAACTTTGTTTAGTGTCATGTTGCTATTTTGTATCAATTGAAAAAAAATATACTAAACCTACAAATAACCTAGGCGCTTTAGTGACAATGTACGTTTAAGTTTGGCATTTTTTTACTGGCAAACTTTGTTTAGTGTCATGTTGCCATTTTGTATCAATTGAAATTGCATTGAGGGGTTTTTTTCCTTTTTTTTTTCCTGGAATTTTTTTTCCAGGGGGTTTTTTTCCGGGTTTTTTTTCCGAACCCCGTGGTTCTTACTAGATTAGATATGCCGGCATTTGGATGTGATGTAACTGCTCTATTATTGCTGCGTAGGTATGGAGTTGAACGCGTTTTTAACATCCACGTACCCTTCAGCACCTCTTGCGATAATGTGGTAATTTTTTTAGCGCACCACGGTGCCTCTCCCTTTTCTGAACCCGTACTGGTTTTCAGAGAGCTCTACATATATTTCCAGTGAGTGTATTGACGACCACCCTCTCCATCAATTTGCCAAGGTGGATAATTAAGGAGATGGGCGTTACTGTTCACGGCTCCTTCTTCAGAATCAGTATCACTGTTGCTTTTTTCCACGCCTTAGGGAAGACGCCCGTACTCAACACCTTCTCGAATGCCTTGACTAATATGGCGGGGTTCTCTCGGCCCACCTGCACTATAATCTTCGGCGGAAACCGGGCCGCGAAACTGCTTATCACTTCTTCCCCTACCCTCTGTTTTTCTATCACACTACCGTGCATATGGCTCCCAATCTCTCGGTTTCCTGGAGGGGGAACTGTTCATTCACATTTGCTATTAATTCTGCATCCGTTTCGACGACCTTGCCTTTATTCCTACCTTCCCCACTACTATCTAGTAGGCCCTGCTCCACATATCGTTATCAACCTTGTGGTATTGTGCAAAACAATATACCCCAGTTGGTTCTTGGTCACCTTGCTATGTTTATTCTGCTGCTGCAAGTGTATCTTAACGACGAGAGCTTTATTGAGCAGTCGAATTCATTCTTATTATCCACTTGCTTAACTAAAGAAAAATTTTATACTTGGAGAAATAGAAAAATTGATGTCATTTTTGCTGCTCCTACAACCCCTAGAAATTGATGAAAATACCATTTCTCCATTTGTTCATAAAATAAACGTTACTAAAACGCATTAAACTTATTACCTATACAACACGAAGTTTGAACGTTTTATTAAGTCATTCATGTGCTTAATAGTTTCCATATAAGCGCATATTATAAGCATTCATTGCAACAACGGGTCGCTTTAATGTAAACATATTATAATTTAGATTACGTTAGCGGATTGTTCCTTGAATATTCATTCGTAGTGATTGAATTTTGAACCCTGCTCCCTTTCGCTTGTACGTTATTTAGTTCAAAAACGTCTTGCGTTTGTTACCTACCACGTACCACATTCTTGTCGCATGAAAATTTAAACGACCGCTATAAAATATATTATGCCTGTTGTACTTCGATTACCTTACTTACTCGTTGAAAGAATAATTTTCTAGTTTATTGCGATAGTGCGTGTACATTATAATAATGAGTTGTATTTTAAATTAAAAGAAATTATTCCCCGCTCTTGCAATTTATCAGCAATCTACGGTACACCATAAATCACACCTTGTAATATAGTCAAGTAAGGTACGTTTTAATTTATGCTAAATATGTAGTAATAACTCATTAAAAGTTTCTTACGCACCAACTAAACAACGTACTTATGTACTTACCTGATAAACATTTTTACAAAATGGATACCCATTAGATTCTAAATGGCGCTTTCCACACGTATAAATACTTTAATATGACGACTAGGTTTCTTCGTTCGTTGAAGTGTTCATCAAAAAGTTTTATATTTGGTCTGATGACCGGAGTGAAAATGAAAGATTGCACTGGGGAACGAAGTAGAGTATGGAGAGGGGAAGGACTGCCGGAGGAGTGGGAGGAAGTAATAATAGATCCGATTTACAAAGGGGGAGAAAGGGAGATTGTAAAAAGCTATAGGGGAATAGGCATAGCAAATGCTGGGTACAAGATTTATGCAGACGTGAAGAATGAGGTTGGAACAAGAGATAGAGAAGAAAAATCTGGTGGGGGGTTGGCAAACGGAGTTTAGGAGGAAAAGGGGGACCATGGATAACCTTTATGTAATGAAACACCTAGTGAACAAGAAACTGGAAATAAAAGGGGGAAAATGCTCCTTGACCTGAAAGCGGCTTTTGACAGTGTTAATAGACAGAAACTGTGGAGGAAAATAAGAAATAAAACACATAAGTGAGAATGTAGTTGGGGCCATAGAGGAGATATATGAAGAGATAAGATGCCGGACCAGAAGGGAAGGGAAGTTGGGAGAAGTGTTTTGGATAAGTAAAGGGCTGAGACGTGGGTGCTCTTAAATCCGAGTCTGTTTTCGCTATATATATAGAGGTATTGGAGGAAGAGGGGCAGCAAAGGGGAGGGGTGGTAATAGGAAGGTCAAAGGTTTGGGTACTGGAGGACGATGTGGCGTTGTTAGCGGAGGATGAAAAGGAAATGAGAGAGGGTGAAGGAATATATGGAAATGAGAGACTCTGAGAACTAATGTGGGGAAAACGAAGATGATGATATTCCAAAGAAGAAGAGGGTAGAAAAAGAAGGAGGTGGACAAATAGAAATGGGGGGAGGAAGAGATACAATGCTTTGATCAATGGAAATACCTGGGGGTACAGGTTAAGGTACGACAATAAAGATGAGGGGCAAAGAAGGCGAATGGGATGGTGGGACAGGTATGGGGAATGGTGGAGGGAGTGTTCGGGAAGGAGATGGAAAAAACGGAAATGGGTGAGCGAATACTAGCGAAGAGCGGAGGTGTTGGGGGTGGGAAGGGTGGGAAAAGTGGAACAGAGTGCAAGGAAAGTATGGGAGATGGACGTTAGCGTTAGAAAGAGAGACTCTGAGATATATAGTGGAAGAGGAAATGAATGTATTTTTATTTTTAATTTTTTAGTCTTACATGTCGAAATAATATTTTAGGGTTAAGTGCAAGAGCGGGGAAGAACCGGAGTGTTCTTAACCGAACTTCGCCTTTGGGTCTAGTGACAGGTATACAATAATTATTATGTTATATTATATTTTCATTAATAATTTGTTTTTATTTTTTTTACATATAAATATTACAGATTACAGAAAATAGGATAGAGGCGGGGAGAAGGGCGATGAAATATAAAGAGGGGATAGACAAAAGATCAAGAAATATGTTCAAGGATTAAGGAGACAGAAAATAAAATTTCGGCAGAAAGAGATGAGGAGATTGTACTAAGAGAGAAGGGGGAACGCAGGGGAGGAAGTTAAGAGAAAACGGGAACAGGAGAGAAACAGAGTGGAGGACATAGTAAGAAGGGATGAGAACACCTATGCGCAGGAGAGAAGAGCGAAAATAGGGGAAGAAAGATATGAAGGTTATAGAGAGTTAGCGACGGAAAAAAATCCGGAATACTTAAGGGGAGGGAAAAAGCTTAGCGGTGAAGAGGGTGATAGCACGGTTTAGGTGTGGGAATTAGGAAAATGCCAGTAAGTAGTGGTTGGTAGTTTGAATATCCGGATCCAATAAATCCGAATACCAGATTTTTGTGGATCCGGATCGACAATCCGACGGTTAAATCCGGATCCACGGATCTACAGGTTTGTGAGATAAATCCGGACCTGCGTTACTATTAATTTATATAGGATCCGGATCTAAACTCTGTAACAGTATCCGTATTTGAATAAATTCGTGGAGGAGATTACTAGATTACAGTAAATTTCATTTACTGATCCAGATACCTCCATTTTGAGATTCAGGTGGATAAATTTTATAGGTATCATAAAGAATCCCGAAGTTCATTTCATACATCAACAACCGAATTGACGTGTTATCGAATTTCTGATCCGGTTAAACAAATCCGGATCTACGGATCCGGATCTTGAGGATCCGAATTGTGTATCGGAGAGATCCGAATCCGGATATATCGTAGCTGTAAATCCGAATCCATACCGCATCTTGTTTTGGATCCGAAACCGTTTGACACCCCTAGTTAAAACCTTGGATGAGCTTTGTGCACGAAAAAGTTTTAATTTAGGGGTGATCACATCACCTTATAGAAGAGGAGTCGGGGTTGCTAAATCGGTAGTTACTAAAGCGTCAGGCGGACCTATTGGATTGTGAAGATTAGGTCCTAAAACGAAAGAAAGTTTATGTTACGTTACGTAAAAAGGGGTAGAAAAAAAATGAAACGTTATTCGAGCGTGTCAGATATTCAGAGGAAACGTTAAGTTAACTCAAAAAACAGTCCTATTCAAATGACTGACGATTTGGACGCGACCAAAAATTATGAACGATTTTTGAAAATGTAAAAAACCATGACCTTGAAATACTCGAGCGCGTCAGATTTTTATACAGACGGTTCAGCCTGGTGTACTAGTCGTCCTAAATGATAATCTGATAATTATATGAAGGAATATTGTTAATATGACAATTTGAAAACAAATACTTTTTTTGTTTCTTTCTGTTTTTTTTTGTTTTTAATTATATTTTTTCCCTAATCAGGTTAGGTTCCCAGCAAACACACATATAAAATATACATACAACATATGTAAATTGAAGTAAATACCCCTACATATGCTTTTTTATATATCAAGTATGTAAGTATTCTTTAATAAGTTATATAAACCGTATGTCACACAATTACGTATATTTTACATAATAGTATAGAAACTTACGGATATTCTGTTTACAGAAATTCATAGATAATTACATATCACTCATGAAATTCATGTGCTGTCATATTTACATGATTAGATTTATGTACGTTATATGTAAAATATTATATGTAATATTACTTATTTTTTATGTATCTATGCGTTCTGTAAATATAATTAGAAATTATGATTGCATATATTGTATGGTCGAAAATAAAGTCCGTTTCTATTTGCGCCACATAAGTAATCGAACGCGCGTGTTTTCTACAACGCCAAAAATTGTAGTTCACGTACCTTTAATATTAGATCCGTATCGACTAAAATGCGTCTAATTTATATAGAAAATAAATAATATAAAATATATTAAATCCTGGTCATTTTTAACGTAAAGTTAAAGGTAGGTATAATTATTGAATAAGACTTCACTCAACGGTATAATCAAACAAAATTTAAACTAATAACGCGAAACAGCGCAAAGTTACGAAGTACGAAATAAAAAAAATGGATGTTACAGATTAGCGCAGTGGTACAATGTCGGAGACAATAAAAACACATGTCGGATTTCGGAATTTGCAACGCCCACTCCCAAAAGCTCGAATCCGGTTAAGGGACACTTTTCAAGCAAGTATAATATCATAATAAACTGTCGGCTTTCAGTTCAGGTAAAAACGGGTTCGTGCAAGAATTAAGTTAAATATAATTAAAAGTACAGTTGCACGTAAAATGTAGTTTTTCCATTTTTTGTATGGAACTGCTTAAATAATTTTTTACTTTGATAATAATTACATTATTCTCGAGTAGCTGCCATTTTGGTCATCGCAACGCTTTTACAACTAATATTTTTTATGTAAATATTACATAAAATATACATAAAGCGTATATAAATTCATGTAGAAGAATTTACATCTAATAGACATATATATTATTTTGAAAATTGCTGACATCCTGACATTAAATATCTCTTATTTTTCTTCCAGTTTTATATAAATCTAAAAGGCTCTTACATAATTTATATGTATTTTATATATAAATGTGTTTGCTGGGTTCAAATCATCAGATTATTGACATATACACTCAACTGTCCTGCATGTACATAACTTACCTTGTAGTAGTCTGTGTACTGCAAGATGTAACCTCAACGAGACTATCAGAAAGTTTAGTAATTACTATTGAAATACAGTACAAAATGGAGTAAGTTTCAGGTCCAACTTCTCATTAGAAGATAAATTTTTATAATTATCATTAAAAATATTTTACTTTATACCAACGTATAAAAGGTTAAACGTCGAGAGAATTTTCAAAAATTAAGCTGCAATATCCTGAACATTTACTGCATATTGTTTGTATTTTGTATGTATTTACTCGAGTCCATTCAGTGTTTGTTGTAAAAGCATAAAAAAAATTCAGTCGGTGTCTTTTAGCTTTAAGGTTAGGATCACGTCTTACATAACCAATCAAGGTACATGGTTGTATGTAGAAGACGTGCACTGAATGCATTCCCTATACGACGACAATGTTTGCTCAGTTCAGCCATTTTATCTTTATAATTCAATTCATATCAGCTTCATTGCTTGTCTTGTAAATTTAATATTAAGTTTAGCTCATTTGAATTCGTTTTATTTTGACAAGCGGAAAATTGAGGGCGCTTTCCTTGGATAAAGGTAAGATCTTTGTATAAAATTACGATATAAAAGTGTTGACAGAAACGTAAATGGCGCTACAGCACGAAGAAGTGTGAATCCTTTAATCAACATGTTGATTGTTACCGTATATTGTTTAAGTTTAAATATCTAATAAATTTTGGCACACATATTGTCCAATTGTGTTACTTCAAAACAAAATTATATCAAAGAATTACGTTCAATCTAAGAAATTGCTAGAATACAATGGTTGTAATAAGGAAACACAAACTTAAGAGAGATGTCACAAATGTCACGTAAACGGAATGTTCCAATAGATCAGATAAGAAATATGTTAAATTGCCGAATTATTCGTCCTATAGAAGAGGTTTATTTCACAACTTCAGAAGGTAGTTTACAAAAGCTTCTAGGTAACCCCAAAAACCTAGTAGCGGGAATATATAAAATCATTTGAAGGAACTGTAACTAAGTCTATATTGGGCAAACTTAAAGATCACTCAAAATGCGTTTTAATGAGCCCTTGGCCCTGATAAACACATACTTGAGAATAATTATTAGTCAGATAATATTCCCTTAGTTAAGCAAGTACATAATAAGCATGAACTCGAGTAAATTGAAACTTTAGAAGGTCACAAAAACCACTAATTTTTAATAAATATTGATGATTCAAGACGAAGAAAACGAAGGCATTTCTTCCTTAACCATCTTCCCAACGCGTGCTGACCAAAGCAAAGGTGTAACGATGGATCCTCAAAGAGGTTCTTGCATATTGGTAAGCATTGTCCTCCAGCAAATGGGCTGACATGTACTGGTTTTTCAATATCTTTCACACGCGTTTGTCGAGCTTTCAATCAATCTATCGATCTGTATTAATTATGAAGCTTAAAAGATGAATAGGTCTCGTACTACATGTAACCAACATGTTTCTCTCTTTAAAATCCAAGTGGTAACGATCCGAAGAGCACTTTATATCTGGAAATTTCCCTCGACAAAAATGGGGCCCATGAATTAAATTATAAGGTCGCTTTAACGACGTGTTAACTCCCGAAATCCGATGTACCAAAAATGTGGTTATTGATGCGAGGGATAAGTCTTGAAAATGGTTTAGCTTTTGGTACTCTTAGACATTAAAAAAAAAAACCATCCATATCATGTGATTAGTTTTACTTTGTAATTTAAAGGCCATGATTTAGGTCTTTGTTTCTCAGTTAATTACTGGAAAATAGGCTTGAATTTTTTGCCACATTATATGACGTGTAAGTACTACTTATTAAGTGAAATTCTCTTAGTCTAAGATACGTTATTAGAAATATATACCCTCACCTGTTATTTGACGATGACAAAGATTATAAGTTAGATAATATATAGATCGATAAATTGCATATGGGTTGCCTAGCTAAATCGGGGCCCAATGCTGTTAAATCCGCTTTCTTTCAGAAGAATGCTCTGCATCCTTGTCTGCTACATGGAATGGCGGGCGCAGCGCTCTCTGTCACTCTCCACGCTCGCGCTGAAAAGATAATATCTAAAATCTAGGCAACCAGGAATGTGAAGGTAGTGACAGAGAGCGTTGCACGCGCCATTCCCTGTGACAGACAGGGATGCAGAGCGTTCTTCTGAAAGAAAGCGGATTTAACAGCATTGGGCCCCGATTTAGCTAGGCAACCCATTTGCAATTTATCGACCTATATATTATCTAACTTATAATCTTTGTCATCGTCAAATAACAGATGAGGGTATATATTTCTAATAACGTATCTCCTACTATCTGGGTAGATTCTTGCACAACTGAAAGCCGCATCACTAGTAGGGTCAAGGAAGGGTGCACAGCTGTAGATGAACTCGCCAATGGAAAGCAAACAAAACTTTAAAAGGGAAAATACTTCCCAGTAAACACACATATAAAATATACATACAACATATGTAAAATTGAAGTAAATACACCTACATATGCTTTTTTATATATCAAGTATGTAAGTATTCTTTAATAAGTTATATAAACCGTATGTCACACAATTACGTATATTTTACATAATAGTATAGAAACTTACGGATATTCTGTATACAGAAATTCATTAGATAATTACTTGTAAGAATATTCATTTTTGGTTCATTCGTGTCTTTTATTTTAAACATACAACGTTTCGGGGAACACTTTTTCCCCTTTCTCAAGTAACTAAACAATAAATTAAAAATGTGGAAGCTTGAATCAAAATATAGATAATTACATATCACTCATGAAATTCATGTGCTGTCATATTTACATGATTAGATTTATGTACGTTATATGTAAAATATTATATGTAATATTGCTTATTTTTTATGTATGCCTTCTGTAAATATAATTAGAAATTATGATTGCATATATTGTATGGTCGAAAATAAAGTCCGTTTCTATTTGCGCCACATAAGTAATCGAACGCTCGTGTTTTCTACAACGCCAAAAATTGTAGTTCACGTACCTTTAATATTAGATCCCTCTCGACTAAAATGCGTCTTATAGAATAAATTAAATCCTGGTCATTTTTAACATAAATTTAAAGATAGGTATAATATTATTGAATAAGACTTCACTCAACGGTATAATCAAACAAAACTTAAACTAATAACGCGAAACAGCGCAAAGTTACGAAGTACGAAATAAAAAAAATGGATGTTACAGATTAGCGCAGTGGTGCAACGCCCACTCCCACACGTTCGAATCCGGTTAAGGGACACTTTTCAAGCAAGTATATCATAATAAACTGTCGGCTTTCAGTTCAGGTGAAAACGGGTTCGTGCAAGAATTAAGTTAAATATAATTAAAAGTACAGTTGCACGTAAAATGTAGTTTTTCCATTTTTTGTATGGAACTGCTTAAATAATTTTTTACATTGATAATAATTACATTATGCTAGAGTAGCTGCCATTTTGGTCATCGCAACGCTTTTACAACGAATATTTTTTATGTAAATATTACATAAAATATACATAAAATGTATATAAATTCATGTAGAAGAATTTACATCTAATAGACATATATATTATTTTGAAAATTGCTGACATCCTGACATTAAATATCTCTTATTTTTCTTCCAGTTTTATTTAAATCTAAAAAGCTCTTACATAATTTATATGTATTTTATATATAAATGTGTTTGCTGGGTTGATTCGTCCAGACAACTATCGATTTTGTAAAATGCAATGCAAAAGTTGGGTGACTGACAAAAGGCTCATTTGGAATGCGACAACTTAAAAAACAGCTGGGGAATGGCAGAATCTCGTAATTTTTCCCATCTTTGAACTCAACTAGATGAATATTCTGAGAGAAAGCCACAATCTAAAATCGATCCGATTCCTCTTAGCCCTACGTACCTGAATTGGTAATCAAACTTTTGAGCTCACATTTACTGTGGCGAATAAATTGTAATAAATCTTCAACTCCAGTGATAACACTTTGAGCACAAATAGGTAACGCGTGCTTTAACCATTTCTGTAGAAAGAAACCTCAACAGCCTCATCCGACGTTTTAATAACAGTTGGGGAATTCCAATGATTTTTCCATACTGTCAATCGGTAAATCGCTGAGTGTAAGGTGTAAGGAATAAAGCAATTACTATCTTCAGTTGCAGCACAACTGCTCTCCAGGCACAAGGCCACTCAAAAGATTTCTCTAACCTCTTTTCGAATACTACAGCGACTAGCAAACCTACAACAAAAGGTAATGAGGTGAATCTTGCTGGAAGCAACGCAATAGCTTTAGATGCCCATGCCCAGCAAAAGGCTGTTCAGAACTTAATGTTAGCTTGTCGTCATGCGAGAGAACAAGACAGCTTATCTTTGACGAAATTGCCAGAGATAAAAACCTCAGTATGATAACTGAGAGAATAACCAAAACTGTTTAAAACAACAACGGCTCGGAAACCACTAAGGGCGTGGGCTCTGGAATGTACGGGTATGCAAAATCTCTGTAAGCGTAGGACAAAAAACGACCGTGTACCAAGCCGAGGTATATGCAATCCTGACAGTGGCTGCTCATCCATTAAAAGAGAATCTTGCCAAAAAGAAAATCTTTTCCCTCATCCTCGCACATTGATTGTTTCTATAGTATTTTCCGGGATTAGGGTTTTACCCATTTCGTTATGTAGCCTTGCTCTCTCGCCATGCCACCTAGGACATTCATAGATCATTAATCGTCATTTAGGCCGCAGTCTACACAGTTTTCGTTCTCCCGTTTTCCCAACTTGTTGAGCTATCCGCCGTTCTCTCCGTGGTCTGTCATGAAATGCGCCATGGTATAATCGACATCTCCGAGCCTTCTACCCAGCCACATTCTCAGGTCTCGCCACTTGCCACTCCACACACTGTTGCTGGCGGCCCCGGGAAATTCATATGTGATAAATGCAGGGCTAGTTTGCGACGTTGCATAATAACCTTGCTTACCTACATTGCATACAAATCAATTTTGCCTATTGACGGATATTCTTTTACCTATTTTCTTTTTGATTAGCTATCTGGAATATTAGAAATTTTGGGAACGCCAAAAATTTCGATTAGTATAAACCTTCCGTAACAGATTTTCTACTCGGCGTCCAATTGAATAAGAGAATCCTCTTCCACGTGATCATCGGCATGACTAACTTGTTCAATTTCGCTCGTTCCATTTTATCGAGCCGGAGGACATATATTTACAGGGTGTCTCACGGTGACCGTTGGTTGAAAGTATATCAAAAACTGTAAAAGCTAGAAATTTGAATTTTGCACATGCGACATGCCGTGTTTAATCTATTAAATAAAAATATTTTCCAAATGGCAGCACTTCCGGAAATACCGGAGTTTATTGAAACTTAACGTCAATATATTTGATCCTTGTTGAACGGATTTCAACTTAGTAACAATTGATTATTTCTTGCTCGAAAGTAACTGTTAAATTGTCATAATCTGGACTATAAATTGTTGAGGCCCTTTGTATTCTTACTTTTATTTAGAGGTATTTAATCAGGATTGGAAGCTATGCATAGGATCCACCTCCGGAGAAGATTATAAAAGGTAGGTAACCCATACTTTATTGGTTATCCCATTTGCGTTCTTGTATATTATTAACCAATTTTATATTATCAATTTAGTGCATCGACTTTAACATCCGATTAACAACGAATCTGAGCTTCAAAGTAAAATAGTATATCCTACAATTGTTGTTCATTTAATCTTATATTTCAATGGTTATGTAATTAATAATCCTGCCCTACTTATCTGTGGAATTTCTATTTAAATATGCATTAAACATACGTTAACTCTTTTCACTGTGCTTATTTATTGACTACTTGTTTCTCTTTCAACGCTATACTTATTATTATTCAGTGTCATATTGAATTTTGTGTACGATTAGAACTACGTGGCGCCCACTTTCCCTTTTATTGTAATTATTACAGCAGAACTCCCTAATCGTTATTTATTGTATTTAACCCACACCCATCGAGCCCTTATAACTGAGCGACCGTGGTATTGGCATTTTAAAATTTTGTTACAACTCAAAACTTAACGCAACAAGTTCTTGAATGTACACAAATGATAAACGCATTAGGCAAATGTAACACAGTCACACCAATGTGGGCACCTGGGCACGCGGGAATCGCAGGTAACGAGGTTACTGACGAGCGTGCGAAAGTACAAACACTTAACTACTCAGTATCATAATAACACAGCCAAAAAGAAGATTCAGGCAATACTTGCAAACGAGCACGGTAGACACTGGACGAAAATTCCAGGGCAGAACCATTCCAAGATCTTTCTGGAAAACCCAAACGGGGATTTAGTAACGTCCGTCTTATAGTGAAGTTAGATGAAGCTAAAACATGCGCCAGAGATGTGTTATGATGTGCGTATACTCTATGGTATAGTACTATCTATGATCGATACTATCGACCCTACCTTGGTTCTCCACTAGGTGGCGCAACACTTCACTTTCTAACATAATTCTTAATTTTCTAATTGGTCGAAAGGTTGCTTAGCCTCGTAACATAGCCTCGAACCTTGTGTTGGCGTGCTACTCATCTCTTTCCTTTTAACGTCATTCACGCTCTGCTATCTCTTTTTTAATTCTTAAGCCTGTTAGTTCTGTTACTGGTAATAAGCGACTTCTCTTCGAGTTCTAGAATGGTGTAGACACTCCATTTATGTGCTTAGAAATGTGCACAAATATCTTTACTTTTACGTTATTTAAACGGTTTTAAGTGGAATTTCTTAACTAATTGGTTGTGGAGAAACCAGCTGATTTATTTCTACCGCCGCCAAACGTATACAATTACGGTTTTAATACATTTAATGGTGTCACATCTAAGAATTCGTTTTCAAGTGTTCCTAACGTCAGTGATTAAACTCATTGGGTATGTACTTATTCTCATTATTATCTTCAAAATTGCATTCCTTCCTTCAACTTCTCGTCTCTAATTTCTCATAATCTTCCTAGCGTTCAAGAATAGCCTAGTTCTACGCATTCGCTCCCGTTTACCACATGGTTGATCGTGATCCTGTCAATCACCATCTTTGAGCCGGTAACACCGATTTCTGCCTTGACAACTCGCTGCCATATTCTCGACGTCTCTGAAGACTTCAAATTTTCATCGACCTTTGTTTTCCTGCTTCCTTATAAATTACTTTACCTTTATTTTCCTTTAAACTCATTAACTTTAAATAATTGAATTTATGGATACTTTACCTTACCGAAATTATTTGTTTTAGTAAATTGCTTACAGTTAACTTAAATATCTTTGTGACGTCATACATTTTTGTAAATACCTCATTCTAACTAAATTTGCTCTTCATTTAATACTTTTGTTACTTCAATTTAAATATTATTTTGTTTGCGTTAATGTATTTGTACATAACATTGTATTAGCTACTCCCTTTTACCTTAACTTTTAATTGCTGATAAATTCAAACTTTTGCTTAAATATATGCTCAGTATCCGATCCTTCAAGTGAATCGTGAGTAATTAAGTATTCTCGTAGTTTGGGACCGAACCATTATTTTTGGTCCGATTTATACTAATTCTCTTTATTTAGATTGCTTCGCTTCGGCAGACTCTTTGCAAAGGACTCTCCACCGAACATACACAGGTATTATTTTTTATTACTTACTTACTTTGCTTGCTACGATTGTATCGTATACTTGAAATATTGCTTCTGATGTTAACGTAATTCATTACGAGTAGTTTTGCTACGCTACTTGAAAAGGTAAAGCGGATCTCTAATTAGTACTATCACCTTTGAGTGAGTCATTACAACTTTTTGTGGATTACTATCCACTTACTATCAGTTATTTATTTTATTTTGAACAATTACTTTATTTTATAATTATTTGTAGATATATTTTGACCGAGTCTTTATTATATTCTCGTCAAGTTACTTTTTATTTTCATTATTACTCCATTACCATATTTTTCTTTCAGATTACTACGTTACTTATCTCCGAATTGAGACTATCTTCGCAGTTCATACTCTCAATTTTAGCTATTACCTCTAGAACTTGCGTGGCGCCCATTTTCTCTATTGAGTATTCGTTACTCATTCTGCTTATGCTACTTATAACTCACTTTCTCTCATCATTTCTAATCCACGCCCAATCGTCCATATAACTGAGCTTACTGGTGCAATACCTATTTATAAATTGTGTTACAATTCTCAATTCTTGCCGTAACAGATGGTCACAGGCCACTGCTGTCTGAACAAATACCTGCACAACGTGGGACTAGACAACACTCAGTTTTGCAGGTGTTATGGTGAGGAAGATGGAACACCATACCACGTCATTCGCCAATGTAAGGCATAAAGGCAAGGGAACGTATACTTGGAAATGAAAATGAGGAAGTAACGAATAGACAGTCCACCAGTTAAAGATACAGACAATAAACGGCGCAGTGCAGTAATAATAATCACCTGATGCGTTTACTTGTGGGCATATTTTTTGGGCGTTGCAAACTTAACGGGCACAAGCAGGTCGAATAGCCATTTTGTATGGGATTATACACAGATTACAAGACAGAGTACCGCATTCTTTGTGCGTGTTGAGAGAACTCTACGATTAAAGTTGAATGTAACTCTAATCATGGACTCGGGTGAAAGTTGTAATTAATTAGTAAACATTTCCAAAATTAAATGGATAGATAGAGAGTAGCATTAAGCCAAATATGAAAATAATTAATCCTCAAAATTGAAAGACGCTTTGTAACTAAATTGAGTTTTTCAGAATGGGAGCGTGTTAAGTAAGAGTTCCTATTAGTCGAGTGGAGTATTAAGGAAAAGCTCTTTGCGTAAAATACGAGTATTATTGTTTTTTAGAGTGTGCCTGGTAGGCAAACGAACGTATTGCCGTCGTTCGTGATAAATTCATGGACCGTCAAATCGCAAGCGGACATGTAAAGACAGAAACAGCGTTTTCAAGACTCAAAACGTCAATTTAAAAATCTTGATACAATTACGTCGTTTTGGAAAATGCCAATTTAGATTATAGTCACTGTAATCGATTAAAAGAAGTGAAAAGGATCGCTAATTTGATTAAAATTAAAATAGAAAGATATAATATGAATAATAATAATAAAAGGAACTCGAAATGAAAATAAATTAAATTTAGCGACCTTCTGCTTATATATTTTATATTATCGAGGGAGTTCACCATTTTGGTCTGGAATATATTTGGAACATAATACTGTGTACATCGCTTACGTAAATTCTCAGGAGCATTGAAATTCAATTCACAATGTCAAGATGTCCCACTGAGGTGAAACAGGTTCGCCTTTTACCTAAATTGATGTTGAACGACACTAATATCAAGTACGTTTATCCTGGATCAGTTTTTGATTACAGTACATTCGATTTCTAAAGAAAATTTCTCTTATTATTTACGTTGGCCTGGTAAGCGTGATTAATTTTCAATTTATTACGGACAATAATGTGCCTGGTGATAACAAGCTGTCGCGTGTTCGTGGATTCTTACGGATTGGCCTGCTTGCGTCGCTACGAAGGGGACGTTAATAAATTAGCTCAAATCTAAGACACTACCACGTACTTTTCGAAGTAAATTGCCGAGCAATTAACATTCGTCTGAATTTAAAGGACGAAAAGGGTCCTGTTATGATTGTATAATGGAAACGTTCTCTATTATTCTTATTCTTCAGCCGTGAATAATGTTTTAACATTTTTCCAACAGAATGCCCTAAACAGCTTATTTCCAATTGTAGGAATCTTAATTTTTCAAATTTACTGTCATATTCCTTGCTTACCCATGTAGCACCGTTTATTGGCGTTAGCTTGGCGGAATATTCGCCTAATAACATAATAATATTATAATAATATAATATAATAATATTGGAAATATTGTCGGACTGCCGCCAATATTTGGTGAATATACTTTTGTAATATTACACAAATATTGGAAATACAATATTTAGTGAATATAAGAACAATATTTACAGTATTTAGTAAATATTACTATTAATGTAAATTCAAATATTGTACACACAATAATGTACTAATATTGCGTGTACCTACAATATTACTAAATATTGAAAATCGATGTTTAAGCAATATAACATAAATATTACTATACAATATAAAGTCAATATTTATTTATCAATAACATAACAATACTGTGTTTTCAATATTACTGGATATTATATTTAGGCAACATGAAAAAAATATTCACAAATAATAACGTTATGATATTTTTTGAAAATCCGCCGAATGTTAGTTTTCGCCGATTTAGAGATATCAAAATAATCAAAATATAATATACACGTCCTCCTCCATATACATATTATAGTGTTCAACTTTAAATTCCAAAATTATATAACTTTCCGTAGCTCAAATCTATAATTAGGCCAGTCAAATTAGACAAAAAAGGGGGTTTATGAAAAAGTGATGCTAACTTGTCGTTTATACCTCTGTGCCAAGGAATCGAAATGAAAAATAAAGTTTTTTTTTCGATTTTGTTCGTTTTTTCAAGCTCTACAACTTTCTCATACATGAACAAATTCTATTTGTTGACCAAAAAAGTTTACTTTTCTTTACTGTTTTTTTACGATTTTTACTTTTAATTCCGATTCATTGGCACAGAGACATAAGCGACAAACGCGCCGAGATCAGAGCGCGTGCCGCAGCGTCGAGCCGCCGCGCCGCGCCGGTGCCGGAGGGGCGCGAACAGATAGCGCACCTTCAGACGCTCCCTTCGACCTTATTTTTCAACCGATCGAAAAATGTGACACGGTGATTTTGTTCTACAACTTTCTCATACATGAACAAGTTCTATTTGTTGACCAAAAAAGTTTACTTTTTTTTACTGTTTTTTTACGGTTGATGGGATCCATATACGATGATATAAATGTATCTCAAAATGGGGGTTACAGCGAATAAAGGTGAGTTAATAATAGTCACAAAACCTTCCCCATGAGATGTTTATTACAAAAATAAAGTTAAAGTTGAAGTTTACGTTAAGAGCAAAGATTAATATCTAAATCTAAGGATAGAAGATATTAATCTTTGCTCTTAACGTAAACTTCAACTTTAACTTTATTTTTGTAATAAACACCTCATGGGGAAGGTTTTGTGACTATTATTAACTCACCTTTATTCTGTTTTTTTACGATAAATCGTTAAGTATTAATTTTCGTGCAAAGGAAACTTGTAGAGCTTCAACAAACCTACAAAACTCTTTTTTTATTTTTTTTGTACGATCAATAATTGCTGCCGAGGAAAAAGTCCTGTAAAGTTAGCATCACTTTTTCACCCAAAGTCTAATTTGACTGGCGTAAATGGCTGACCTTCTAACCGGGTGATCGATGGTTCGAATCCTACTTGAAGCAAAAGCTTTTTTGAGCATCACCGATCTTCGAGTCTGCATGAAGTGAATGGGGTTTCTGGGGAAGGGCCACCCACATGGAGCCCTGCAGGTGCTGCGCAATGGGAAATGGTCCCTCGCAGCAGTTAGGGCTCTGTAGTGGCCCAGGTCACCCCTTTCATATTATTTTGGGACACATTACAAAATAATGGGCCAATATTGTATAAATATTTTCCCCAATATTGAAGGAATATCGTTTGGTAATATATAGCCAATATGTAAAATTGTTCACAATTCAATGTTGGGACAATATTGTACATTCATATTCTACCAATATATTTACAATGAAATGCCAATATTACACCAATATTAAATGCTACATGGGATATTTCTTTGTGATCAGTAAATTGCGCTAATTATCGCATAGATAAAGGAATAATGATTAATCGTCATGCTGACGGAGAGAGATAGGTAGAGAAGTAGAAACATACGGGAAAAATATACACTGCGACCAGGACTCGAACCTGGGACCTTCGCCTTTCTAGGGCAATGCTCAACCACTGAGCTATCACAGCCTCTAATACCAGTCACAGTGTAAACTTCTACATATGGAGGTTTACACTGTGACTGGTATTAGAGGCTGTGATAGCTCAGTGGTTGAGCATTGCCCTAGAAAGGCGAAGGTCCCAGGTTCGAGTCCTGGTCGCAGTGTATATTTTTCCCGTATGTTTCTACTTCTCTACCTATCTCTCTCCGTCAGCATGACGATTAATCATTATTTCTTTGTGATGTTCGCTTAACGATCTCAAAGTTTTGTTCAATTTGTTTAGTGGGAGAATTGGTATATTTCTATTTATTTATTTATATATACATACATATAAAGTTTTAACAAAAGACTCGATTCTAACGTACCTAACTACATAAACAATTTATTTTCCGTCATACAATTCCCCGACCACCTTCCGTCTATCTAACACAATCCTTCATCCAGTCCTCTCCTTCCCCTCTTTCCCCTAGTACGTGCTTCCTTGTGTTGCCAACTCTCATATCCTTCCCTACACAACCTACACCTTCTTTCTTTCTCCTCCCTCCACTACGTATTCCCATTTTTCTTATTCCCACACCTAAAGCGTGCTATCATCCTCTTTACCGCTAAGCTTTTGTATTCCGGCATTTTTTCCGTCACCAACTCTCTATACCCTTCATTATATCGTCCTTCCCCTGTTTTCGCTCTTTTCTCCTGCGCTTGAGTGTCCTCATCCCATCTTACTATTTCCTCCACTGTGTTTCTCCCCTGGTCCCGTTTCCTTGAGTACCGTCCTCTTTCATAGTACAATCTCCTGTCTTCCCGCCCAAACTTTGTTGTCTGTCTCCTCACTCCTTCCCAAGACTCCTTCAACATATTTCCATCTCTTTTGTCTATCCCCTCTTCATATTTCATCGCCCTTCTTCCCGCTCGTATCCTTAGTTTCTCTAACTTCATTTCCTCTTCCTCTATAATATCCTGGGGTATTTCTTTCTAATCCTTCTCCCATGCTTTTCGTGCACCCTTTCCAACTTTGCCCACTCTTTCCACCCCCCACACCTCCGCTCCATACATCATAACGCTCTTCAGTAGTTTTTCGCCCACCCATTTCCGTTTTCCCATCTCTTCCACGAATACTCTCTCCGCACACCTGCCCCATCACGTTATTCGCCTTCAATTCCAGTTCTTCAACATGCCACTCATCTTTATTTAGTACCTTATCGCGTACCCCAGGTATTTCCATTGATCAACACATTGTATCTCTTCCTCTCCTCATTTCCATTTCTACAACTCCTTCTTTATCCTCGTATTCGTATACCCCCCTAGTTAGATCTATAATGGGAGTAATATGAAGTTTCCGTCCATTAAAGTCCTTCCCCCCTTTCAAACCACCAAACTCTCCTCTAGGTTCTTCGTTAGACACTTTTTCAGGGGAGCGGGTAGTTGTAGATCCTGCGTTGCTCTTCATTACGCCACTATGGCGTTCCATTTGCTTTCGGATTCTCTAAAAGTAGATTGGCAACATTCTGTTTGGGTTCCGCTTCCCCTCTGCGGTTTGTATTTATTCGTCCAGTGGTCGTCCATTTCTTACACTGTTTGTCATGTTCACTCCGCAGTTTCCGTTGAACCATTTGCGGACATTTTCCTTCATTTTTCCTTTCGTGTTCACCTCATCTGTTGCCCCTTCGACATACCCTTTACCTTGGTCGCCACTTTTCGCCAGAGTTTAACTGGTGATGTGAGTGCAATCACCAGCGCTGACTCTGTACAAATACAGGGTGGGGCAGAAGGCAGAGTTTATAAACCAGTCAAAGTTTAACATATGGAGATCATGTGTGGAACAGAAAATCCTTCAAATGAGCTCCATTTGCGGCCTCACAAGGTCGTTCTCTTTCGATTGCATTTCTCATAACATTGCTCAATGTCTGAGGAGTTAAAACTCGAATTTCAGCTAAAGTTAACATAAGACGTTCCTTAATAAATCGCCATAGGAAGTAACCGGGAGCTGTAAGGTCGGGGGGAACGTGCAGACCAATTCATACGGGAATTTTGTGAAATTATCCGCTCGTCGAACTGTTGCCCCAGGAGGTTCATTGTAGCCATGGCTGTATGTGCTGTTGCTCCATCCTGCCGAAACCATATCTCCGGATGGTTTTGCACTACTGGACGTAAAAAATTATCAATTAATAACTGCCACCGTCTTGGGTTTCGAAGAAGTACGGCCCGATAACTTCTTGCGAGATTACCCCACACCAAACCGTGTATTTGATAGGGAGCAGTAGGCGCTGAGGAATTACCCTCGGATTTTCTGTACCCCAAAATCGAGAGTTCTGAAAATCTGAAAATGAGCTTCATCAGACATGATTAGTTGATGTGTAAAGTCATTGTTTTCTCTGGATAATCCTTTGATGCGAATAGCATTATTTCGACGCTCGCTGGTCGTGGTCCGCAGGTTTCAGTTCCAGCAATAACTGTATTTTGTATGGAAACATTTTTAAATAGTTTCTTAAAATTCTCCGTAGGGATGTTCGGGACAATTCCCTAGAACGTCTCCTCGTTGATGTTTCAGGTTGTTCTTCAATATCGACTCCAACTCGTTCAATACTGTCTTCATTGGGGGCCGAACGTGGTCTGCCAGCAGGTTAAAGGTTCATTACGGAACCCTTCTCCTCGAAGCGTGTCATAAGTAGGTATCCGAGTCATCGTCGATGATGGTCCCTGTCTGACGTGAAAATGATCGCCATACACTCTTTGTGTCAAAATAATAGACCAGTTATTTTGGAAATAAAATTTCACTATTTTTAACCGTTCTTCCTTGGTGTCTTATATCTCCAATGATTCAGCTACTATATGCACACGTAAAAAAAGAAATTGAACCATCAGCAAACAGGTTATTTATATGTCGAATCCTACTCCCCCTTTTGGCCCACTCAGTACAAGCGGCTGATTTTTAATTTTTTTCATTCTTCAATTCAACCCCTCGCTGGCGGTATGCCTAAACATAAAAATATTAATAACACTTAAAGTTTGACAAGTCGAACTTATTTCGCCCTCCTGACATGGATTTTTGAGAAATAAAATCTCATTATACCATACAGTTTTCACATTTTGTATTCGCCTATCCTCTTTTTAATGATGCAGAGGCACCTAATTTTTGTATTATAAAAACCTTTGTATTACTTACCTAAATTCGTTAATTCATCATTTATGATCGAAAGATCATTGTTAATGTTTTAGTTTTGTAACGCCAAACAGTTCGCTTATCTTGTTACCTTTAATTTTTGCCCACATTCAGTCATTATTTATCATTTCCTTCAGGAATTGTTATATCAGTATGCGATTGATTACCCTGCGAGCCAGTGTCCAAATTCTAATAATTGAACCGTTTATTGCCCTCGGCCCTATGCTTAATCGTTTATGTCACAGATCTTGCGACGTTACCTCCTTGATCAAAGACACTATTACGGGATTATATGATAGGAAGTTTGACTTAACCACATGCCTGTGGAGGTACTTATTGTGTGAATGGTATTCTGCGATTTTACTTTTGGCTAAGGTCATTCATGTTAAGTTCATTTGATCTTACGGTCATATAAAGGTACATGGAAACCCGACTGTCCCCTATTCTCAAGCATTATACCCTGTTAACGTCTAGTTCGTTTGACTTATTTCATAACTCAACCCCCTTTTTTCTCTAGCTATGTAAAAAGTTTTAGACGTTTTCGGGCGTTCCAAAGCTTAATTTTTGGAATAATGTTGTTTTGCACTCAAATGCAACCGAACGGAGGATAAAAAAACCGAAGAAGGTCCCAATTTTAAGCGGTGTATCCCAGTACTCGAACTTTTATTAGCGCAACACCCCAGCAAACATAAGGACGTCTTAATGACGTCAAATTTTCGTCACGTTCTACGTCAGAGACCTTAATTTCATGACGTTCAGAAGACGTCAGAGTTATGGGCAAATGTCACAGCCCCATGACGTAATTTTTGGACGTAATTATAACGTAAATTATTGACGTAGTAGTAGTAAAAAGGGGGTGACCTGGGCCACATCTCACCACTCCGACTTCATACCATGTGATACGCGCCTTTTTCTGTCCGATAACCTTTTTGTGATATTTGTCAACATTTTGACAACTGTGTGTGCTCCGGTAGGCCCCTTCGCCGGAGCCTCCCTTCGCTTCGTGTAGAGTCGGAGTTAATGCTGAAAAATAATTTTGCCTGAAGTAGGATTCGAACATTGGTCGCCCGTTTAGAAGTCAGCCAAGAAAATTATCTGAACTACCGAGACTTTACTAAGTGCAGCAATTTGAAGTTGAACACTATGAAAAAGGGAGGAGGACGTGCATATCACGTAGGTAGTATATGAATGTCTATTTTTCCAAATAGAAATTTTTCGTCCAAATTACCTAGACTTAATTGTAACGTCATTTTGGCGGTTGAAACGGATCACCAGCTATTTGGTGATGGTGGTAAATAAACAATAAAGTTTTGGAAGTTGTGAAAACAACTAACATTTCTATTTACAAATATGTACAAGTTTTTAACAGCGCGGAATGCGGTAAATAATGGAGGTGCAGGCAGTAGGTAGGTTGGTCTGTCGTCGGAGGGTAAACTGGTTCTGGAAGGCAGGCTGACGGGTTGATGTAAACGGACTGGTCGGTGTTGGCTGCTTTCGTTGGCGGCTATGACTTCTGACTGATTTCTGTGGGTAACAGCGTTCGCTTATAAAGGATTCTGGCTGGTGTCGACGCGTTGTCATTGGTCGGCCAATGGGAATCAATCGTTGCTTTTCGGTATGTAAGCAACTGTATACCAGGATCATGTGGTCGCCACAGTCATAATATTAATAAATTTGAAATTAATTTTTTGTTTGATATAGACGGGTATTTTAAATATTATACCTACCCTAAACTTATACATAGTTAATACCCAGCAAACACACATATAAAATATACATACAACATATGTAAAATTGAAGTAAATACCCCTACATATGCTTTTTTATATATCAAGTATGTAAGTATTCTTTAATAAGTTATATAAACCGTATGTCACACAATTACTTATATTTTACATAATAGTATAGAAACTTACGTATATTCTGTATACAGAAATTCATATAATTACATATCACTCTTGAAATTCAAGTGCTGTCATATTTACATGATTAGATTTATGTACGTTATATGTAAAATAATACATGTAATATTACTTATTTTTTATATATCTATGCCTTCTGTAAATATAATTAGAAATTATGATTGCATATATTGTATGGTCGAAAATAAAGTCCGTTTCTATTTGCGCCACATAAGTAATCGAACGCGCGTGTTTTCTACAACGCCAAAAATTGTAGTTCACGTACCTTTAATATCCGTATCAACTAAAATGCCTCTAATTTATATAGAAAATAAACAATATAAAATAAATTAAATCCGGGTCATTTTTAACATAAAGTTAAAGATAGGTATAATATTATTGATAATATAAGACTTCACTCAACGGTATAATCAAACAAAATTTAAACTAATAACGCGAAACAGCACAAAGTTACGAAGTACGAAATAAAAAAAGGGATATTACAGATTAGCGCAGTGGTACAATGTCGGAGACAATGAAAACAAATGTCGGATTTCGGAATTTGCAACGCCCACTCCCACACGTTCGAATCCGGTTAAGGGACACCTTTCAAGCAAGTATATCATAATAAACTGTCGGCTTTCAGTTCAGGTAAAAACGGGTTCGTGCAAGAATTAAGTTAAATATAATTAAAAGTGCAGTTGCACGTAAAATGTAGTTTTTCCATTTTTTGTATGGAATTGCTTAAATAATTTTTTACATTGATAATAATTACATTATGCTCGAGTAGCTGAAATTTTGGTCATCGCAACGCATTTACAACTAATATTTTTTTATGTAAATATTACATAAAATATACATAAATCGTATATAAATTCATGTAGAAGAATTTACATCTAATAGACATATATATTATTTTGAAAATTGCTGACATCCTGACATTAAATGTCTCTTATTTTTCTTCCAGTTCTATATAAATCTAAAAAGCTCTTACATAATTTATATGTATTTTATATATAAATATGTTTGCTGGGTAGGTACCTATGTTGCGTAAAAATGATATAAATATAATTTTGTGGGAAATCACATTTCTTTAACAAATTTTATTATTTATTTATTGTTTAAGAAACCAAAAATGCTTTAACCCTTATGTGCACAGTAAGGTACCCGGGTACCTTTTGCATCTTTATGCTCGATTTTTTATTACTTTACTTTCAGTTACATTGTCGAAACTTCTATTTAGCCTAAATCGATTCATCTTAAGTTGATTACATAATGTTCAGTGGCGGTTGCTCTATAAGGCCGCTTGGCCGCGCGCCCCTCCTAAGGATTGTTAATAACGTACCACAATTTAAATGTTTCTAAATTGATACATTCATACTAACTAAACCAAATAAAATTTCTAAATTTCAACAAAAAACTAAATATCTAGTCTACTTCTATCATTTCATTCATCTAATAATAGTTTCGCGCACCCGGCGCACCGAAGATTATTACTTTGCCAATAATAATAAGTCTCGGTGCCCGAAACCAGCGCCCGGCAGTTTAGCATTTGAAAAGCATACGAAACAGCCCGAAAGGCACAGGATGATACACGATCGTAACGTGCTATGAGGCCGCATCATATCGGCGGCCGCGGCGGTGGCACTTAGGGAGTCTCTTTTCGTTTGCCCTTGTGTGTGTATGTATCATGCCGAGTGCGCGAGTCCCGTATTGTGGACAATAATATTTTTTGTGTTCGTTTTTCGTTTTGTTTGTTGCGGCTGTGAATGCTGTGATAATGAATACGGTAAATTATATTATTCAAATAAATTTTGATAGGCTGCCGTTAGTCGATAAACTTAAAATTAAAGAACAATTACAACTCAGATGAAGGATCGCTTTTCTTTTCGGGGTCATTCCGGTTTTAACAAAGACAAATATTCAGAGTTTGCAAAAAAATTCCCAGTGACAGTTTTAAACGAAGTAGCTTCATTTTGTCCGATGTTGACTTAAGTACCTACCTATTTTATTTTGCTTAATTTGTGTAAATATTTTGTTCTTTCATTTTTCTACTTAGACAGTGCCGTAGACTTTATTTTGTGAAGTGAAGTGTTTTATGACATTATGTAAAATCCATTCCGCTGTTCCAGCTCAAGATCGATTTTAAATATATTTTTCTACTCCCATACTTTAATCGACTTATTAAGTGTCATTAGATTGTATCGAAATGATATTCATTTCGATACAGATTTTCATTATAAAACGAGTCAATTAGCCAATAGCTGTCAAGCATTTTACTTGATTGCCATAGTTACAGGAGTTTTTGATATTTGTCAAAAATTTTGTTCGTTCTTTTATAATAATTTTTGTTTAATTAACACAGGTCGTAGAAAAAATAGTGTATGCAACTCTCATGTAATGGCTATTAATACACTCGCACAAGATTTATGACACTCGCCAAGGCTCGTGTCATAACTTACCTCGTGCTCGTGTATTAATAGCTATCATTACATGCTCGTTGCATAATATACTATTCGCAATGAACTTTTATTTAAAACGAGCAACTTTTGACTTTTTTTTTCGGCGTGGCACCCCCAAAATTTTAGCCAGCAATTTGCGCCCCTCCAAACTTAAACCTCACGACACGCCACTGATAATGTTACAATCCAACAAGTCAATTAAAAAATGAGTTTTGGCCTAAAGCAGGAGTTTATACCTTAAGCGCATAGTCAAGGTACCGTGGTACCTATATTATATTTTCCATAGTGGTATGCATGGATAGTTATAAATAAGATAACAAGAAGCAAAACAAGAAAAAGAGTAATATAAAACATGTATTGCTTTAGAAAAGAGTAGTTTTTTTTACATACAGGGTGACTTACAAAGTACAATTGCAATGACAATTTGTTTTACGGGATGCTCGTTATAGATCGGTCGTTTACAGAATTCGCAACATTTTCGAGCCTTCCTTTTAAATGAGGATGTTGTTCTACAAACAAAAGAGCTACCGACGTGTTTCGAGCGTCTAGAAGCGTCCTTTGGTGGTGGCTGTGTGGAGGACTATGGAGAACCGCATACCCTAGTATAGCCTCTATTCCATTTTGTTGCAAAAATTTTCAATAACTTATTCGTGTTTGAGCGCATTTCAATTTCAGAGATTGATAATTGTTTTCCTAGATCCCCAAGGAAAATGCGTCGGACGTGTTGTAGGGTTGTTTTCGGAGTAAATTATATAGGCTGCTAGGGCAGCTCTATCTAACATATTGAAAAACATTGCTTATGTCCAACGAAGTGTCGTTTCTTTTTGTTGAATAATGAGTGACCAATTTGTCCATATTGTCTACATCTCCTTTAGTTGCATTGTAGTGTATGATAACTTCCAGTTTTGTTTAGTTCCGGAGAAGTCCATATACATTGTTGACAGTACAATGACTACGCGTTCCCTCTTTGGGACATAGGAGCTAATGCCAAATGGTAACTTTGCCATCTTCACTGAATCCAAATATGGAGGACTGCTCCTCTTTATCATTACTCTTCTTCATCTCCTTTGGGATGTAGGGCTTGTTTTGCTTTAGTGTTCCAACCATTGAAAGTCTCCGCCTGAGCGATAGAGACGCCAAGAGTAATGCCGTGGAAAAATTGTCCATAGTGACCGTTCGTCCTGATCCTTTGATTTGTAGCATAAGTCCCTTACAACTCGCTGCCTTTGATCTTTCTCTGTACCATGCAGTCCTTTACCAGTAGGTATATATTTGTCCGGTAATTAGATACAAAGTTTGCGCATCACACACACATATTTCACTTTGACCAAAACTCATTATCCTAAAATTTGATGACAGCTGTCATTAATAGATAGATACTTACATAAACGTATACAAAACTAATTATTGGACATATTTATTTAGAACTTAGAAAGAAACAATTAAAATAACTTAGAAAATCGAGTACTATTAGCCGCATTCTAAGCATTTGGGCGGACAATCGGTAATTATGAGCATAATGGGTAATTATCGATTTAGAAACATATTTTATAATGTAAGATATAGTAAATATATATGCTGCATGCACCTGTAACCACAATTTTTCAAAACAGTTGAAGAAATATTGTTATTCCCATCTAAAACGTATGTAGGTACCCGGGTACCTTAACTGTGCACAATCGGTATAAAATTCTACTGTGCACATGAGGGTTAAAGTGTAATTGAGATTTGTAGATGAAGACAAGGTGAAGGTGGCAAAATTAGATACAGAATTCCTACTTGCACAGTGGCGTTTTGGTTGAGCTTAAAGAAATAAAAATTGAAGATAATCGGGCAAGGCAACGTCGATTGAGGCAAACCGTATTTTGATATGTCTAAATCGACGCTTTTTCAAATGAACTAATTAAAAATGCTAAATAACTAAAATTCAAAAAAATGAAATTTTAGTCACTGAATAACTACGTATACATATATGCCGTCATATAACTCACGTATTAAAAACGTTTAGAAATGACGTCTATATCACGTCGTAATTTGGGGGTGTAATGTTATTGACTAATTATGACCGAAAATGTACGTTAAATATACGTCATTTTATAATTAATGTTTACTGGGACCCCCTTCCAACACTACTTATAGAATAATTAGATAACATGATGTTCAAAAAATTGATTGACACGCTAGAGGGGGGTAAAAGGTAGTGTAGGTTGCTGAGAAATTACTGATTTGCTGCCTTAAAGTTAGGGGAGGAAGTGAATTGATTGAGGGTAGTTGTACACGTGGTGGTTACGATTCGAAAATGAACAAAGCACAAGTGTAGAGAACACTAAGTACTGTTTCAATTCCACTTGAGACTTCAGAAACGTAAATCATTTAATATTAATTTCTCCTAAGGACGTGAACACCAACATTTGCCTTACAAAGAGCGCTAATTAATCACCCTCTTGATTACAAATTCCCCCCTCCCCTTCGAAAAGTGGAAGCAGTATAATATTGGATAAACGCGTTACGTACCTACATTACGATATATAAATGTAAAAGAAGTTAATGAGGTGAAATATACATAAATCGGTGATGTTAAACATAACCTCAGCTGATTATTATACACTGAGCTTATATTTTTTTCAGTTTGTCGTTGAATTTCTGAATAACTGAAAAGTTGAAGAACATTAAGCAGGCTCCATTTAAATTAATTTAAAATGCTAATACCTAGATTCGCTATGAATAAAAATGATTCCCCTCCGTTTCTTTTTTAACGTTTTATTTTAGACGGCAGGTCCGCCATACCTAACCTTTCTTAAGACGCTTACATTTAAATATTTTAAAATTAATGCATCGAAGTCGTAGCGTAAGACACCACCGCGACAAGGAAAGATACATAAGTATTGATTACCTTTTTACCAATTCCTTTTTTCCGAACGAAATTTAAACTTCCTTTTCGAATGAAAGGTAAAGGGAAAAAAAAATAAAATGTTATCAAATTAATCGTAAAGCAATTAAGTTGTCGAAGTCGACTCGAATGACAATAAAACAGAATATCCCGGTTTTCACTTACATTCTGTTTACACGAATTAATTTGATCACAATTAAAAGTAATTATTTTTAAATTGCCGCCGTAGACGCATTTAGTTTAAGAACGCAATATAAAAACAAGAATAAATTTACATAAGCTCCATAGGACACAATTCCAATTTGGGATTAAAACTTTATGTTGAAAACGGAGAACGGGAAATAAAATTTCAGCAATTAGTAGAGATGTAAAAAAAAAAAATTCCTTGCACAAAATTACATTTTTACATGATACAATATGAATAATGGAAGTAATCGTTAAGGAATGCCGTAATTCAATCCGTTTTTTTTTTTTTATTTTTATAACAATATTGTTCTACGTAATGGACTTTTCGGGAGGAGGGAAAGCAATTTAGACCTCGTTTCGTTTTCTTTGCATTATTTTTTCTTGATCTTCTCCTCTTACCTTTTCTAATTATGAATACCTACTACATTTTTATCTCAAGCGAGAAAATCGTAACAAACACAATTTGGAGGAAAAGAAACCCATGTAAAAGTTATTTGAAAAGCAAGTAAGTCGTTACATCTTGTAACAACAAACTTTTAATGTTTTAAACTTTTAATATTAAGCTTTCAAGTAGTAACAAAAATGTGAAAGCTTTTTTTATGTGACGTTACAACTATATTTACAGAGTTGATATACACCTAAGTTAAAGGGCAACAGCAGTAGGTGCACTGAATGTTTAGCAATCATTTCGTGCATATAAAAATTCACGAATGCAGAGACCAAGTTTTAGAAAATTAAGTCTGGCAGGTATCACATACTTCAGTTTTTCAAAAAAAAATAGTATATTAAAGTATAAGTGGATAAACAGGTCTTTAAAACACGCGCGGCCGGAGTGCTTGAAACAGAGCAAGTGTTTTAAAGACCTGTTTATCCACGAATACTTTACGCTATTTTTTTTATTGGTTCACTTTGAAATCATAAATACTGGTATTAAACTGTAAATAAGAACTAATAATGTGAAATGGCTGAATTCGTAATGTGAAATCAGTATACCTTCCGTTGTCATGGAGATGAAAAAAACGGAAATTAATTTGCAATCCAATACCTAATATTTTATTTGACGTCAGATTAATAACCAATAAAATTCACGTTTTTCAAATTGATGATGTTGTCATGGCAACTTTATACCCGCGCGTTTTTGAAAGTGCAATTTAAACACGCTGGGGCGTGGTTTAAAAGGCTAAAATAGGACACCAATAAAAAAATATTTATCCTTCTTCGACGCACTGAACACAGTAGGTACATCCATGAAACGTTACATGGTATATTCCTTTTGAAAGCGAATAAATGGTAATGTCTAATAAACGTTTCAATTGATATGTTACATAAAGTACAAAACATATACATATACATTACAACACTAACGTTTTAGATACTCATTCAAAAATACATCTCTGCGATGTATTTTCTGGAATGCGATAACATATATTATTTTAGAAAGGGTGGTAATTTTCGCGGCCCCAAGAATTGTCACTCTAATCCCAAGAATTATTATCTTTACCCCAATAATTATTTTTCGACCCCAGATTTTTTATTATTTTGCTCCCAAGATTTCTGATCCCAAGAATTATTATATTAGCCACAAAAATTATTATTTTAACCCACAGAATCATTCTTTTGGCCCCAAGATTTTATTCATTTTATTCAATCGAAAAAAAATATACTAAACCTACCTCTAACCTAAGCGCCTGAGTGGCAATATACGTTTAGGGTGGCATTTTTTTTTAGTTTCAAATACGTCTGTCGTCTATAAAATAAGTAAGTAAATAATATCTTGGGGTAAAATAAAAAAAATCTTGGGGTGAAATAAATAAACCTTGGGGTAAAATGAATAAAATCATGGGGTAAACTAATCCTTGGGGTAAAAATAATAATTCTTGGGGTGAGAATGACAATTCCTAGGATGCACAAAATTTTAGAAAAATTAAAAATGTGATGTTTCGTTTGAAACAAAATAGTTACTTAGTCATGTTTCAAAGTTAATTTTTTTTATAGTATTCTTATTATTTGTTTGTCTTAATTCAAATTTTGACAAAAGATTCTTATTTCTACTTAAAAACTAGGTACATTTACTATCCTTTCCCTTCTCACCAGCACCTCCTTCATCCACTCCACCACTTCACCCTTTCCTCCAAAAATCACCTTTCCTTCTCTCTCCTCTTTCCATAGCTCCTCGCATTCCCTCACACATTCCCGCACCTGAACCTTGCCACCATTCTTTTTTCCTTTAAACCCATGTCACCCAATATATAATCGGCCTTTCCGTCCACCATTATCTCCATAATATATCCCTCATTATAATATCATCCCTCTGCTATCCTCCGTCCTTTTCTGGCCTTGGGCATCTTTATCTATTGTTACTAATTCCCCTACCATATCCCCTCCTTCCTCTCTTTTCCTTTCTATCTCCTCCCTCGCATATCCCACTCTCTCATAAAACAACCTCCTCTCCTCTTGCCCATACCTCATCCGTTCTTTTCTTATCTCTCTCATACACTCATTTACCCCAATAATTTCCTCCCTTTTCTTGATCTCCTCCCCATCTTTCACTGCTCTCTTTCCTCCCCGGATCCTTACTTTTTCCGCTATCGTCTCCTCCCCTACGATATACGCTCTCTACCCAACCCCAACGTCCATCTCCAGGACTTTTCCTGTATTTTTTCCATTTTCTCCCACTCCTTCCATCCCCATTTCTTATCAAAGTTAATGTTACAGAGTTGTGTTTAGTAGTGAGTGTTGTACCGGAAACCTTATCACTTCAAACATATCGTAAAGAATACGCGTTTCAATGTGAATGTTTGACATATTTATTCAAAATAACAATTTAGTGCCTAATTGGAACGAAAAATTTCCGTTTCGAAAAATATACTTATTCATGTGCTACTATAAATAGATGTGTGACACGTCTAAATTGCTTATTTATAAAGTCTAGGTACCTAGCTCAGGTAGTTATCATGGTTGTTGTCTTCTAAGCGGACGACCGATGTTCGAATCCTACTTGAAGCAAAATGTTTATCCAGCATCCTCCGAGCCTACAAGAAGAGAATGGGGGCTTCTACAAAAGGAGCCACCGAGGTGGATGGAACCCTGGGGGCGCTGCGCACTGAAAGAGGGTCCCATGCAATAGTTAGGGCTCTCGAGGCCGTAATTTCTACCACATCCCCATTTTTATACTCAGGTATGTTTCAAGTGAAACATAATATGAGAGATTTCAATAATATTGACATATGAAACATTTATAAGGACACATTTTTCCTACATATCAACTACTGCTCTCTGATATGTTTCAAGAAACGTATATAAAACGTTTCGATGTAACGTTTTTGTGTTGTTTCAATTCTAGGTATCTGAAGGCGGACATTAAACATCTATGTTATGTGTATGATTATGTTTCTGTCGCTGTTTCGTAGATGTTTCATGTTTCAGAGATACGTTTCTAAAACGTTTCAGAAACGTTTTTTTTTGCATTGTATGGAGTTTGTTTCATTACAGCTATTTATATAACTAGTTTCTAAATGAACGTGCTTTGCATCGTGCTTATATGCAATATTTTTTGTATTTAGTTGAAGAAAAAAAATGTTTCATTACGTTTCCTTTTCAATTTGAATTTATTTTACTTGGTTATTATAGATAGTATCACAGCCATCCTTGTTTGTTTTTATGGAGATAACCATTACAACAATGATAAAAAGCTCAAACGGCAAGATACATTTGTCAAAATAATCACGTTTATTACAATAAAAATGTATATTTCAAAATGAAACAACATTTTATAACTAAAATGAGTGTCAACAGGTAAGGAAGAAAATGAGCTCAAATTAAACAACCGTTGGTGGTGCAGAGCCAGTCCTTTCACTTACAGTATCAACTGTAAACAACTTAACAACTTAAGATACCCAAGCCCAGCACAAGGCTAGGTGGAACTTGATGTTAGACTGTCGTCATACGGGAGGGGCGGGGGCCCTTAGGCGACTATCTCGCAATCTGGAGCGTTTCTGCACAGGTTTATCAAGGAATAACCTGCATCAACTTTTAAATAGGGAATAGGGAAATGAATTATGCACCCCCCTGCCTCGAAGATTCTATATAGGGGGAGTGTGCGACCTTCCCCCCCTAAAACTCTTCTCCCTTTCACTCATAGTGCAACCCATCAGGCATCACCCGTTGTGGCATTCATCTGATGTTCTGGTGCACTCCATTTCATTTTAAGTTTTCTTATTGCCTTACCTCAACTTCTCTCGTGTGTATCACCAGATGGCAGAAGTTGGCAATCTTTTTCCACATTGTATATTCGCTGATCATTAGCCCCACCATGTTGTCTGGCGTCATTTCCACCCCAATCTCTCTGTTAAGGGCTCTCCTCTCCCCATACCACCTGGGGCATTCAAAAACTGCATGGGCTTTATCGTCCAACAGTCCGCAGCCTATGCAATCACCATTATCTCTTTTATTGATCTTCTGGAGGTACATCACATTCTCCCCGTGTCCCGTAAACAGTTGCGTCATCGTATAGTTGACCTCACCATGCTCTCTGCCTGTCCACGCCCAGATGTTAGTAATGAGTCTCCGGGTCCACGAGTCCCTCTGTTCCCAATGTAGCTGCCATTCTATGCAGATATACATTTTTCCCCATTTCTCTGCATCAACTACTTGTGGTAAACTTTCTGGATACTGTAAACTAAACAAGCACACGCAGCGCATGGACTTGGTAGAATCACCATCCTGTAGAGGACGACTCTAATCAGGGAGGCAGCACAAAGGGATCGAATAGCTGGCCTATCTGCACGTAGACTTCTGACTACCGTCCCATCGAAATCCAGAATTCAGAGTGTCAAAATTGTGACATTTCGTAGCTGAATTACAAAAATTTTGTTTTAGTTATATATCACCAAAGTGGTGGCAGCCGATATGATCGCGACGATTTACGAGGGGAACTATTTACATTTTGGGCCTTGGCAACACTGGATTGCAGTTGGGCACCGTTTTACGTTGTAAGATGAGAAAATTTCCATGTTTTTCATTTAGGATTTGGAATACAGAATCCTACAAAATATCAAATTTTAGTTACAAGAGGGCAGGACTAGCAGGTAAACATACCAGTATCCCTACCTTGAGTAGAAATAACATATCCCCTCTCGATCCTGACACAATATAAACGAAAACCTCCGCATTTACAGGAGATTCCTATAGAGATTCTCTATTGGAAACTTCCAGATTACCTGATATCTGAACCGAACCTTATACCTGTAAACAAATCATTAATCTCATACCGCATCATGCGTTTCATAAACTGTCATTCATTAACAAAAATTTATCCAGTCATTAACTTCATCGTAGTAGTAAATTCCGTCAGTTATAATTATACAGCTAAGAAAAGGTTGCGTGAGTGGAATCTCTGAGCTGACTAGCCCTTAGCTCCCTTTGGGGACAATCATATTTGATTGTGTTGATTTTCTTTGATTCGGTTAGCCGTGAGCTGTGCAAACACTCACGATAACTGGAAAAATAATTAAGCTCGCTAAGAACTCGTAGTATCTGTAATTAGCCCTCTAGTAACCGTGAGCTGTGCAAACACTGACGAATAGGTACCTACCTTTCTAATTCAAGTTAATGCGAAGCCGAATTGTAAATATAACATTTTCATTCGTCCATTTTGTACATAATTAATATCATTTAAGCCGACTTAACCTCATTCTTACATACCTGTAAATAAACATTAATTCCGATATATCCGACAGTTCTTCAGTTTCCTGTAATCACCGTAATAACGATTATCCTTAATTAAAACCACCTACCCGTTTGATTAATCAATTTACCAAATACAAACACGTGATAATTTAACCTGTACCTTTAATTAATTTTAGAGCATTAATCGAACGTCGAACTATAAACACTGCTTATGCGCAGACGAGGGCCAATGTCTACCCATAGAGGGCAGTGGCGATGGAAATTCAAATATTTTATTTTATTAAGTAAACATTTGTTAAATACAATACATTGTACAATGTCTACCCATAGAGGGCAGTGGCGATGGAAATTCAAATATTTTATTTTATTAAGTAAACATTTGTTAAATACAATACATTGTACAATAAACTGTTAAATATTTCCTACGATACTGTATTTACTGAAAAGGGACCCTGATCGACGGCTGAAGTTACTCTGGTATAAACCGTACCGAAAAGCGACCCTAGTCCTTGTAACCGCCGATTTTAAAGTTCTACAAGGGCGGTGCACAGGAAAGCTTACAACGTTTCCATAGAATCATCTGAAATTGTCATACTAGGGAGGGTGAGAGGCGGTGGGTGAGCGCCGTCATGGGGAGGGAGATTGCTCCCAACAATCAGATAGGCTGGATGATCGAGACCAACGAAAACTGGATGAGGGTCGAGAGCTTCATTAGGACCATCTACGAAACACGAGAGAGAGAGAGAGTGGCGCCAATAACGAGTGGATGGCTGAAAACCGCAACATAGAAGCACACCAAAGTGGAGGAAAATCGCCACCGGGTACACACGGATGAGAAGAGCTCATGTCTAACAACGTGTGTGCGGACACCGGGCCACCCATACCCATTACCCAATCTCTCATCCTGAAGTTATGCTTACGGCGGTGCTGGGTTGAGGAAGGGTCTAAGGAATGTGGATAGGGGTTTTTAGTGGGTCCGCCAACCCCACACTCCCTCCTCGGACGCGTGGGTGAGATTTTCCCCTACCACACGACGAAAATACATAAGTACGAGCCGGAACGTAAACAGCAGTGGGTGTTTCAAGATTAAACAAATCCAACAAAAGTTGTTCGCGCTCGAAGCACTTCCAAACAAATGGCAGTGGCACCTGCGTCTTTAGAGGAACGTAGAATGGTACACAACCAATTGTTTACCGGAAGCCTTCGGTGAAATGATGAAAACAAACAAGTGCCGCAGGAAGTTTGGTTGTAACGCGCGGAAGTGCACACAGCCCGCCTCATTCCACAGAGCTGATCAGGGGAAACGCATCGGGGGGGTTGTTAATGGTGGCAGACGACTTAAACCCAACGCCAACACAAAAATGCAATTTCTTACTGACACGGAGTCGATCTATGCGTGTATCCTCGTTCATTTTCAAAAAGTGGGTGTCGAATTAAACTTAGAGAAAAACGACTAGTTTCGGCTTTCTTCATCATCAGACAAATAGACAAAATTAGGTAATTATCATCTTAATTTCATCAAACTATTATTCACGTCATATTTTAAAGTAATTAATTGTAAGAGGACCATACAATAAGGCCACATTTCAAAACATGCTTCCGAAGGTGCTCTGAACTCTCCTTTCCATGGGAACGCCCTAGTTAACTATGTTGGTAGATACTGATTCCTTGTCCACACGGATAAATAGCGACGCTTAGTGAATTTAGGGATGTTTTGATGTTTCCCGCTTCCTATTGTAACAAAGCACAATGTAGCGTCGTACAGGAACCCCACAGCAGGTTCACGTAGATTTTTCGATCACACTCTACAGCTTCTGGTGGTTATTTGTCTTTGGAATGCGTTTGTCAATTTTGATACATTTCAACTCTCAAATCACTCTCACTGGATGTCCATAACAGTTTTTGTGGTCTTATCTTTGCAACAACAGGAAGATGGATGAGACAATTTGCAATTAAGACCCGGTAAAAGAAAGGAGAGAGCGCATGGTCATTCTTGATACTCTTATGATAAGGCAGTATGAGAAAAATTGCCAATTTTTGGAGTAATATATTGTTTTCAGTACAATTGTTATTATTGACCTGGACTGTGATAACAATTTGACAAATTTGTTGATGTGACCTTATTTTGATGTAATTACAGTAATTGACCTGTTTTCTTTCTTTGGCACACTATATTTAATTTAGTTCGTGACTATCATTAGATTCATTATGCAAAGCACAGACGATCTACGGAATAAAATCAAAAGGAATAAAAGTAGTTTAAGTAGTTTCACTTATGGAGCTTCACTTAAGGAATTTCACTAAAGGAGTTTCATTTAAGGAGTTTCATTTAAATGAAGTTTCACTTAAGGACATTCACTTAAATGAAGTTTCACGTATGGAGTTTCACTTAATAAGTTTCACTTAAGGAGTTTCTCTTAAGTAAGGAGTTTCACTTTAATGAAGTTTCACTTAAGGAGTTTCACTTAAGGAGTTCCATTTAAATAAAGTTTCACTTATGGAGTTTCATTTAAAGAGTATCACTTAAGGAGTTTCACTTAAGGAGTTTCACTTAAATAAAGATTCACTTAAGGAGTTTCACTTATGGAGTTTCACTTAAGGAATTTCACTTAAGGAGTTTCACTTCAACAAAGTTTCACTTAAGGAGTTTTACTTATGGAGTTTCACTTAAGGAATTTCACTAAAGGAGTTTCATTTAAGGAGTTTCATTTAAATGAAGTTTCACTTAAGGAATTTGTTGATGTAACCTTATTTTGATGTAATTACAGTAATTGACCTGTTTTCTTTGTTTGGCACACTATATTTAATTTAGTTCGTGACTATCATTAGATTCATTATGCAAGGCACAGACGATCTACGGAATAAAATCAAAAGGAATAAAAGTAGTTTAAGTAGTTTCACTTATGGAGCTTCACTTAAGGAATTTCACTAAAGGAGTTTCATTTAAGGAGTTTCATTTAAATGAAGTTTCACTTAAGGACATTCACTTAAATGAAGTTTCACGTATGGAGTTTCACTTAATAAGTTTCACTTAAGGAGTTTCTCTTAAGGAGTTCCATTTAAATGAAGTTTCATTTAAGGAGTATCACTTAAGGAGTTTCACTTAAGGAGTTTCACTTCACTAAAGTTTCACTTAAGGAATTTCACTAAAGGAGTTTCATTTAAGGAGTTTCATTTAAATGAAGTTTCACTTAAGGAATTTAACTTAAATGAAGTTTCACGTGTGGAGTTTCACCTAAGGAGTTTCACTTTAATGAAGTTTCACTTAAGGAGTTTCATTTAAAGAGTATCACTTAAGGAGTTTCACTTAAGGAGTTTCACTTAAATAAAGATTCACTTAAGGAGTTTCACTTATGGAGTTTCACTTAAGGAATTTCACTTAAGGAGTTTCACTTCAATAAAGTTTCACTTAAGGAGTTTTACTTATGGAGTTTCACTTAAGGAATTTCACTAAAGGAGTTTCATTTAAGGAGTTTCATTTAAATGAAGTTTCACTTAAGGAATTTGTTGATGTGACCTTATTTTGATGTAATTACAGTAATTGACCTGTTTTCTTTGTTTGGCACACAATATTTAATTTAGTTCGTGACTATCATTAGATTCATTTTTATCATCATGCAAAGCACAGACGATCTACGGAATAAAATCAAAAGGAATAAAATTCAGCAGTTCTCTTCCTTTAAAAATATATTAGGTCTTGCAAAACGTCGATCTCCTGTCAACTATCGTACCTACCTATTTAAAATGCACTGGCTTTCTATGCATCATTGTAACATGTGCACGGTAGCGGAAGTTTCTGTGTGATGAAAATAAGAAAAATGAGGAATGCTTTTACCGCTTCAGTGCTAAACAAAGTCGAATGAATATTTAAATGCTTTTGAATACATTTATTAATCAAATCTGGAGTAGTATTTATTTTGTCGTTTCCTACTACGTTATTTCGTCATTTTCTAATTGTAATTACTTTTTCATTGTTTCGGTCTCAGATTGCGAATGGACATTTCTAAGGAAAATTTCCTTCTATTCCATTTTAGCAGAGCTGCATCATCGCATAACAGTAGGAATATGTGGCAAATAGATGTAGGAAGTGTAGATTACTCTCTACTGTTCTCTGCATATTTTAATAACGTCTCTTTATTCATCTCTCACAGTTTTTTGGATATGAGCGGTAAAACAATATAAATTCCCACAAAACACCTTTTGGTCTCATGTTTTCGTTTTATCACAGAATAAAACACTAAAGTGAACCAGAAGCGACACTCTCCGTCGGCACCTTTGAAGTTATGTTGCCGGTACAAGGCGGTCTCCTCGGCGCGACCACGCCCGTTTTAGTCAAACTTCCTTGTCTGTTGTATTAGCAAGACTAGTAAAAACAGGAGTGGTTTGTAGTTTTTCTCATTATTATCTCAATTTGAAATCGTATAAAAAAATGTGATAAACGAAAAATATTTGCCATACATTTTCGCATGTGATAAGCGGTTCACCGTAAACCTAATTCCGATAGAATAAGAGTTCAACGCACCGGGCACCGCTATGTACATACGCTGAAATGTATAATGTATCAATGCGCGCACTATATTCTACAACAAAGAAGGCGGAGTTGTTAGTCCCCGCGATAAGAAAATGTGCAACACGTATTTAGCAGAGTGTCGCGTCTGTATCACTTGTGTTTTATTCTGTGGTTTTGCCAAAGAAGTGATCAACAAAGTTGAAGCAATTTGAAAATGTGCGATTTTCGAGAAGTATGACACAAAATCGTTATTCCTTGTCAAAACGTCGATATCATCGGAAGAGATATCATAGTAATATCTTCCTTTCTAAGAGAAAGCGATCTGCTTTCTGGTCGCTGTATTCAAGTTGTGAGTTCCAGACTATAGATGGCGCCACTGTCGGTCACAATGTTGTATCGATCAACGCGCTACGTCCTGTTAGGGTAACCAAATGATTGCGAACAATATACTGTCTAAGTAGGTTTTTCTCAGTAGACAGTGAAAATAATAACTTGTGGCGCCATCTGTAGTCATGGTACCACAACGAACCAACCGGTTAAAATTGAAACAACTGTCTCATTTACATCAGACGTCTACTAGAACTCTCTACTACACGTAGGAAAGATATTGCGAGCAATTTCTGTTTCTTAACACAAGCACATAATTTATTATTCACGTAACGTACAATGCAACCTTTTTTTTTTGGTAAAAACCATCACCACAAGCTCCTGGTCAGCACTAAGCTCCCCTAATCCTTCGTGTATGTCGTACTCCACTGATCGCTTTCGTCAGATATACGGCAAGGGATTATGTTAGAGATCACGCTTCGCTTTACCATTACTCTCCGGAACAGCTTTGATCAACAAATTCAACTGTTAAAACAGATCTCGTACAAACTCTTTGTCATTATCCCTACGTAGAATGTTCAATGAAAATTAATGAAACAGGTTCCGTCTATTAGAAATCCGTAATCTTAGGTTTAAGTGGAATCGACTTTACTAACCATACTATGAGAGTTCATGTCCAGTAACGTCTTTAAGGAGTTTCACTTAAGGAGTTCCATTTAAATTAAGTTTCACTTATGGAGTTACATTTAAGGAGTATCACTTAAGGAGCTTCACTTAAGGAGTTTCACTTAAGGAGTTTCACTTAAGAAGCTTCACTTAAGGAGTTTCTCTTAAGGAGTTTCACTTAAAGGATGTATCACTTAAGGTGTTTCACCTAAATGAAGTATCACTTAAATGAAGTTTCACGTATGGAGTTTCACTTACGGAGTTTCACTTTAATGAAGTTTCACTCAAGGAGTTTGACTTAAATGGTTCCATTTAAATGATGTTTCACTTAAGGAGTTTCATTTAAGGAGTATCACTTAAAGAGATTCACTTAGGGAGGTTGAGTTTAGTAAAGTTTTACTTAAGGAGTGTCACTTAAAAGAAGTTTCACGTATGGAGTTTCACTTAAAGAGTTTCACTTTAATGAAGTTTCACCTAAATAGTTTCACTTAAGGAGTTTGACTTAATGAGTTTCACTTAAGTAGTTTCACTTATGGAGTTTCACTTAAATGAAGTTTCACTTAAGGAGCTTCACTTAATGAGTTTCTCTTAAGGAGTTTCACTTAAAGGATGTATCACTTAAGGAGTTTCACCTAAATGAAGTATCACTTAAATGAAGTTTCACGTATGGAGTTTCATTTAAGGAGTATCACTTAAGGAGTTTCACTTAAGGAGGTTCAGTTAAGTGAAGTTTCACTTAAGGAGTTTCACTTAAAAGAAGTTTCACGTATGGAGTTTCACTTATGGAGTTTCACTTAAGGAGTCTCACTTAAATAAAGTTTCACTTAAGGAGTTTCACTTAAGGAGCTTCACTTAATGAGTTTCTCTTAAGGAGTTTCACTTAAAGGATGTATCACTTAAGGAGTTTCACCTAAATGAAGTATCACTTAAATGAAGTTTCACGTATGGAGTTTCAGTTACGGAGTTTCACTTTAATGAAGTTTCACTCAAGGAGTTTGACTTAAGGAGTTTCACTTAAGTAGTTTCACATATCGAGTTTCACTTAAGGAGTTTCACTTAAAAGAAGTTTCACGTATGGAATTTCACTTAAGGAGTTTCACTTTAATGAAGTTTCACCTAATTAGTTTCACTTAAGGAGTTTCACTTAATGAGTTTCACTTAAGTAGTTTCACTAATGGAGTTTCACTTAAGGAGTGTCACTTAAATGATGTTTCACGTATTGAATTTCACTTAAGGAGTAATGGAGTTTCACCTAATTAGTTTCACTTAAGGAGTTTCACTTAATGAGTTTCACTTAAGTAGTTTCACTAATGGAGTTTCACTTAAGGAGTCTCACTTAAATGAAGTTTCACTTAAGGAGTTTCACTTAAGGTGCTTCATTTAATGAGTTTCACTTAAAGGAATACATCACTTAAGGAGTTTCACCTAAATGTATCAGTATCACTTAAATCAAGTTTCACGTATGGAGTTTCAGTTACGGAGTTTCACTTTATTGAAGTTTCACTCAAGGAGTTTGACTTAAGGAGTTTCACTTAAGTAGTTTCACATATCGAGTTTCACTTAAGGAGTTTTACTTACATGAAGTTTCACTTATGGAGTTTCACTTAAATGGTTCCATTTAAATGAAGTTTCACTTAGGAGGTTCAGTTAAGTGAAGTTTCATTTAAAAGAAGTTTCACGTATGGAGTTTGACTTAAGGAGTTTCACTTTAATGAAGTTTCACCTAATTAGTTTCACTTAAGGAGTTTCACTTAAAGGATGTATCACTTAAGGAGTTTCACTCAAGGAGTTTAACTTAAGGAGTTTCACTTAAGTAGTTTCACATATCGAGTTTCACTTACATGAAGTTTCACTTATGGAGTTTCATTTAAGGAGTTTCACTTAGGAGGTTCAGTTAAGTGAAGTTTCACTTAAGGAGTTTCACTTAAAAGAAGTTTCACGTATGGAGTTTGACTTAAGGAGTTTCACTTTAATGAATGGTGAATGGTGGCCATTTTAAGTTATTGTAGTAGATTAGATTTTGTGCTATTCAATTTCCAAAATTGAAAATGACCGCCATTTTGCTGTTGTAAATTTTTTGTAAAAATATGTTGTAGATATTAAACAGTTGATACCAAAGAACTTTGACGTTTTGAAATCCAACTACAAATAATGGGAGAGAGAAAAAAAGTCCATAAATCGAAAACAAAAGCCAAAATGAAAAAAAATTATTTAAAAAAACGTGTTAGTTTTGACGAGTTCTATAACCTCTATAATAATCACTCTGAGTTGAAACACCCTGTATAATAAATTAAAAAAAAAAATAAATGCGAGTCGGCGTCCTTTCCAGTTTATTTCCACAGTAGAATTTGAATTCCCAGAACGATACATTAATTTATTAATCGGATATTAATAATTAAGCGGAAGGTATTCGATATTTCCATATTTCTCGCGGAAATATTACGATACCTGTCTTAAGATCACAGTGCATATTAAAAAGGCTTGAAAAGCGGGCGTCTCACGCACACACACACAAGGTTTATTAGTTATGCATAAATAGCACAATGGATCATCAAACGGGATTATTTATAAATATAGTCAAAACGACAACACAAATGATTGATGTTTTATAAGGAAATGGAAATACATTTGTTAAATTGTGGCACTAATGCCAATTAGCTAATAAACGTAAATTGGGGCTTATTTAGAACATCACAGAATTTGAAAGGTTAATAATTGCGAAATACGGACATTTTTAATAATTTATGGAATTCTCTCGACCGCATTTGAGAATATTTTTGTTCTACGTCGATGATACTATGAATTTATCAAAAAGTATATTATATTTGCTTAATTGGGAAATAAACGTTAGCTAAACTGCAGTCGCATTAAAGCGTTTTTAATGAAAATTTAAATTAAAATCGACCCTTCCCCCCGATCTTTGCAGCAATGCTCGAATATAAATGGTACATAATTAAATTTTATTCCACTAAAACCATACGGTGGGTTTCTTTAATTTATTTTTTTTGAAAGCTCAAAATTTATGTACAAATTGAAACGTTAAGCTTTGGTTAGATCACGAAAAAAAGATGAAAATATAGGGGGTGGGGGTGAATTAAAAACGAAATACGGTGGATGATAGGCAGCGTGTAACATTTTCGTACGTATAAAATTCAAAAAAATGAAGGGGAGAGCAGATGAATGGGAGGCGACAAGGAAGGTTGGAGAAAAGGCGTATAGACATTGATGTAGGGAGAGAAAATACTACAAAAGAGAGGTAGAAATAGTAATATTGGGCTACAAAATATAATCAAATTAGTTTTATATAAGCCCATTATTATATTATTATATTATATTATTATAATATTATATTTATTATATTATTATATTATTTTATTTATTATATTATTATCTTATTATATTATTATATTAATATATTATTATTTTATTATACGCGCTCATAAAACAACGAAAAATAATTTGAACATACGTGAAGGTACTAATAATCTATCAATAGAAAGGGAAATGATTAAGGGATGCACGAACTTAAAATATTTTAGAACAACTGCAAGTAAATTAGGTACACGCTAATACAGGGCAACCCTATGACCTACGTGGGTTACTGTGGAACAAAAATATGAGCAAGAATGAAAGTATAATATTGCGTGGAATTGATCTTAAAATCTACACGGGGATGAAATGAGAACAAGCTCGATTAAGAGATAGATAGCCCTGATATTCCAGAAGATGAAGCAAGGGAAGAAAACCGTAAATGAAACGGAAAGCATACATCAAGTGAGTAATGTTAGACTGCTGCCACTCACCTAAGACCAAGGTGACAACGTGCGCCCGAAAAGTGAGGAAAAAGGAAAAAGATAGGTAATATCACTTCTGGCCCACTTTGATCTCGTTTGACCGCAACGTGGGGCGTGGCTAACTCGTGCGCGCTTCTGACTTAATTTGACCTTAATCACTACTAACCCAGTTTGGCCTTGATATATAAATGGCGATACAGAAAAGCGCTTAAATCCTCTGTTAAACCCACTATCCGCCCACGTGGGCTACATAATTTGACCAGTTCCTAGGTTAGGCCCCAGGGCCAGATGCGTCATCCGGAAAATCAGAAATAAATTACGTCATCCAGAAAGTTATCCAGAAAAGCCAAAAGAACTTTCAGAAAGTCATTCTGAAAAGTCAAAAGGGTAATCCAGAAAGGCGTCCAGGAAAACCACAAGGTCAAATTAAGTACTACACGTGGGCCTTCAGGAACATTCAGAAAGTCACTCAGGAAATCCCCAATGTTAAATTATGTAGCCCACGTGGGCGGATAGTGGGTGGGGTTTGTGACATCAAAAATCCAAGATGGCGGAAGGTGTCCGTGTTCTACTGCCAGTCCTTGCGGCCGTACGTCATAGGGGAAGAAGTAAGCGTCACATCGATATTTGTTAAGTCAAAATGACTGGAATACGTATTATAAGGTCCCAATCCCCAAACGTGGTTCTCCACTAAGGAGTCAAAGGCCAGCTCTCCCGACGTATACTCCTTGTCCAGTCAATACCCAGCAAACACATTTATATACAGGGTGTCCCACTGCTCCGTAATCGGTCGATAACTCAATATGGGTTGAAGATACAGAAAAAAGTTTCAAATAAAAGTTGCTTTGATTTGAATTGCGCATTTTTTAAAAATATTCTTATATCTACAGTATATTGCATTTTCACGTGGCAGGAAACTGGCACTTTTTTTTAAATGTATTTTTTTCTCTTAATGTATCGACCAACCATATTTATATCACGCCTGAAAATTTTTTTGATATTGGATGTGGGGTTGCCAAGTTATTAATTATTTTGTCAAAATTTTGAACAATTCAAGGTCGGGCTATAATATTCATAACTAAGTTATTCTTCAGAAAAGGAAAAATTTATTTGACGAATAATATTACCCTAATGTCGTGTTACTCTACAAAAAAAAATAAGGGATTAATTTTATACCGAGTGTTTAAAATGAGAATTCAAACTTTGTGAACTTTAAATAGAATTTATGCGAATATTTTAAATGGAACACCCTGTATTTTTATTTACCATCAAATTCTCGACAAAAAACCCTATTCAACGGTGTATTATTTTTTGTACTTTTGTTAATATTTACGATTTTTAAAATTTCACGTAAAAAAAATTTGTTAAAAGTAATTTTTATTTAATTATTATTACAAAATACCTTTTACATAGTTGGTATCAACGCAAAAGAACAAAACTCAAGTCCGGTGACTATCTTAAGTTCTAAATAATTAAAGCAAAACAACAGTCAGAGGTGCGCGCGAGAATTGGATTTATTAGCAATAAAGTAGAGGAGGTCCTGTTCCTTGGTCGCTAAGGTCACCGGACCTTACCTTTATGGATTACTATCTTTGGGGAACTGTTAAATCTCAAATATATCAACACCTGCCACAACACGAGATGACATGAAAATTTGAATTCGAGAGGCGTTTCAACCGATTACTCCTATGACTTTAAACAATGTGAGATTATTTGGGGTTAGGCTTCAAAAGTGCATTGATCAAAGTGGAAGACATTTTGAACATTTACTTTAATGAGAGATATTGTATTTATTTTCTATTTTAATTTTCGAGAAACACCGTTTATTAAAAATTCGAGAAATACCGTTTACTAAAAATTTTGTTTCAATTATTTAGAAATTAAGATAGTCACAGGACTTGAGTTTTGTTTTTTTGCGTTGATAACAACTATTTAAACGGTATTTTGTAATAATAATTAAACAAAAATTACTTTTAACAATTTTTTTACGTGAAATTTTAAAAATCGTAAATATTAACAAAAGTACAAAAAATAATACCAGGAAATAATACACCGTTCAATAGGGTTTTTTGTCGAGAATTTGATGGTAAATAAAAATACAGGGTGTTCCATTTAAAATAATCGTATAAATTCCATTTAAAGTTCACAAAGTTTGAATTCTCATTTTAAACACTCGGTATAAAATTAATCACTTAGTTTTTTTTTTATTATTAGGGTAATATTATTCGTTAAATAAATTTTTCCTTTTTTAAAGAATAACTTAGTTATGAATATTATAGTCCGACCTTGAATTGTACCAAATATTGACAAAATAATTAATAACTTGGCAATCGCACGTCCAATATCAAAAAAATTTTCAGGCGTGATATAAATATACTTGGTCGATACATTAAGAGAAAAAAATACAGGGTGCGCCATTTAAAAAAAAGTGCCATTTTCCTGCCACGTGAAAATGCAACATACTGTAGATATAAGAATATTTTTGAAAGATGCGCAATTCAAATCAAAGCAACCTTTATTTGAAACTTTTTTCTGGATCTTCAACCCACATTTAGTTATCGACCGATTACGGAGCAGTGGGACACCCTGTATAAAATACATATAAATTATGTAAGAGCTTTTCAGATTTATATAAAACTGGAAGAAAAATAAGAGATATTTAATGTCAGGATGTCAGCAATTTTCAAAATAATATATATGTCTATTAGATGTAAATTCTTCTATATCTGTAGCACATGAATTTATATACATTTTATGTATATTTTATGTAATATTTACATAAAAAATATTAGTTGTAAAAGCGTTGCGATGACCAAATGGCAGCTACTTGAGCATAATGTAATTATTATCAATGTAAAAAATTATTTAAGCAGTTCCATACAAAAAAATGGAAAAACTACATTATTACGTGCAACTGTACTTTTAATTAACTTAATTCTTGCACGAACCCGTTTTTACCTGAACTGAAAGCCGACTTAACCGGATTCGAACTTTTGCGAGTGAGCGTTACAAATTCCGAAATTCGACATGTGTTTTCTTTGTATCCGACATTGTGCCACTGCGCTAATCTGAAACATTCCTTTTTTTAATTTCGTACTTCGTAACTTTGCGCTGTTTCGCGTTATTAGTTTAAATTTTGTTTGATTATATTGTTGAGTGAAGTTTTATTCAATAATTATACCTCTATCTTTAACTTTATGTTAAAAATGACCAGGATTTAATTTATTTTATATTATTTATTTTCTATATAAATTAGACGCATTTTAGTCGACTAAAGGTACGTGAACTACAATTTTTGGCGTTATCGGAAACGCGCGTGCGATTACTTATGTGGCGCAAATAGAAACGGACTTCATTTTCGACCGTACAATATATGTAATGATAATTTCTAATTATATTTACAGAAGGCATACATAAAAAATATGTAATACTTCTTACATATAAGATTTTACATATAACGTACATAAATCTAATGATATAAATATGGCAACACATGAATTTCATGAGTAATATGTAATTATCTGTATGTATAATATATAATATGAATTTCTGTATATAGAATATCCTTAAGTTTCTATACTATTATGTAAAATATACGTAATGTGTGACATACGGTTTATATAACCTTATTAAAGAATACTTACATACTTGATATATAACAAAGCGTATGTAGGGGTATTTACTTCAATTTTGTATATGTTGTATGTATATTTTATATGTGTGTTTGCTGGGTAGATACTTGTGAACGACAGGATCGCGCTGAATTATCCAATGAACAGAGGTTTTTTGTCCTTCGGTGCGAATCGGAAAATTACCTTCAAGGAGGTCCGTGCCAGGGAAAGGACGTTCTGAGGAATAGAATCTATGATCTGGCCTCCTTGATCTGCTACGAAGAGGGGGTCAGAAGACACATCCAAGATGGACGGTAAGACTAGCTGCTTTTAAACGTCTGTCGATATGACTCTAGAGAGATCACAGTTCTCCGATTCGAGTTTAACGGCGTTTTGGCGATCTTGGTCGCCCTGTCAAGTCGGAGGTCTAACATCGAACAACAGTGGAGTAACTGGGGGTAATATCAGTGTGGGCAGAGGAAGCTTTAGACGCCTAAAGAAGACCTGATGGTATCGATTGGTTCACTGAACTGTATTGTCTTGGCGACTACCACCGTAAAGATAGTCTCCACTAGCATTTCTGTGAGTCTTGAGAGGGAATCTTTAGAACCGGTGATCAGCTTTTTCAATATGAATGCCTCCGCATCGTCAGATAATTCTGTAAGGTCGTCCCTCGATCGAAGTGTCGGGGACGAGTTCGTCCCGACGCCGATCGGAGATCCCTTCCTATGCGCCCTTATCATTGATACATGGCTTTAATTACACAACTAGGCATTGGTTAATGAGTCAAACTAGCTCCTGGTCGTGTTCCTCCTTCACAGTACCATCGGATTCTGCTTTCCATTGTTAGTCTTTATTCTTTGTTCCAAGATCTTTCTGGGAATACACATTACTTTTCTTTGAATAATCTTCATATTAAAATGGAGTAAAGACATACTTATCCCCCTCCTTGGAAGGGGGCCATCGCTTTGTGTAATCTCTCGCTTAGAAAAGATAATGAAGGTAATGCGAAACTGTGCTACAGATCTCTCAATGTACCTCGCGTGCACGAGGGGTTCTTCTCATAGACGCCCTAGGAAAATCCTCGGTGTGCTGAAGCAACTCCTACTTTTGGAAGATTTCAGGACTTTTAGGTCTATTCATGTTTTAAAATACAGTTATATTGACGAATTCTAAGTTGTCACTCTGGAAAGCCAATACAATTTTGTCATGTATTCCCAGCAAACACATTTATATATAAAATACATATAAATTATTTAAGAACTTTTTTGATTTATATAAAACTGGAAGAAAAATAAGAGATATTTAATGTCAGGATGTCAGCAATTTTCAAAATAATATATATGTCTATTAGATATAAATTCTTCTACATGAATTTATATACGTTTTATGTATATTTTATGTAATATTTACATAAAAAATATTCGTTGTAAAATCTTTGCGATGACCAAAATGGCAGCTACTCGAGCATAATGTAATTATTATCAATGTAAAAAATTATTTAAGCCGTTCCATACAATAAATGGAAAAACTACATTTCACGTGCCACTGTACTTTTAATTATATTTAACTTAATTGTTGCACGAACCCGTTCTTACCTGAACTGAAAACCGACAGTTTATTATGATATACTTGCTTGAAAAGTGTCCCTTAACCGTATTCGAACGTTTGCGAGTGGGCGTTGCAAATTCTGAAATCCGACATTGTACCACTGAACTAATCTGTAACATCCCTTCTTTTTATTTCGTACTTCGTAACTTTGCGCTGTTTCGCGTTATTAGTTTAAATTTTGTTTGATTATACAGTTGAGTGAAGTCTTATTCAATAATTATACCTAACTTTAACTTTATGTTAAAAACGACCAGGATTTAATTTATTTTATATTATTTATTTTCTATAGGTATAAATTAGACGCATTTTAGTCGATACGGATCTAATATTAAAGGTACGTGAATTACAATTTTTGGCGTTATAGAAAACACGCGCGTGCGATTACTTATGTGGCGCAAATAGAAACGCACTTTATTTTCGACCATACAATATATGTAATGTAATGATAATTTCTAATTATATTTACAGAAGGCACACATAAAAGATAAGTAATATTACATATTATAATATTTTACATATAACGTACATAAATCTAATCATGTAAATATGACAACACATGAATTTCATGAGTCATATGTAATTATATATATATGTATATATTATATGAATTTCTGTATACAAAATATCCGTAAGTTTCTATACTATTATGTAAAATATACGTAATTGTGTGACATACGGTTTATATAACTTTATTAAAGAATACTTACCTACATACTTGATATATAAAAAAGCATATGTAGGGGTATTTACTTCAATTTATATATGTTGTATGTATATTTTATATGTGTGTTTGCTGGGTTTCTTCTTCTTTTGGTAACGAAGTTGAACACTTTTAATGCAGACACCATGCGGGCGATCTGACATTATGAAGGGACAGTAAACATAGAATATTATATTATGTAAATTTCCATATACTTCAGAATTCTATTTCAAATTTCAAATAACTTTCTCTCGTATATAAGTTGAGTCGAGGGACACATTATGAACAAGTACGTAATGTCGAAAACTCTTCACTAGAAATTTGCAATCACAAGCGAAGGGAATCGTCCAATAAATATCACGTGAACGCCAAGAAGGCATAATAGTAGTAAAGATAAATCCCAATGTCCGTGAATATTTTCCAAAAAGTGCGTGCTTTCGCACCGTTCCAATTTCACGTTAAACGATGCACTTGATTTAATTCAGTGTAAAGAGTCCCTCGATACCATCGAAAATTTAATTCTCCTTCCACCCTGATTGTATTAGATTAGAGAGTGTAAATTACCCATCTGCCGTTAAAACGTTATACGATATTTACCGCGTGCGTGGCTAATATTTTATTTAAATACCATAACGAATTACGCTATATAATTAATCCCGATATAATTACTTCTGTACGCGGCAAATATCTTGATTAGAAGCAAAAACATGTTTTTGTAAGGCTCTATTTGGTAGGTAAAGGATGTGTAAGATTTCGTTACTAATTAGATTTCCTCGAATACGGTTGCTGGAGATTTTCGAAAGGCAAGATTATCCTCATCAAGATGTCAGAGGAAAAGCGCATGACCGATAATTCACTTATTAATGTCATTAAACTTGTCGTTGTGAGTAACAATCGGAGCTGAGAATATCAATGAATATCTGCTTCGTGAACTACGCTAATGGCTTAAACGGTGTTAATTGCCACCTCCAATTATTCTATCCTGTCAGATACTGTCGGACGCTCCGTCGCGATCCTCTGGTGGGATCAGCATTTATGACAATCTGCTCTGACAGTAACTCGTTCCAAACTTGTATAATTGAATTCTTCTCTTTCTTTTGCACACATTAGTTCACGTGACTCTCATTTTTTCAGTTACATTGTGGATGATATGGTCGAAAAGAAAACTAAAACGAAGAGAGTAAAAGAACTTTGTAATTGCGGGACCCTAAATATGCCAATTTGAAGGTAGAAAGTAATACAAGTTCGGTTTTAAGGCCAATTTATTGGAGTATCGACTTCAATCACCTGTGTAGCTTACATTGGAAAGGCAATATTGTCAATACCGCTTTTACTGAAATAGAAATCATTAAATTTGCGCAGCTTTCAGTGTAAACTTCCATCTAATTACTACACTCTGCCCACGACATTTTAGTACGAATTCCAATGGCAACACAGTATTTTCAAACATAATTAATGAAGCTCTATGGACTCTAGAGACTAATGTTTAATTTACTCTATTTCTCTTCCAATTCTTTCTTCAATCTTGTTCTCAGTTTCTCCTTCCTCTGTCCTTTATGGAAGTCCAATCTCGACGTTACAATAATTGTGGTAGAAGCTGGCTGGACTGGTCAGTGTACGGACTTTCCAAGGCTCATTGGGTCCAGGAAACCCTTTTTGTTAAAGGAAAGTTCGCTGGAAGTGTAGTTAACGCTTTTCACGTCTCAGCATCTCCTTTCTCTGTTTTCTTTCAATGTTCCACTGGACACTTTCCTTTTTTCATTCATTCAATAATTGTGGAAGAAGCAGACTTGACTGGTCAGTTACAGACTTTACAAGGCTCATTGGACACAGAAAACCCTTTTTGATAAAGGGAAGTTTGGTGGAGGTGTAGTTAATGGTTTTCACGTCTCAGTATCTCCTTTCTCTTTTTTCTTACAATGTTCCACTGAAGACTTTCCTTTTTTTCATTCCTGTTCTCCTCTCCTCTCCTCTCCTGTTCTTGAATGCTCAATTCTTTTTGCTGTCTCTCTACACTATCCCACTAAATTGTAGCCTTTCGTAATCCCTCTGTCCCTTCAGCGCCATTCGTCCTTTATGGAAGTCCAATCTCAACTTTACAATAATTGTAGGAGAAGCTGACTTGACTGGTCAGTGTACGGACTTTCCAAGGCTCATGGTGTCCAGGAAACCCTTTTTGTTAAAAGAAAGTTTGGTAGAGGTGTAGTTAATGGTTTTCACATCTCAGTACTCCTTTTTCTGTTTTCCTACAATGTTCCACTGGAGACTTTCCTTTTTTTTCATTCCTGTTCACTTTCACAATCTCTAGTTCTTTAATTCTCAATACTTTTGACTCTGTCTCTGCACTATCCCACTAAGTTGTGTCTTTTCGTAATCCCTCAGTTCCTTCAGCCCCATTCGTCCTGTATGGAAGTCCAATCTCGACTTTACAATAATTGTGGAAGAAGCTGACTTGACTGGTCAGTGTACGGACTTCCCAAGGCTCATTGGGTCCTGGAAACCCTTTTTGTTAAAGGAGAGTTTGGTGGAGGTGTAGTTAATGGTTTTCACGTTTCAGTATCTCCTTTCTCTGTTTTTTTACAATGTTCCACTAGAGACTTTCCTTTTTTTTCATTCCTGTTCACTCTCACAATCTCTAGTTCTTTAATGCTCAATTCTTTTTGCTGTCTCTCTCTACACTATCCCACTAAAAGTGTCCCTTTGTAATCCCTCTGTTCCTTCAACCCCATTCGTCCTTTATGAAGGTCCGATCTCGACTTTACAATAAATGTGGAAGAAGCTGACTTGACTGGTCAGTGCACGGACTTTCCAAGACTTATTGGGTCCAGGAAACCCTTTTTGTTAAAGGAAAGTTTGGTGGAGGTGTAGTTAATGGTTTTAACGAATCAGTATCTCCTTTCTCTGTTTTCTTACAATGTTCCACTGAAGAAATTCTTTTTTCATTCCTGTTCTCCTCTCCCCTCCTCTCCTGTTCTTGAATGCTCAATTCTTTTCGCTGTCTCTCTACACTATCCCACTAAATTGTAGCCTTACGTAATCCCTCTGTTCGTTCAGCGTCATTCGTCCTTTATGGAAGTCCAATCTCAACTTTACAATAATTGTGGGAGAAGCTGACTTGACTGGTCAGTGTACGGACTTTCCAAGGCTCATGGTGTCCAGGAAACCCTTTTTGTTAAAAGAAAGTTTGGTAGAGGTGTAGTTAATGGTTTTCACGTCTCAGTACTCCTTTTTCTGTTTTCCTACAATGTTCCATTGGAGACTTTCCTTTTTTTTCATTCCTGTTCACTTTCACAATCTCTAGTTCTTTAATTCTCAATACTTTTGGATCTGTCTCTGAACTATCCCACTACAATGTGTCTTTTCGTAATCCCTCAGTTCCTTCAGCCCCATTCGTCCTTTATGGAGGTCACAAATCTCGACTTTACAATAATTGTGGAAGAAGCTGACTTTACTGGTCAGCGTACGGACTTCCCAAGGCTCATTGGGTCCTGGAAACTCTTTTTGTTAAAGGAGAGTTTGGTGGAGGTGTGGTTAATGGTTTTCACGTTTCAGTATCTCCTTTCTCTGTTTTTTTGCAATGTTCCACTAGAGACTTTCCTTTTTTTTCATTCCTGTTCACTCTCACAATCTCCAGTTCTTTAATGCTCAATTCTTTTTGCTGTCTCTCTCTACACTATCCCACTAAATTGTAGCCTTTCGTAATCCCTCAGTTCCTTCAGCGCCATTCGTCCTTTATGGAAGTCCAATCTCAACTTTACAATAATTGTGGAAGAAGCTGACTTGACTTGTCAGTGTACGGACTTTCCAAGGCTCATGGTGTCCAGGAAACCCTTTTTGTTACAAGAAAGTTTGGTAGAGGTGTAGTTAATGGTTTTCACGTCTCAGTACTCCTTTTTCTGTTTTCCTATAATGTTCCATTGGAGACTTTCCTTTTTTTCATTCCTGTTCACTTTCACAATCTCTAGTTCTTTAATTCTCAATACTTTTGGCTCTGTCTCTGCAATATCCCACTAAAATGTGTCTTTTCGTAATCCCTCTGTTCCTTCAGCCCCATTCGTCCTTTATGGAGGTCACAAATCTCGACTTTACAATAATTGTGGAAGAAGCTGACTTGACTGATGAGTGTACGGACTTTCCAAGGCTCATTAGGTCCAGGAAACCCTTTTTGTTAAAGGGAAGTTTTGTGGAGGTGTAGTTAATGGTTTTCACGTCTCAGTATCTCCTTTCTCTGTTTTCTTACAATGTTCCACTGAAGACTTTCTTTTTTTCATTCCTGTTCTCCTCTCCTCTCCTCTCCTGTTCTTGAATGCTCAATTCTTTTCGCTGTCTCTCTACACTATCCCACTAAATTGTAGCCTTTCGTAATCCCTCAGTTCCTTCAGCGCCATTCGTCCTTTATGGAAGTCCAATCTCAACTTTACAATAATTGTGGAAGAAGCTGACTTGACTTGTCAGTGTACGGACTTTCCAAGGCTCATGGTGTCCAGGAAACCCTTTTTGTTACAAGAAAGTTTGGTAGAGGTGTAGTTAATGGTTTTCACGTCTCAGTACTCCTTTTTCTGTATTCCTACATGTTCCATTGGAGACTTTCCTTTTTTTCATTCCTGTTCACTTTCACAATCTCTAGTTCTTTAATTCTCAATACTTTTGGCTCTGTCTCTGCAATATCCCACTAAAATGTGTCTTTTCGTAATCCCTCTGTTCCTTCAGCCCCATTCGTCCTTTATGGAGGTCACAAATCTCGACTTTACAATAACTTTGGAAGAAGCTGACTTTACTGGTCAGCGTGCAGACTTTCCAAGGCTCATTGGGCCAGGAAACCCTTTTTGTTAAAGGGAAAATTGTTAAAGGGGGTTGTGTCTCTTGGTTGCCGTGGTTTCACGTTATTCACTACACTGGGACGTGTCTCTTGGTTGTTATGGTTTCGCGTAACTCATTGGTATGTAGCAATCTCCGCATTCTGAACATCGTCCCGATCTTGGTTCAGATATTTGTGGTGGAAGGACTAATGTATCCAAATTGTCAGCGGCTATTTGGAACGGAGTGAGAGAGGAGACGTACAAGAACCAAGTTCGCGATTGTCTTTGTCGTCTACCTCATAAGTTGTTGGCGATAAAGCTTGCAAACGCTTGCACTGAGGTGCAAACTTGGCACTAATTCTTTTCTTTTTATTACTTCGATCGTGTATCGTAACCCATACTAAATATCCTGAAGCATATGTTGGGGATTTTTGTCTGTGGATGTCAGCGGCTTCTTTTCCTTTTTCTTTGGCCGCTTCTTGACTGAGCCTTGCTTCACGGGGGGGGTATCCGTTTTAAGGATCTCCTGTTTAGGCATATTAAGTCGATATGGCGGAGACACAATGAGTGGTCTTGGTTTGGTGTATACAGCATACAGCTAATGTCGTTAGCTCTCCCCCTACACAGAACCTGTCCTCCTGAGTACGTAAGAGATTATTGAGCGAATCAGTTTCCTCGGACTAGATAACCATTCCTTCGTCGTGTCTAAGAATCACGTCTTCAACCTCTACGATGAATGAAAGAGGTACCTTTTGCTATTTTTCGTTTTTTTTTTGTGAGTGTGGAGAGATGCTGGGTGACGGTAATCTTGATAAGGGATAGGCGGGATATGTAGGTAACGCATCCGCGAATATACTGTGTAGCTCCGAGTCTATGTCAGAAGGGTAGGTGGTATTTGATATCTGATTTGGTGTAGGTAAAGGCGGACTCTGACTTCCTCCAAACGGGCGGTTTCGAGGTAGTTAGATTTTCCGACGTCAATGGTCGCAATTCGTACTCTCAAAAGAATTGCTGGTGGGAACTGGAATCTCCATGGAATGACCAGTATTTTTGGTGGTTAGTACCGTTCACCGTTGTAGGACGCTCTTCTCCGTCGGCTATTACCAGATTTCGATGTTCACTATCGGTCAAACTCTTGACTCGACTGGAGCGACCGTGGCTGTTAGGAAAAAGTCTACTTTAGACGCATTTGCTTCTTCACGGCAGTTTGGACACTGACTTCTTATTACCCCTAGTTTACAACACTCAAAACATGCCACATGCGCAATGTCTTGGTCACGTCATGTCGAGGATATTGCCTGAGTTCTTGATTGCAATGCTTTTTCTTCTTCCTAAGTTCTTCCTTTGTGTGGCCCGTGTGCTTGCAGAACACACACCTTGGTTTTCTTTCGGTGTTCTCAGAGGGAGTAGTGTTGGTAGGTTTGACGCGTGGAGTGTCGATTTCCTCGATCTTCCGTAACTCTCGCTGATGCTCGGTGAAGGTTTCCAAAGCGGTGCCAGCTATTATTTTCCTCACGCGACGGTGTAATACCCCTGGAATTGCACCGTTTCACTTACATCATCACCAATCCGGGTAAGCAGAGCTCTCATTTCCGAAATGAAAAGTTATGTAGAGCCTGTTTTCGGACTCGCGTAGTATCTGGTAGCTTCGAATGCTTTAGTAGCGTCCTTTTCCAACAGAATTGACATTCCCTCCGTTTTAAGTTTTAACATCTTTGTAAAAGTTTTTTATTTATTTCCTTTTATGCTATTTTCTATATTGTTAACGTATTCTGTAATGAATGAATGAATGAATGAATGAAAGAATGAATTAATGAACGAATGAACGAATGAACAAATGAACAAATGAACGAATTGCCGAATAGACGAATAGACGAACGCACGAACGGACGAACGGACAAACGGGCGAACGGCGAACGGACGAACGAAAAAACGAACGAACGAACCAACGAACGAATAAACGAAAACGAATGATCAAATAATCGAAAAAACGAATGCACGAATACACGAATAAATAATAAAAAGATAAAGTGACCACCTTTCGTCGAGGTCGAAATTTTTGTGGTGTAGTGTATTTTTTTCGTAAATGAAATGAAAGGCTTGGGCTACTTGAAACTGAATCATGTGTGGCCGCAGGAGAGAATGGTCATCAACAGCTGACTTGGAGCCATGGTGACCTCGAACACATCACTGATGCTTAGATATGGAAATGTTGACCAATTTACCAGTGTCGCTATGTAGACTTGTCTGCAAGAACAAGGAATGCTATGCTCGTCTTTGTGAGATAGGGGTTCGAATTTATCTTTGAAGGAGGGTAAGATGTCCGACATGTTATTAGACGAATTCTACATGACTTTGATTTCGTGTTTCCGAAGTAGGGCAAGAAAGCACTACTCCTGGAAACCTTCTCCTCGGTGTTGCGAGGTTTTGTGGTTAGATGACGACTTATTACCAATCGTTACGCTACGTAACATCAAAGTTAACTGAAAGATCTTGGGGCTCCAAACCAAGATCAGAGATGCGTTGAAGAGAGTTTCCTTAGGAAAACCGTACAAGATCGTCAGTTCGGAGCCGCTAGGAACAAGACGACGTTGGACATCCTTAGGAATGGTAGACGTCCTGATAACAGCTAAGACCTCTCGATCGGTTATGGGCATGGTGTTGACAGTAATCTTTAAGAAGATCTTGTACCTTATCAACATAGTGGGAGTCATCAAGTGTAACTGTAGAGTTGTAGAGACAATGACCATATCAGAATTAATCCTACCTCCTCATATTGCATTTGGGGGTCCTAAAGGAATGCAACACAAATGGGCTGGGCAATCTCTCTAGGAAGAGTGTAGATGGATGATCAACAGCAATAACGATGTCTTCCTTGGGAACTTTAGTGGGAGCGAAAGTGAAGTTCAAATCTTTCGAAAGAAGACAAATTAACGATGGTTCCTGTGGCATGGGACTTCGTGGCAGATGGTTTAACGTTCTTGGACTGAAGAAACTTCTTAAGGTGAGTTAATCCCAAAGCGACCTGTGGCTGATCAAAAGACATTCTTTCGAAACTAGTCCAATGGTCTGCAGATATGAAGAAATTGAAGTTCCTTGAACAAAGAATTAAGTTCTGTTGTAGTTTGTTGAATGCGTTCTCGGACATAAGCTACCACGCTGAAGGCTAGATTGTGAAAACCTGGTTTGTACGAGAATCGTAATTTTAATAAAAGAGGAAATGAACGTGTGGTCATCATAACGAAACAAGGCATTAAAGAATTTAGAAGCTTTGAGACGAATTTTGGAAAATTTTTAACTTTTATATATTTAATGTCAGAGGATGCTTCCATGGTCAGAGTGACTTCCGTGATCGGGCCGTGTGATAGTTGAACAAAGAGTCAGCTTTTCGTCCGCTCCCGTAAAGGGCTTCATCAGGACAAGAAAAAAACAAAAGTGAAAGCAATAAAAATATAAAACTCTGACCACGTGCCTATTTAAACTTATTGCGTATTTTCTTGTCTTGATTAATCTCTTTAAGAAAGTGATCGAAACGTTGACACTGAAAGTAGATTTTAAATTGTTTGTCAATTCTAAAGGATTTCTTGTAGTTGTATTGGAATTTCTTTGAAGGATTTTTGGTTAAGTACACTATATAGGTCGAATAGGCATATATTTTGGTCCTGTAATGCATTAGAATTTATGTAAGGCATTAATTTACCCAATTTTAATTATTTAAACGAATTTACCGATTCTACTGCCTGCGGTCATAAAATGTTAACCAATTTTATTGCCTAATAAAATTGTAAATAAGGGTGAATAGGTAGTCGATAGTGGTTATGATAAAATTCTTGCATCAACCCACAACAACAATAAAAATGTTAAAATGATAGCGCGCTCATCTTTAAATCTCGTCACATAAAGTTAGTTATTTACAGGCCAGAAAACATATTTAATGCGTATACTCAAGTTCCTACTTATAATAAAAGGTAAAATTAGAGAGCGTATCCAGTAGATGTGGATACTTCCTGGTCCGTTAAACCAACTCGCCGGGGTTATCAAGTATAGCACGCAAAAGGGGTTTGGCTAAAGGGGAAAGTCTTGTATTTCACGGTTGAAAGAGCAAAAATTTCATATAATTCCGATACCGTGTGACCTACTGGATCTCGCTTTGTCTTTTGATTTAGACGAAATTAGCCACAACGTCAGGGGAATATAAGGGCCACCCTGTATAATAACATTCAGCAAATAAAGTAATATAGCATGCACTCTAATGTCATAACCTACAAGTGGCCGGAAAATATAAAGCCATGTCAACATAAATTTTAACTTTTTGCATTAAGGGTGCTTACTCTGTGTTACTGAATAATGAACAGCAAGTAAATAGGGTGCGCTCCGGTAATTTAATGCCCAGCATTGAATAACCCCCAAGTAGCCCATCACACTCATTTACATAATTGATAAGAATGCGTCCCGTTATGATTTATAACGATATGACGAAACGTGATATATCGGAGTTCTACAACGCCATCTATTAAATTATTTATAAACGGTAAAAGCTGTGTTCCGATGGGAATACGTTTCATTTTTCCCAAATCTACGTGCGACATTTAAATTTTTTCATAATTTGTATTGGCCTAAATTTCCGGGGACAATTACGCGCCATCGCGTTTCTTTTTTTTTTCTACAATACAATTTTAAAGTCAATTTCTTTTATACACATCAACCAACGTACGATAAGAACCGTCGCCATACTTATGATTAAAATCTCGTCTGACAATAAATTTATTTTTCAATACGATTTTTTTACGACGATGAAATGCGTTTTCTTTTGCCAGGAGGTATTTTAATCTAGAAAATGGTAACGTTTTACCTTTTATACTAATGAATGTTTTCACCACCGTCTTTTTCAGATCATTCGATTGTATGACAGGCACCACACGAACCATTATAAATGATTAATTTTCCGAGCAACTGAAAATCTGTAGTGATTTTATTATCAACAAAGAATAAGTAATTAATTGGAGTTGTACAGAAAAGCGCTTGTTTCAAAACACGAGCAGTTTATTACAGTGTTGCGACATCCTCAAAGTAAAGAATTAAGTGAAATTACTCTTGATGCTATGATGTACCTACCCCTACACATAGCTATTGTTTCAGTAACTCCTGGCAAGGGTTTCTTCAACTTTTTTAACAGCATCCCTGAAGTGGTCTACATTACAAGGAGGACTAGTCTTGCCGCGGTAATTGGACGTGCATTCCTCCTCCAAACACCTCAGCAAAAAGCAAAAGGTTAGAGGAGAAGTCTATTCTACAGAACTCATTAAAAGGGAAATTAATAGCTAGTTCTCTTCACAAGAAAAAGAAGGGTAGGGGGTCGTCGTGCTCCTCTGCACTTCCAAAAACATCTCGAACTTTCAGTTCAGAGTTCGTTGAAGTATTTCTGGATTCTGGATTTCGATGGGAGGGTGGGAAATCCCACACGCACCTAGGCCACATATTCGGGCCCTTTGTGCTGCCTCCCTGATTAGAGTCGTTCGACCCCGCAACGTCACTCAAGCCATCCCACACGTGAGATAAACCTGAGGATGCTGGACGGGGAAGCGGCTCTAATCGTAGCCATGTCCGGCCAGGATTCTCCCAACATGGATCGTCTTAATTTGACAAGTACGGGACATTCACACAGTATGTGTTGCGCCGTCTCGTCGTCTGTGTGGCATCCTCTACAGGATGGTGAGTCTACCAAGCACATGCGGTGCATGTGCTTGTTAAGTTTACAATGTCCAGAAAGTATGCCTACAAGTAGCCGCAGGTTTCCTCTGGATAGCCCTGTACAGAAGCGCGCCAGGCTACGAGATGGTCCTCTAAAGGCCTCCCTCGCGTGGCGGCAGTCTAACATCAAGTTTCACCCAGCCCTGTGTTGGGCTTGGGTGCCTTGGGTAATTAAGTTGTTTGCAGTTGATGCTGTAAGTGGGAGAGCCGACTCTGGACCATAAAACGGTTGTTTTGAGGCCAGTCGGGATAACTTATCGGCTTTTTCATTGCCTATTATTCCAGCATGCCCTTTAACCCATACAAGCTCAAGGGTATTGCTGTTTGTTACTTGCTCTAGTACCTGGTGACACTCGGAAACCAGCCTAGAGGCGACTTTGTATTGATCTAGTGCCTGCAGAGCAGCTCTGCTGCCACTGGAGGTTCTGATGATTTTATTCTTTATGGTGCGAATAAGAATAGTTTTTGCACTTATTGTTATGCCTGCTAGTTCCGCCTGAAAGACAGTTGATATTTTGCCTAGTGGTTGGCTGATATGGAAGTTCAGTTCTTAGGAATGTGCTGCCTGTTCCTTCCATTGTTTTAGATCCATCCGTGAAGATGGATATGTCTGCTTGGGATGCCACTTCCACATCAAGGAAGATATGGTAGTTTTTCCCTAGTATGAATCGAGGAATGAGTGAGTCAGATCGTCCTTCTAGAATAGGTAGTCGCTTGACTGCCTCGCCCAGAAATCGAGAGTGACCCACCTCAGTGCCTTTCCTGTTCAACAACCCTTTATTTCTCAGGCGCAAGGCTGCCAGTGTGGCCTGTTCTCTCACGTGGAGATCCAGTGGAGGCAGACCCAGGATGGCTTCCATGACGGCTGTAGGGGTTGTTCGTATTGCGCCCGTGCACGCAAGGCACGCTAGTCTTTGCACATGGTTTAACGGTGCTTTGGTTGTAGATAGTCTGGTTCTAGGCCACCAGACAATTGCTCCATAACAGAACATGGGTCTTATCACGGCGGTGTACAACCACAGAATAGCCTTTGGGGATGGGCCCCAAAGTCTTCCGATTGCGCGGCGACATTGCCAGAACGCCCTGTTTGTTTTCTCCGCTTTAAGCTGGACGTGCTTGCTCCAGTTCAGTTTATTGTCGAGTGTAACACCTAGATACTTCACTGACTCTGAAAACTGGAGGTGTTTTCAGAAGAGTAGAGGATCTCGAAGGCTCTCTATCTTCCTCTTCCTTGTGAAGAGGACTACCTCCGTTTTTGCCGGGTTTATGGACAGGGAATGTTCCTTACACCATTCTTCGGTCACTCTGAGAGCTGATTGCATCAGATTGCACAGAGCAGCCACAAATTTGCCGGTTATTAGGATGGATAGATCATCCACATAACCTAAGGTATAGTAGCCGTTGTCGTTAAGGCGACAAAGGAGGCTGTTTACAGTTATGCTCCACAGAAGTGGTGACAGCACCCCACCTTGGGGGCATCCTCTCACTACTGTGCATCTTAGTGTTTTGTCGCCGACGCTGATGTGCACCGCTCTGAGTTTCAGCAGTTGCACAATCCAGCCGCGTACGATCTCTATTATGCCATGGTGGCGTAAAGCAATTTCTATTGATTTGAAGGTTGTTTTGTCAAACGCTCCTTCTATGTCTATGAATGCTCCCAGTGTGGACTGTTTAGAGTCCAGCGATCTTTCAACCAGCCCTACAACACCGTGCAGGGCTGATTCTGTAGATTTTTCTGGGGAGTATGCGTGTTGGTTAGGGTGCAGCGGAAATCGTATTAGCGCCGTATCCCTTATGTGTCTATCGCACAATCTTTCACGTGTCTTTAGAAGAAAAGACATTAGACTGATTGGGCGATATGCTTTGGGTGTGGAGTAATCACCTTTGCCAGGTTTGGGGATAAAAACAATTTTTACCTCCCTCCATTGTTTTGGCATGTATCTGAAAGCAATACAACCCGTAGATTCTTACTAGGTGAACAACGATAACTTCCAGTTCCCATTGTAAGAGAGCTGGTATTATGCCGTCCAATCCTGGCGATTTGTATGATGAGAACGATTTCACTGCCCAGGTGACCCTCGACACGTCCACCATCTGTTCGGCATTCACCCAGTCAGCCCCCGTTGGGGCGGCCTCCGCCCAGATGGGGTATGGCGTAGTGGTGGCTCCGGGAAAGTGTACGTCTCTCAGTACCTCAGCTGTCTCTAGGAGGTTGCTCGTATAAGAGCCATCCTCCCTTCTGAGACTAGCTGTGTTGTAGCACGGATCTTTGGTCAGGATTTTGTTTAGGCGAGATACAGATGAGGAGGATTCTATAGAGCCGCAAAAGCTCTTCCACGCCTCTCTCTGACGCTTCCTAATATCCCTTTTGTATTGCCTTATGTTTGCCTTATAGGCTTCCCAGGCGGCTATGGTTTTGTCCTTCTTTGCCTTGTTGAACAGTTTTCCCAGCCGAGTTTTCTGTTTATCGAGCGACTTACACCACCAGGGGTGGTGGTGGGGCGTCTTGGCAGTTCTCAGGGGACATGTCTGTTCAAACGACCCCATAATGGAGTTGGACAGAAGGTCAACTTCGTCCTGCAGATCAACAGGACTTAAAAGACGTCCCTCAGAAGGGTGTCCTTTTAGTTTCTCCCCAAGGAGGATAGGGGAATGTCCGTTATTTTGGGGTTGCGATAAATCCGTTGGACTTCACCCATGTGGTTCATTTCAAAGGAAATCATTCTATGATCTGACATTGTCGCTTCTGGAGTGACCCGCCAGTTCATTATGTGGTCAGAGATGCTCACTGAGGCCAGACTGAGATCAATCACAGTCTGACTTCGGGTAGTTACGAACGTCGGTTCACTGCCCCGATTGAGTATCTCTAGGTTAGTACTTGTCAAATATTCAAGTAGTGTTTTACCCCTAGGGTTGACGTTAGTGCTCCCCCACGTGGTGTGGTGAGCATTTGACTCACACCCTATAATGGAGTGTTTGTTGTTTTTCTCACAGTGCTCTATCAGCTCTACCATCTCGTTGCTAGGAGGTAGGTTGACAGAATCTCCTGGGAGATATATTGACGCAATGACTAGTTCAGCCCTTCCCTGTATATTACCACTTACCTGTATAGTGTATGGCCGTGATATCACGTCCACATAGATGCGGCAGCAGGAGAGCTTTAATGTGGCTGGGGACGTATATACAAGTCTTAGGTTTTTCTTGCCGTTTGTCGAAGAAAACGGTTCCTTTGGTGCCCCCAAGACCGGAAACCGCATCCGCCCTACAGTGTTGCAGGTTTATTTGAATAAAATATTCTGTCATACTTAAGGTATGTTAAAGGGGCAGGAGCTGCCTTTATTTATTCCGCGTTGCTGGATTATGACTCCAGCAACGCCTCAAGGTTAGCGAACTCATCCCAGTTCGTAATCGGCCCGGGTGAGCTGCTTAAGTTAGAGCATTCACTGACCATAGGTTGCCGTAGCAACTTGGGCCGTGATGGCTCTTTTTCCTCTGGCAGTTGCACCTGTGGCAACTGTTGAGGTTCTTTTTGTGGTTGTGCCGAGGTGCTGGCTCCAACCGGTTTGGCAGGGTTCCTAACCTTCACCTTAAGAGAGGAAAACCTATAATTAAGATTACCTCCCTTGGCGTTAAGGTTAGCCTGATCGGCTTCCCCAATTCCGAAAACTATCAGCCTCTCTGGAGACTGACCGTTCAGGGCTGTGTGAAAGACACACCAGCTGCCTACATCTGCTCAGGGATTCTGCCACTCAAGTCGCCGCTTAACCACCTCTACATCCTCGGGTTCTTCCGGGATCCAGATGGCAGCCTTCCTGTATTACCTTCAGGTGTGCAGCCTCCCATAATGGTGGGAGGTTGCCAACCACCTTCTTAAACCACTCAAGGGAGTAGTTGTTCTCGCACGAGATTCGCAAGATCTCGCCCGAGTAGCTCCAGCCCTTGAAAGTGGGTGCAGGAGTTGTGCTCTCTGTAGCATAAAAAAGCTGGTCAATAGTTTTGGCCAGTTGGTTTTTCACCATCTCTGCCTGGTTAGCTGACAGCTTGCCCAGGGGATTGTTGGTGTCGATTACTGCTACCCTGAGTTGCCTTTCGGCGGCAGCTTCTTTGTAGCTACGGTTGTGGGTGTGTGCAGACTTGCTGCTGCCCGCTGTTGGTTGGGGCTGTGGTTTGCCCTTCTTCTTCGGAGGCGGAGTCGGAGTTGAAATATCCGACCTCTGCCTTTTCTTGCTTTTATCTACCCGTTTGCCCACCTGATAAGAGGTGGCTGAAGGAGCCTGGCTCTGGATCGTGGTTGGGTCACGGGAGATAGCTGCATTAAAGGGTGAAGTGGGGCCAGTTTGGCTTAATTGAGCCAGCCTAGCTTTCCTTCTCCTCTTTTGTTGGGCGCCAGAAATGCGCTTGCCTCTTGGGCGTTGTTGAGGTGCGTTGACCTGCAACTCGGTTTTAGGGGTATCCTGAGATGCCCCCTTTGGTTGGTTTTGTGGGTTTTGATTATCCATAGTTGGTTTATAAGTTTCATCCCTCTAGCTCCCCACCCTCCACGGAGCCCAACTAGGGGACGTCTATCCAGACGCCAGGGCTACTAGAAGGATATAGCTTCCAAGGGTAGCAGAAAAACATGCCTGATTTCGCTTCCGGCGCACCGTCCGCTAATCAGTCTGCTGCCGCTGCCCTACAAAAACTCACCCGGTCGGCGGTCTGACCCGACGACACAGCCGGTTGATCGAGATGGGTTAGTCTCGACCTCCCGTCTTAAGTGAAATTCCAGCCAAAGTAGTGTGTTGTCGCCCTTGGAGATCTCAAACCGCCCCAAGGTTGACTCAACTACCAGTATCCGTTCTCCACTATTACGGGTCGCCTCGCAAGGCACAAACACGAGGGTGTTGTCTTTAGTCTGGTTGAAGTATTTACCTACGCATCAAGACTTTCTGGCAATGTCGCCGCCCAATCCAATGATTTTGGGGCTCATCCCCAAAGGCTGTCTTTGGCTGTACAGTGCTGTGATTAGACCTATGTTCTGTTAGGGAGCAATTGTCTGATGCTTAATCACGTGCAAAAACTAGCGTGCCTTGCGTGCACGAGCGCAATGTGAACAACCCCCACGGCCGCTATCGAAGCCCTTCTGCGTCTGTCTCCACTAAATCGCTACGTGAGAGAGCAAAACATGCTGGCAACTTTGCGCCTGAAAACAATAAATTGGGTTGTTGAATAGCAGAGGTAGACGAGCGATCTATCTTACTCATCCCTCGATTTATATGGTAAATACAGAATAATATCATTTTCTTCGGCAAACTCAAAATTTGTCACTAAGCTCCAGTAAGACCTAAGTCAAAACGGCTTTTTCGGGGCACCAAAATAAATGGTTTTTCGTACACAAATAAAATATCTCATCATTGACGGACGCATAGGTACCATCTGCAAATTCTAGCATCTTTTTTTAATCTTCATAAACATGCTGGTGGAAGAAAAATTATTCAATCATTCTAAAAAAAAATTGCCTACTAGGTTTCCCCATATAAGTTGCAACTCTGCCCCGTCCAGATTTATCAAGCGAGATTGGCTTGTGATGCACACAGTGTAAAGAGATGGAAGTAAGTTATTTGAAAAATTTGATAATCAAATATTGTCGGTGTGACTCCTTCCCACTCATTTTCATAAACTGCCCACTCCAGTCAAAATGGGGGGAACAAGAATTAAGACTGGGGAAAATTTTTAAAAAGGCACCTCAGACGAGACAAGAGGCTTTTTTTCATATTTTTGCTCCTTCGAATCAAACCGATTATCTGTAACCGTTCTTGTGCCCTGAAAATCATCATTTGTAATTTCAAATTAGATTCGTGATCCATTTACCTGAAAACCTGAACCGTTATACTGCTTATCCCGTGTGTGCGTTCCTGTGTACGAACCCACCTGTGGGTTAGAAACCGTTTTTTAGTTGTTTGGGGTAAATTATATATTTTCTTTTATCTCTATTATTACATTCACCTGTACAGACATTAACATTTAAGACACCAGTAATTAGTGATTCACCTGATTTACCGTTTACAACCGTTTATTTGCATGCATTCAAGATTCACTCTAGTTCACCCTGTATACTTTTCGACAGTAAGAAACAATCCGAAAGAGCAGTTGTATAAAAAGGTTTGTGGTCCTACATTGTTTTGGTATAACTGGAATACGACCGTTCAACCCGTTATACTGTACCGTAATTTAGCAGGAGATTCCGTAGCTAATTACACATGAGATTAATCAATTAATTATCTAACAGTTGTACTATTGAATTGGTTCCTTTCGAAGACGACAAAAGGGCTAATTTAACCTGTATGATTGTGAGTAGGAACTCTTAAGTGCCCGTTTCTAATAATCACCGGTTTTAAACAACCGACTTGGTTTAACCCTGGAACTTCTAATCTGCCAAAGCAGATGGAGTTCATTTACTAATACCTGCGTAAGAACGGTGATTTTAACTGCCCAGCTGTTGGTACGCCATTTTGAAATACAAAGTTCATATAAAGCAACCTGTATTCTGAGCCGGCAATTGCATTGTAGCAAAATCTTTAATTTTATTTACAGAGTGACTAGCGAGCCGATAGAGTGCGAGACTTTCGATATCCGGAAAAATATTACTTTGAATTTATTGTTACTTAATTAGAATCTTGTTTTTATTTTGTTTATTTTTGTACATATTTTGCTTATTATAATTACTTTACTTAACCGTTTTTGAAACAGTTGAAGCGGTGCACTGCGGTTCGAAGTGACAATGGGTCTCGCGACGGAGGAGTAGTGTGTTGTGTGAACAGAAGGGAACGTCTGGCACGCCAGTAACTGTGTGCACAAATGAAAATCATGGACGTGTCCTCAATTAAGTGTTTCAGTCACCAAAGCGAAGTCTTCAACGAACATCCCTGAAATGATTGTTTAAAGACATGTGAATTTCAGTACCGAACGATTGACGGAGCATCTAAGGATTGAATATTTTGCACGATTTTTGGCAATCGTGTACAAAAATCCAGATAAGCATAAATATTGAAATAGAAATGAAATGACAAATTATTAATTAATAAATTTCAACAGGCGCAAGGTTTGCTCACATTCGTTTAGATTGGGACCACTTCAACCATCTGGTATACATATAAACATCGCACGACGTCATTTTCATTCACAGTGCAAAGGTCTAAGTGAATGGTTCCATCGGCAATTAAAACCATGCCATGATACTATATGAACCGATACATTACCCGATGGTAATATCTCGGTCGGCTCCCCTGTCGCAACTCTATAAAGGAAGAGATACACCGGCCGAATTATTGTATGGAGATACTTTGAAGATTCCACATTTACCGAACCACAAAATCCTACATTTCCCGGCAAAAAAACAAAAATGTAGCAAATTACGTTGATAGGAACCATTTCGAACACAATACGAGCTTCTCATGTGTCTGGTGCACTGGAAAGTGCAAAGGTTGTGTTTGTGCGTGTGAATCACGTTAAGAAACCACTCTAAGACACCTACCATGAGGGTTCACACAGACTGATTAAAACAAGTTTCACAGGTTCAATTGACAAACGAGAAAAAAACTCGAATCGATAGATTGAAACCAGACAACATTGACAATGATATGAAAAAAGAATCCACCGAACATGACTGTAACCTATAGACCATATAAAACAGCTCCACCGCGAGCTGCAAGCTTCGAAAGAAAGGTTCTTCGACGATTTTTTACAGACTTAGGTGGATTTCCGTACCGAATACATCTTGGGACAACAATTGAAGGGGTATCTCCAAAGTAAATATTGCGCACGATTTTTGCCCATGGTGTACGAGAATCCAGATATTTTTTATTAAACGTGTGGTTCCCCGACGAAAATCATATTCACTTGAACGGTTTTATCAATCGCCAAACAACTCGCTTTCTTTGTTTTGAGAGACCAGACGTTATCGTGCTTGTAACGATTTGGTGTGCCGTAGGACTACCCATCACATTCCCACGAACTGACACCACCTTACGGGCTTATGGTTATGTGTGCGGGATGTTATAAGGGGACAATTTTCAGCTGTCAAGGAGCCACCTAAGACTATGCCTGCATCTCGGTTTTCAGGACTCTGAAATGTTCCAGAATATGTTTCAAAATTTTTGTGATCCTTAGATTATAGAAAGGTACAGATACGCCTTTCCATATACGAACGTTATTAAAACATGAAGCCAACACTGATGAGAGAGTCCGGAGGAAAAAAAAGAGAGAAGAAAAAACAAGACTACATGTTTAGTGGCCTACTGTATTTAACGGTCATATAAATTATAACAATATTAAATACATTATTACACCATAAATATTGCACACAAAGCACCATCGCGGCATTTACCTTTTCCGATTTAATAATTAGATGTAGAATAACATAATCTTTCTTCTATTTAAACAACCAACTTATATGAATTGACAGCACGTACAATTACCGCTGTGTTGTCAAATGGTTCACTTTTTACCTAGGGAAGATTTTATTTAAGAACGTAAATTAATAAAGGTTGTACACATTTAACAGTCGCTTAATGTTGTAGTTTAACATTTTCAATAACACAATGTGTAAATTATAGGGCAGGATAGTCAATTGTACAGATACATTTTAGTACCAAACAATTATTTTTTAAATTGGTCAGTAGTGAAACTTATAATAAATAGAGTGTTGCGTAAGTAAAGAAAGGCTGAAAACTTTTCAAAAAAGATTAACTAAGTAATAGAAGTGCAATTATCTTTCTTTTCATTTATTTTACAGAATTTTCACCGTTGATGTGTGTGCCAAAAATTTTCCAGAAACGATGTACTTGTTTGACTATTTTGTGTTCGGAAAATTGTTTAATCGATTTGGACCAAACTTTCGTGTATAAAGCTTTAAATTGGATTTTAGTATAAGACGCAAGTTTTCTTTCAAAAATATTCTAACTTAAAGGAGCAGTTTCTTAACTTAAATTGAATACAAGCCTTCGTGAAAATCTTCTATATTGAAATTGGAACTTCATTAATTTTTATTCAACTTTTCCATTGAATTAGGCGAAATGTTTTCGTAAATAATTAACGGTTAATTGAAATAAGTTTTCTCTTTGAAATGAGTATTTTCCTTTTGTGCGCTCCAGTTCCTGTTATATACGATTTGAATGATTAACTTCTATGTGTCGTGTTTGTTTTGGTAAATATTCGATTCCGGAAATTGCATCTCTCGCTTGTTCATTCCTGTCACTTATTCATCATCGATTCGATTTAGTATTCTTATGTACCTACACTATAATTTATTATTTCCATTAAATCTTGTAACGTCTTACAGTACCTCCAAATTATGTTTGTAATACTCTCCCTCGCCACCCCTTCCGGAAGAGGTGCACATCTTTTTCTTTTGCATCGCCTACCTATTGTAATAGTCGTTTAGCTCACTACAATTATACTTAATATTGTATCTTAGCATTTTTTGTTTCATTTTCATCTATCATAATTCCTGATAATGACATATGGTGTCGAAACGAGTCGGGTTACATTTAAAATAAAAAATTAGTCGATTACTTGTGTTTACTATTACAATTAGATATAGAATTCCACAAACTAGGTTTAGAGAAAATGAACACATCTACCACATTCCACTGACTTCCGTAGAGGTTGACGGGAAATGGGTGAAAAACTGGTTACAAGTGGTTGACGTTTCACTTCATTTCTCTGAGGTCATAGCAGACCAATGGTAGTGTCGGGAAGACAGTGTAGAGTCTTGGAAGTTCCACAGTATCAAATTTATTGTAACATTCCTCCATTATTTTCAGACGGTCGAGTAGAGGAAGCCACAAATGCACACGAGGATCCCATAATATGGGAACTAGTCGGGATATTTTATAACATAAATACTAGGGCTGTAAAGATCCGCAAATTTTATGGATCCGGATATCGGATCTAAAAATATCCGGATTCAATGGATCCGAGTACCGGATTTTTGTGGATCCGGATCGGAAATCAGAAGGTTAAATCCGGATCTACGGAATTGGGGGTGAAATCCGAATCCACGGATCTACGGATTTGTGAGTTAAATCCGGACCTGCATTACTATTAATTTACATAGGATCCGGATGTAAGTTTGTAGCTGTATCCGTATTTGAATAAATTCGTGGAGGAGATTACTAGATTACGGTAAATTTCATTTACTGATCCAGATACCTCCATTTTGAGATTCCGATGGATAAATGTTATAGGTATCACAAAGAATCACGAAGTTCATTCCATACATCAACAGAATTCACGTGTGATCGAATTTCGTATTCGTATACGCGGATCCGGTTAAACAAATCCGGATCTACGGATCCGGATCTTAAGGATCTGAATTGTGTATGAGATCCGGAGAAATCCGGATCCGGATATATCGTAGCTGGAGATCCGGAGACGATCCGGATCCATACCGGATCTTGTTTTGGGTCCGGAACCGTTTCACACTCCTAATAAATACCATTGGGGCAGATCATACACCGCTACCATCAGCGTTGGTTCACCCCCATCCAATCTGAACAGTGCATCAAACACTTTAATGAACCTTCATGGTTAGTAAACCACCTTAAAATTGAGCCGCTGCAGTTCCTGGATCCGTCTGGCGAGCGTCGCAGTGGGTTTGTCGATGGTCGTTGATGACTGTAAAAGGATATCCGTTTAAATAGCTTGATAATCGGCAAAATTATCGTTAAACACTAGAGGAATATTTCAGATTATTCGGAACACAGAAGCTTTCCAAGTGAACCGAGTGCCTTTTCTAAGTAGATCGGTTAAGGGTTGAACCATCTGGTAGAAGTCCGAGATCAAGCGGGAGTACCTACAAGATATTCCTGAGAAGCTATATGTGGACGTTTCCTATTTCAGGATACTGGTCTCCACACTTTGCGGGGCGTGTTGGCACCAAACCGAAATCGATTGGCCGTAGTTTTGTTGCATCTTCGACTTGGGCTTTGGGGAACATTTGGTTAGCCAGCAATAACCCTCGCACGAATTTCTCAGATTTAATGTGACGGACAATCGCATATCCAAAGAAGCGACGGAGACGGTTACCCAGACATTTCCTCGGAAAAATCTCTCGTTTCATGCTAGGTTTGGTGTAGGGAAGTGGAGGCTTCCACCTGAACAGAAAAGAGGAAGCCTACTTCTTTGTGGTTTGCTGTTCGTTTCCCGACCTGGTATCTAAAATCTAAAAGGAAGCTTTGTAAAAACTTTTATGGTGTGGCATTTCCAGTCCAACTTTATATCGCTACTAAGCTGGTAGAAATGTTGGTGACGTAAAAACAGGTCTTAAGCTGTCTTGCATGTCCTTTTGTTTTACTTAGAGTTGATATTCTGGGTAAAGGTTCTTAAGGCTCCTCTATACAGCTCGACGAAATACGAATCGATCGCAGCGCGCTCTTGTGCAGATAAATAAATAAAGTTGATCCGTTTTACCTGAAAGTATTTAATTCCTCCAGGCAAGGCTAAGGTTACATTTCTGTAAGGGATTAAATAAATTGTTGAAACTATTATGCACACATTTTGTTATTTATAATAATATCGTTTATTGTCATTAACCATGGAAATGGTATCGACAGTGTCAAAGCAAGGTATATTTAAGTAAATACAGGGTGTACCAATCTTACGACATTGTTCGGTATATGGCTTATTTCAAGAGATATCAAAAAATGTTGTTAAGGAAAATAATAGATGTCTTTAAGGACCATATTTCTAAATTATGTTGAACTATACAGGGTGTTGCATAACTCCGTTACAAACCAAACATATGATTTTTTAAATGAGAGCCCCTGCATATTATGCCATATTCGGATTGCCCACATTTTTTTCAGTCTTTTGATATAAGTAAGGTTTTGTTACGTTATACAGAGTCCTTTAAAAGTTATGGGCACGTTTATGTTAAAATCATAGCTAAATCAACGCCCTCTAGCTTACTGCACGTTACAGAAAAAGACAATTTCTTGGCTAATCGAGTTTCGTAATATGATGTAATATCTCCTCATTCGATTACTTTCAATTATTTTCTCTCTTTGTGTACAGGGTGGATCGAAACTCGGATCTTTCATTTTCTTTCTTCTTTTAAATGGAACACCCTGTATTTTATTGCATAAATAGAATTTTTGATTATGTAGCTTTCATTTTTGTTAAGCATTCCCTATACCTAAAGTTTATAAAAACAGAGTTATTTTGTAATATTTAATTTAAAAAATTACCTCACCTATAATATTCTAATAATCTTATGCATCTTTTAATGTTGAAAAAAAATTTTTTCCAATTAAATTAAAAAATGGAGGCTTTTTTTCACGAATTTTGTTAACAAACCGTTAATAAATGAATTGGGATACACAAACTGCAAACAAAATTTATCGGTCTCATTAATGAATAAGATTCACTCAACGCTTTAATGATAATCCTATAATGAGGGTTTCAAGAAGTAGGTACCTACCTGACTAATAGGTACCTATGCCTTTGGGGCGAAGTTCAAATCTCACAAAATTGTTGACTAAAATGTGATTTTAAAAAAACTTTTGATACGGATTACACTTTCAATTTTCCAGTTGGGAAAAATTGCGTTATTTTATATATCCTTTTAATTCTGTAGAATTTGTCGGGGGCATTTTTTTTCCCGTTATTTTTTATAATTCAATCAATATTGAGGAAAGTAGTAAAAATAAAGACAAATTTTTTTTGCCGTAATTAGTAATTTTTCCGCAAAAAAAAATGCCCCCGCCAAATTGTATTAAATGTCGGCATATGGTCCTCCATTTAGTTTTTCTTCATATTACTTTTTAAAGCTGTAATCCGTATCAAAAGTATGCAGTTTTTATGCTTGTAAGGTGTGTTGCCTACCCTCTATTCAGAAGACCCTTAAGGTTCAGTCGAACTTCGTCGTTCAAAGGCTCAATGCATTAAGGTTAACGCGGTTCTGGGATAGAACCCGATCTGTGCGATTTAGGAGTCTAGAATTTGCTAATAATATTTTGACCTAATTCTGAATATGACCTTCTGTCCCCGTATTAGTAAATACCATTATCTCAATGGGATTGTGTTTGCACACAGCCTTTGTTTACTATTTTGTTTAGCTAGTTTCATCAGTTCGTCACTTGCGCAAGGGATCTGAACTGCACGTTTAAAGGTAAGAATTACGTTACTTTTCTTATTTACTGACCCCTTTGCACAGATTAATCGAATTCTGATAGTTTGTTTTTATGTAACGTCACTATGTTAATTTTCTCACTGTTTTCTACAAGGTAACTTAGATTAATCCAACTCCTAGCATTTCTTTATTTTGTATTAACCATTACGTTTCAGTTTATTTTATTATTCATTATAACCACGTTAAGTTTACGCCGCCCTTTTTCTTGCCCACCTTCGTGCCGCCCTTAACTGAAATTTCTCTTTCTGCTATTGCCTCGATTACTCACAAAATCTCTCTTTTGCTCATCATAACTGACCTACCCCCATTTTTGCCTCCTAGAACTGAGCTACCGAGGTCATTGCCTTTTAAATTGTGTTGCCATTCGAAACTTAACCGTCGAGATGAGTTATGGACTCGACGTCTTTTGAATGACACTGAAACGTGATGTCACCGTGGCTACAAACGTTTTGATTCTCAATGTTAAAACCTACTGAACTGGGGGGGGGGGGGGTGACATGGTGCAGGGGATTGCTGACTTGATATGGTCCAAGCACCGTCACCTCTGCACACTTGTCTACTCTATATGGCTTGCCTAGGCATACACCAGTTCGACATTCTTTAGCAATATAATATCTACAAGGTCGAATCCCGAAAGTTGCGGCGCTGCTGGTACATTATAGCTCATTCTCGAGCACGATACTTCGTGAGCCGATCGTGGCACACAGAGAGAAACGAATTCCCGACACGAATTAAAAAAATTCTACGATACGAGAATCTTAAGTAGCACCACAATAAATTCTGGTTGGTCGGATTGAGTCGACTGGTTTTGTACAACAATAAGTGGTGGACGGGGAATGTAAATAAAGTAGCGGATGTTTCCCCAAAATTGAGGAGTGGGAATTAAACAGATTTGCTGTATTTCAAGTGACTAAATAGGCAGACTCATCCTGTTTGGTGCGTTCTGAGCTGTAATCTAAGATAATCGCTATCTTGTGTCTGTGTTAATTACGCGAGGCCGATAAAAAAGATGAATTTCATAGGGGATTGTCGGCCACTTTTTTGGATTTCTAGTTATCGAACACCTTGTGGCATGTGCCAGTGGCAATTTTGACGGCTTGTGTTCAGATTGTTATCGGATTAAAGGCACGTCGACTGCACTTTGTAGTAGTTACTGTATCTGTACTAAGCTCAAGCCCTTCTGGCACAATAAGCGAGATGCTGGGTATAATAAGCCAATCTGGGTTCCGGTACCTTCTAGTAGTTTGTCGTAGGAATGACACCTTGGATATTTTACACAGCTCTTGGAGATTGTAAACATTCTGCTCGTTGTAGAGATGATAATGGTAAAGTAAGCTGCGAAATGATTCAACTAAAAAACCACAATAAAAAATTCAACAAATCGAACGCGTTTCGACAGCGAAACCGTCTTCATCAAATTAGAAAAGTGAAGAAAATTTACTAGAAAGCTGTTTTTTTCGATTTTTTTAAACCTTCGTGCTTATTATTTACTTGCTTAACTATGGAAAAATGATGTACTTTGTTATTAGTCTCAACGATTGTATTTGAAGTAAGCCAAGTCGGTAATTTAATTAACCAAATCCATCTCTGATGTCTTCATCCTCAAAATGGGATTGAAATATGAAGTAGGTAGGTATATGTGAGAATTTAAACTGTACGCCTCCCCCATATATTTTTTAATTATTTTTTAATTCAAAATAGCGACTAGTTTCGACTACTGTGATCGTCAGGCATTCAGATTACACAAAATTGGTGACGACGATGAGATGCGACGAGATGTACTCATCTCACCTCTTCATCGTGAAAATTACACGTAGGCTTTAGCTCATTAATATGAAAGGGAAAATTTGTCACGTTAAATCAAGTAGTAATTTGCGGTTTTAAAATCAATTCCAATTAAAATAAACACGTCCATTTTATTACATTGGCTTAAAGTCAGTTGCAGTAACATTTGCAATTTCAATTTATTTAGGCGGAAAGATATACGATTTATACGTTTTGCGAACGTTTCTCTCTGATTATAAATGAAACAAAAATAATTAATAGATCAATGTTCAATTTATTTTTATTAACTACCAAGAATTTATGGAATATTTAGATTTATGAAAGTAAAAAAAAAAAATTTTTTTCAGAGGATGTGAAATACTGTATTAATGAGCTCGCGTTTCGTTAGTTCCATGAAGTAGAAATAAATCTAAGAGGATTATAACTCGGAAGATGTTTTAGAAGTAAATATTTTACTAAAAGTCTTTTATACTTTGTAGGGTTTTAACGACTCAGAAGATGGAGAAAAAAACAAACTTTTTGCCATTAAGTCGAAAGTTAATAAGCAAAGATATAACTACTAGTGATCATGAAGGTTTCTTTTGATGGTGATGGATACAAATCCAAATGTAGGGTTTTAAGAAATGTAACTTTAAAATCTTAATGTACAAATGTCAGGATGTAGTACGATATAGTTAAGTATCTCAGCTTCTTCTATTTTAAAACTTTGAGAAAGGTCGCGAAATGTTGGGTAACACGAAAGGATTCATCTAACATGTAATTTAGGGTATTTTTAATAGTGGGGGCAATTTTTTTCGAATATTCGAATATTCGAATGTATAATCGGGAATTATTTGAATACTTAATAATACCACCATTCGAATGAGAATAAAAACGAATAAAACGAATAAAGCGAATGAAACAAATAAAACGAATGAAACGAATAAAGCGAATGAAACGATTAAAACGAATGAAACGAATAAAACGTATAAAACGAATAATGGCCAGAACAAAAAAAATTGTTAAATTAAGAAAAAAGAGAACGTCGTTGGTTAATTATTGAGAGATGACAGACGGCAGAGGTATGCCTACTACTTTCCATTTCATGGAATTGTTTCTCATTTACAAATTTCTTGCGACCCACAATATTTTATGAATAGGAGATGAAACGTTGTAGGTACGATATTCGTATTGTAAATAGCTATTTCAGCATTTCTTTGCTGTCAGATTAAAGACATTCACTATTCAATAACACTGTTTTACAAGTCGTAATGAACTGTAATTTATTGTTTGTTAGTGTAAAAGGTTTTCGGTAAATCAGTGAACACATTTCTCTAAACATTAGGTAGGTACCTACAATAATCCTCAACCACGCAGGGTGTTTTAACTGGAATTATTTTCATGGTATTGTAAAGCTTGGACTTTGTTTATTTAAGTTTATACTTTTTACCCGCCTTTGATGATAATTTATTCCTTTGAAGGATTATCTAAGCATTTAAATATAAATTTTTACTTTAGTTCAAATTATTTCTCAGGCTAGACGACTACATTACTGTGATTTATGAGTAAAGTGTGGAAATATTTCGTGAAGAATACGAGTGATGCGGTAGTTACTTGCAAAATTTGCAATAAGTGCCTTAGATTTAATGGAGCAACAAGTAATTTACTAACGCAGCGTGGTTTCAAATGTTTATGCTTAAATGAAACTTCCATTGGAGAATGGTCTACTACGTTTATAGTATAAAACTAGCCCAACGAATAAAAGGAGTAAAACGATAAAACGGATAAAACGAATAAAACGAATACAACGAATACAACGAATACAACGAATAAAACGAATAAAACGAATAAAACGAATAAAACGAATAAAACGAATACAACGAATACAACGAATAAAACGAAAACAACGAATACAACGAATAAAACGAATACAACGAATAAAACGAAGACAACGAATAAACGAATAAAACGAATACAACGAATAAAACGAATTTTTTTCTGACTGTTATTCGAATTCGAATAATTCTATATTCGAATATTTTTTTAACGAATATTCGAATACGAAAAAAATTAAATTTGCCACCACTAATTTTTAATTGATTTTTGTTTTCAAAAATAGTTGATAGTGACTTGGACAATGTATTATTATCGGAATTCAATAGGTTCCCCAAATTTTCTTCATCCTAAAGTCGGAGAATTGGAAAACTATAACTTGCAATTTTACAAACATCTTATTTACGGTTCCATTCCATCAAAAAGTCCAACAAGTAATTTACAAAAAACAATTTTACTTAATTGTATCCATAATACCATGGAAGTCCTCAAAATGTGGCAACTAATAAAATATGTAGATAATATATAACTATTTTTAGCCTGATGATGACTGCATAAGTCGAGACATGTCGTAATTTTAACAATTTTCAATCTTCGTTATAACTATCAACTTTGTAATTTTTTATCTTCGTTATAACCATCAACTTTAACCTGTAATTCTAAAACTGTAACTTCAAATTCAAATGTGATAAAGAATCATGGGGATGTTCTACATTTAAGCAATTTTACATTTAAACAAGTATCAAAAGGCGCGAATTTTCATAGAATTCTAATTTCAAACAACTTCAAATCTGTAACTAATTATGGCATATACTATAATACAATATAACCCCCCCTCCCCCCACCTCAGACACAAGCACCGCGGATTCTGCACAAATGAGTCATTGTTTTTCATTCCATCCTTAAGGGAGATGGGGGTGGTGACGGTGACCGACAATTTGTAAATCACGAGAAAATATTGGAGGGGAAAAAAAGAGTAGTTTCTTATGGAGAATCCAAAAGTGCAATAAAAAATAGGCGTTTCCATTTAAGTTTTCAAAACTCGCCCTCGCTCCACCCCACGGGGGGTGAGGGTGATGTCTCAATAGGTTTGAAAAAATAAAGGAAACATATATATATATTTCTTCCTTTTTTGTAATTGGATGTGTCGTCCTCGAGATATTGAAGGGTGTATATTTTCACTTTAATGGCGTCCCAACAGCGAACGGGTGATCCAATCAAAAAATTTACCAGAATCAGTAAATAATTTCCTATAAGATGACACCACTTCCAGCTTTCTAAACCCTGTAACATCGATCAACGCACAGACACACAGACATCCAGACGGTCCCATTTTACAGTTTATTACTTATAAATGGAAAACGGTGTATCCTCCCAAAAAATTCTTTACACAGGGTGTCCCAATATTCCATGGACATAGAGCTACAGTAGGTTTGTGGGATCAAAATAGTCGAATTGACTAAACTTACCTACTTATATGTATACTAAAGTACTTTTAATTTTTATTTTTTTTTAATAACCCGAAAATACTTTTTACGATTTTTTAAAAATTTGGTTTGGGCACATTTCAATGATGGAACTACGTTTTTAAGTAGATACCAATTTAACTGAATTCCGGGAAGGGTGAAAACTACCCCTACCGTTCGATACATTTAATGGTAACGTTTTTGTGGATCGTAGGAGTGCTTTAACATTTCTTTACAAGAAAGATACCTATATCTGCTGTAGTTTTCGTCTCTTACAAAAATGTTGTATCTCTTTTAGTTTGTGAGTAAAAAAAAGTTACCATTAAATGTATCGAACGGTAGGGGTTGTTGTCACCCTTCCCGGAATTCAGTTAAATTGATATCTATTTAAAAGCGTAGTTCCTTAATTGAAATGTGCCCAAACCAAATTTTTAAAAAATCGTAAAAAGTATTTTCGGGTAATTAAAAAAAAAATAAAAAAATTCTTTCAACTTTGACGCTCTCTGACGGTTTAACGAAGTACTTTAGTATATAGGTAACTTTAACCCATTCGACTTTTTTGGATCGCACAAACCTACTGTTGTAGCTCTATGTCCACGGAATATTGGAACACCCTGTATAAATGAAAGCTTATTAAATGCGCTACAACTGTGATTTTATACATAATTATGAAAAAACGTACCCTTTTTGAGTTTTGGACTCTCCGAAGATGAATATGTGCTCAAGACGACGAACATAATATCTGGTGACTTGCCAACATAAGCATATTTGAGTGGTTGCGGCTCGAAGTGTGGAGGTCGTAAGATTGCTCTCCAGCTTGTGCCTGTGGAGGTGCCTCACTTAACAGCCCACAAGTCTTCGAGGATGCGGCGATGAAGAAGACGGCAAAATCGACAACTTTCCATTTTTTCACTCCGCTACATCTCAGTTATGCAGCTTAGATGAGGTTTCGTCGAGGAAAGAAAGGAATCCTCTATAGGTCATATACATGTATAAACCCCATATGAGTTGTACGTGGTGAGTTCAGTAACGAAAAATGTGAATGATCCCATTCTTAATAACGCAGTTGACATACATATATTCACATATTATGTTATATATTCTTGAAGGAAATTTAATGTTCTAATTAACGATTATAATGTAAAATGAACGAGTGGGGAGTTAGAAGAAGAAATTCAAAGGGAAACGAGAGCCGGAAAGGGTTTTGTTGGAAATCTTCAATTTTGAAGGGTCACCAAACTCAAAAACCAAAATCCATTTGTTTTCCAAAAAAAAAACAGCAAATTCCAAACATGAAATTTTGCTGTTGAATATTGTGATGTAACGCACCTGGCAGCTTTGAATTTAAGTGTTTCCCGCCGTAAAGTTGTCCGATTTGTAAATGAGTGTTACGCCACTGGAACCTGAGGGGTGGCACCTACCAGGCGCGTCCCCGGGTGGCGGATAGGGGAACGGCCTAAGTGAATGAGCGTAAGTGACGCTTAGGTTAATGCTAGGGATAAGGTTGCTCGTCGCTTATGAACAGTGACTCGAAGCAACCAAAGACAGCATCGCGGACCAGCTACCCCGCCCGGCTGTCGTGTCGTGGCCAAGGGCTTGCACGGGGTTTAACGGTGCCGACATGCGTTTGATGTGCGTCAACCATGTCGATAAACCATGCACAGACCTGGAGGGCCCAGGTTGGTGCGGGGGGTATTGGCTTAGCCGCCTGGACCAAGAGGAGACAACCTCATCAAAATCCTAAATCTCAAGGGTCAGGGGCTGGACCGAGGAGATGCGTGGCTGAATAGAGGATCAGCTGTTACCGGCCCCAACCTCGGAGCACCGGGCGCCACTCCGTTGTATTAAGTCGCCTTACACGTGTGCAGAGGGCACCGCACGTGTGGACGTACTTTCCCTCCTACTCGTGGGACTTATATGGACCAAGGAATAAGTAACAATCCTGATACAGAGACCACTCCCGGAGCGCCTGGTACCAGTGAGCCTAAAAAACTCTCAGGGGCAGCGCGCCGGAAATTAACAAAGATGAGAAAGGAATCAGGGGGCTCTAAGCAACCTGATCTCCCATCATCCAAAGAGGGGCAACCTGGGGGCTCTAAGCACCCAAAAAGCACCTCTCCAACCAAAGCTGACCCAAAGACTGGGACGCAAAAGCGACACCGGTCTGAGGGCAGCACTCCCAAGGGAGCCACTTCAAAGAAGGCAAAAGCTGGGACCGTCAAGGATACCAGAACCTTCAGCGAAGCTGTAACAGGTTTCAAAATGGCTTTTGTCCATGAAGACCTGGAGGGAACACTGTCGGAGGAGGAAACAGGGCGTATCAAGACCTGGATCCTCGACAGTATTGACACCCTGACGACTGGGGCGGTTTCGCCCAAGTTCACGGAGTGTCGCCACCGAGGGGGAGCGCTGTTAATTACATGCGCAGACCTCACATCGGAGAGCAGCTCCGTGGGAGGGAGCCAAGCTTCGATTCGTCGAAGCCAAAAACCTCCCAAAACCAGTCAGAGCACACGCCTGGATCCCCGGGACCGCAGAGGAACCGGGAAAGATCCTGAAACGGATCGAGATCCAGAATGCAGGCGTGGAAACCAGCAACTGGCGTGTTGTGGACAGGAGGGAGGACCCCAAGGGACAAACATTGATTGTCCTTATGGACCAAACCTCCTGGGACAAGATGGGGGCCAAGTGCAACCATCGACCCTACGTCAACTTCACCAGGGTGACGTTTAAACTCCTCTCTAAGCCGAAGGTGGGGGGAGAGGAGGAGACCAAAATGGAGTGCGAGGAGGCAACAGTGGCTGAGGGGCCCTCAGGGGAACCACAACCAACTGCGTCAACCTCCGCACCTCAGTAGGTAAGGTACAGTTTCAATGGCGAAACTCGTACAAATAAACCTGCATCATAGCAGAGCGGCGTCCGCCGCCCTCTGTGCTTATAAGAGTAGACATCATATTGATGTAGCCCTGGTTCAAGAACCTTGGACCTACAAAGGGCAAACACGAGGTCTGGGACTGAAAGGGGCGCGGCTCATTGCTGAGCCAACCGTAATCAATCCCAGATCGTGCATCATAGCTAGAGATAGCGTTAAATTACTACCACTCTGGGAATTCTGTTGTAGAGACCTAGTGGCAGTGATGCTGACAGTGGAAAGGGATGGGAGCGAGAGGGAGCTTGTGCTCGGATCCGCATACCTTCCCTACGACCAACCAAATCCACCACCAACCACTGAGGTTAGCAAACTGGTGGAACACTGTCAGCGGAAAGGATGGCAAATCCTCCTCGGATGTGATGCCAACGCGCACCACACAGTGTGGGGCAGCACGGACATCAACAAAAGAGGCGAGTCTCTCCTAGATTACATTATTAATAATAATCTAGAGATAGCTAATGTAGGCAATGATCCAACCTTCATCAATATTCGGCGAAGGGAGGTAATTGACATAACATTTGGAACTGTGACTGCTTGCAGCTCAGTACACAAATGGCATGTGTCGGAGGAGCCATCGCTATCCGACCATAGATACATTCGCTTTGACATTAAGTCAAGGGAAGCGGCTACGGCCGTTTATAGAAACCCGAGGAAAACCAACTGGGACCTCTATAGAGAGAACCTAAAGGCCAACCTCGAGAACTGTCCAGCCGAAGTTAGTAACTCGGCGGAATTGGAGGCCATGGAGGAAAACCTCCGCATGGCCATCAAAAATGCCTATGAGGCAAGCTGTCCCACGAAAGAGAGGAGAACCTCAAGTAAAGTGCGCTGGTGGCATGAGGGACTCTCTCGATTGCGGGTACAGACTAGAAAGCTCTTTAATAGAGCAAAAAACACGGGAGAGTGGGATTCATACCGAATCACACTCACCGAATACAATAAGGCCATAAGAAAGGCAAAACGCGACTCGTGGAGGAGGCACTGCGAGGAAATTGAGCAAATTCCAGAAGGTGCCAGACTCCAAAGAGCTCTACGAGGAGGAACAGAGGGCAGAATCGGTTCCTTGAAGAAAACTGAGGGGGGCTATACAGAGACCGTGAAGGAGACTCTGGAGCTTTTGCTTCAATCACACTTCCCGGGATCAAAGACCCTCTCAAGATCTGACGTAGGCGAACCAATAACTCTGGAACCCCTTTCGAGGGCGAACAGAGGAGATTGGGTTTTGGCTCGTCAGATAGTGAACCTTACAAAAATTAGGTGGGCAGTGAAGAATTTCCATCCGTACAAATCCCCAGGGATGGATGGGATTCTCCCTGCTCTATTACAACAAGGCCTCGACCTGGTAGCCACCACGCTCTGTACGTTACTAAGGGCAAGCATTGCCCTAGGATACATACCCATGGCGTGGAGGGACGTAATAGTCGTGTTCATACCGAAACCTGGGCGAGATTCATACGCCCAAGCCAAGTCGTTTAGACCTATCAGTCTAACGTCGTTTCTTCTAAAACTATTGGAGAAACTAATTGAACGACACATTAGGGAAGAGGTGATGGGACTTGAGCCCATCAGTAAATACCAATGTGCCTATCAACCAGGTAGATCCTGTGAGCTCGCCATCCACAGAGTAGTGGACATAGCCGAAAGGGCGATCTCCTGCAAGGAGGTCGCTCTAGGGGCGTTTATAGACATAGAGGGGGCGTTCGATAATACCTCTCTAGAATCAATTAAAACTGCTATGGAAAGCAAGGGAGTACAACCTACCGTGTGCAGGTGGATACACACCATGCTAAAACATAGGAACGTTACAGCCTCGCTTAATAACGACTCTGTAGTGGTCAGGGCCGCACGAGGATGTCCACAAGGGGGAGTCCTATTTCCTCTACTGTGGTGCCTGGTAGTGGACGGACTGCTGAGGCGACTAAGCGAGGCTGGTTACACTACGGTTGGCTATGCCGATGACATAGCGATTGTGGTACGTGGCAGATTTGAAGAGACCGTATCAGTTGTGATGCAGGGAGCTTTAAATCTAGTGGTAGCATGGTGCGGAGAAGAGGGTCTGTCGGTTAATCCAACAAAAACGAACCTCATTCTCTTCTCACGAAGAAAAGGGCCGACAAAGCTAAAAGACATAGCAATGTATGGCACCAAGGTGAAGGTTGTGGGAGAAGGCAAATACTTGGGAATAACGCTTGACCAAGGGCTAACCTTCAAACCGCACCTAGAGAAGACAGCGAACAAAGCCACAAAGTCCTTGTGGGCTTGCAGGCGAGCGTTCGGAAGCAAGTGGGGCTTATCTCCAATGATGACCCACTGGATATACACCAGAATGATCAGACCGATCATTACGTATGGTTCACTGGTGTGGTGGCATAAAACCTCCACCCAGACGAACATACAGAAACTCAGCAAGGTGCAGCGTAGGGCTTGCCTTGGCATCACGGGGGCAATGATAACCACCCCTACGGCAGCTATGGAGACCCTCCTGAACTTACCGCCGCTAAACCTAGCAATTAGGGCAGAGGCGCTCAGGGGGGCATACCGGCTGAGAGTTAACGGCGAGGAGGGATCGTCAAGGGCGGGGCACTCGCTCATCTTTGACGAAATCTCCAAAGACAAAACCCTTAGTATGAACACTGAGAGGATACCCAAAACAGTAGTTTGTCCTATCAAACTGTTTAAGACAACAATCCCCACTCGGCAAGAATGGGAGAGCAATTCCAGTAAAGCGAAGCTGAATGGAATCGTGTATTACACAGACGGCTCGAAAACCACAAAGGGCACCGGCTCTGGAGTATACGGGAGCAATGGACGGGGCTGCAGAATTTCTGCAAGCCTAGGACAACAAGCGACCGTATTCCAAGCCGAGGTATATGCAATCCTGACGGCGGCTGCTCAACTATTAAAAGAGAACCTTATCAAAAGGAAAATCTTTATAGTGACAGACAGCAAAGCAGCGATTGCAGCAATAGACTCATATGTGGTAAATTCAGGGCTAGTCCTTGAATGCACACAAATGCTAAACGCACTAGGTAAGTGCAACTCAGTCACACTAGTGTGGGCACCTGGGCATGCGGGAATCGCAGGTAACCAGGTTGCTGACGAGCTTGCGAGAATGGCAAGCGCAAAACCATTCATAGGGCCCGAACCGGCTTGTGGGATTACTTATAACACAGTCAAAAAGGAGATTCAAGCAATACTCACGAAAGAGCATTGCAGACATTGGTCGAAAATCCCAGGACAGAGTCATTCCAAGATCTTCCTGGAAACCCCAAACGGGGACCTAGCTACGTCCATCTTAAAGTTAAGCAGGACGAAGATAAAACTTGCGACAGAAATGGTCACGGGCCACTGTCGCATGAACAAACACCTGCACAACATGGGACTGACTGAAAGCCCGACATGCAGGGGTTGTGGTGAGGCAGATGAAACGCCCTATCACGTCATTTGCCAATGTGAGGCATTCATAAAGGCAAGGGAACTCCTACTTGGAAATGAAAAAATTACACAAGAGGAAGTAACGAAGATTCACCCGACTAAAATCCTGGACTTTGTAAAAGATACAGGTATTCTTGAAGGGTAGACAACACCGGGGAGCACAATAGACCAAAAGGTCGCAGTGCGGGAACCTATTGGGACCACCCCCAGAATAAGAATAATAATAATAATACGCCACTGGAAAATAAAGACAAGAAAAATGATATAATCGGTAGAAAGGTAATTGAAATGCAGGTGGCCGTTAAGAAAAGTAGATCTATTGTGGGTGAAAGTCGTAAACAACGTAGTTGAGTATTCAATTTGATATTTTTGATAATTATGTTGTTAAATGGGTAGGGTAATTTTTAAATTAGAATTGTATGATTTCCTGTTTCATTTAGTTTAATCATGTTACGCAATATTGCGTTACTTAGCTTAAGTAATTGATTGTCAATATGTGTATGTTTAGGGTTAAAACGGGGTGATTAGTAGAATTAGAATTTAGGGTATTTAGCAGTTTTCCGTGTGTGGTTAGTTACATGGAAATTTTCTGCTAGCGCATCACTTTATAGTGTATAATTCATACATTGTAATTACATTGTAACCACTTGTACGCGATTGACGTCATGGTCTTTTTTTATGGGGGCATCTTTATGCGAGTTGGCGGAATTCTGTCACCACTTTATTGTTAAAGCATCGAAATATGTGGTATTTTACTCCCCATTAGCAACTTTACCAATGTGACTTGGGATGATTTTACCACAGATTACGTCCAAAATAAGTGTCTTAATGGACTGTTGATTTTATGTAAATTTACACTGTGGAACTGCAATTCATTTTAAAAACCGAACCGCTGTTTATTTTTTTTTATTTACAAAATAAGCGCGCAATCGCGATATGTATCTAGGTATATTAAAACACGGCTGTAATTCCATTTTTCGTGATTGTGAAAATTGAAACTTATACTGCCAATTTAAATATTACTCATTAGATTACAACGAGAACCGCGTATTTTTACCATTCAAAAAACCTGATTAAATTAGAGTGAATCCAGGTTTAGTGCCGTTTACAATGCAACTTTGGTATTTAGAAAGCGGCGCATATACTACGACCGGTTTCAATTTGTTCCATTCTTGTAATACAGAAGTAAGTACCTAATCTCGTTTAACCGTAATGGCTAATACGCTTAGACGGAGCGCATTTCGGTTACGAATTGTCTTTTCCTCGATCGTCGACTATCAATAATAATATTTATACAAATTTGTAAATTGAAAATTGAATTCAAAATTTTATGACTCGACAGAAGGTAATCTCGTATTACAAGCAAATGTTTTGCTTATATGGCCATCAGGGGATTAATTGCCAAACGTGAAAGGTACGTTTACTTTAAAATATGCCCGAAAACTTTTCACATTAACGTTATCTCAATTATTCTCGTGCTCTTTGTTTAAAAAAGGTATCAGAGGGCAAAAGCGAAGATTGGCTTGCGAAGTATGCGAATTAAAAAAAAATTGCTACTTGTTTTCCTGTTTTATTGCGACGTCATTTTGACAAATTCCATTATTCATTTACATAGGAACCTGAATGAATAATTTATTTATTTTTACCTATAAATCTGCACATAGCTTCGTTAAAGTAAGGCGTAATCGAAATTATTAAGTAAAATGTAATCTTTCATATCATCATCCCTTATTTCACCAGGAAAAGTGAAGGAAACTATTATGTAGTCTCATGCAAACGTATGGCTCTGTAAACTCGCCAATGATGAAATAATATGTGTTATGGCCTTAGAATATAAATGAGCTACAGAAACGTTTGTTTATATTGGTTTGTGAAGCCAGGACAAGGATAGCCTAATTCAGTCTTATTTATTGTATTTTGCAATGCAATGTTGTCCAATTATCAACATCACAACTAAAATAGTAATTAAAATATATAAATATCGATGATGTGTTATTGAAAGTGATAAACTAAAACATTAAGCGACTGTTAAATGTGTAAAACCTTTATTAATTTACGTTCTTAAATAAAATCTTCAATAGGTACAAAGTGAATCCCATTTGACAACACAGCGGTAATTGTACGTGCTATCAATTATTATAAATTGGTTGTTTAAATACAAGAAAGATTATTTTGTTCTACATTTAATTAATAACACGGAAAAAACAATAATGTCGTGATGGTGTTTTGTGTGCAAAAGAAGCCTTTTACGGACGTTCAAGGGCAAATAATTAATCAATGCTTACATAGGTGGTAACGTCCATAGACGTAGAAAGAAATTTTAATTGGGAAGTGATTATTTACTTAAAATTTGAAGGAGAAGCTTAGATTATTTTCTATTTTAAGGAGAGAAGTGTGTATCTGAAGATACACATAATATCTACTTTACATGTCCCGTATTCATATTATACAGTGTTTATGACCCTTAAATACAGTACACGCCACTGAACATGTAGTGTTGTTGTTTTTTCTTCTCTCTCTTTTTCCTGCGCACTCTCTCGTCAGTGTTGGCTTCATGTTTTAATAACGTTCGTATATTGAAAGGCGTATCTGTACCTTTCTATAATCTAAGGTTATGGCTCAGTTAGTTGTTCAAATTTTGGGAGTAATTTGAGAAAAGTTGGAAAAAGAGGAAAAGTTGCCTGAGCCCCAATTACTGTTTTTCACTGAACTTTTTTTTTGTTTGTTTTTTTTTTAAATTGAAATTACGTTGTTAATTAAGTAGTTAACAAGAATGCTTTTGTTTCGATTTTTATTATAACAAAATAAAGGGCTATCTATCTATCTATCTATCACTGAACCAACAACTTAAATTTTATTGTTGACATTTATATTGGTCAGTTGAATAAATTCTGTTCAATGCCTATAGCTTTGCCGTGCTTGTTTCCCAAAGCTTCACGTTCGAGACACCCTCCTTTTTGGTGTTCGGGTTTGTAACGGTTTTTCACTGATCGGGAGCTTGTTTTCAACGCATTTCTTACCCCAAAGAACTTCTTCATCGTGGAAGGTTGAATAAATAATGTTCACCATGGAATGGCATTAAGTCGAACGTGACCACACACAGAGAGGAATCACGTGCGGGAGGTATGTATCCCATGTATCACCGTTTATTGGCGTTAGCTTGGCGGAATATTGTTTCAATATAAAGAGATTGGGGCAATATTGCCCAACTGCAGCCAATATTGGGGGAAAATATTTTTGTAATATTGAAATACAATATTTAGTGAATGTAAATTCAAATATTGTACACACAATAATGTACCAATATTGCGTGTACAATATTACTAAGTATTGAAAATCGATGTTTAAGCAATAGACATATTTGCAATATTTAGTAAATATTACTATACAATAATATAAAGTCAATATTTATTTCTCAATGACAACAATATTGTGTTTTCAATGTTACTAGATATTTAGGCAACATGAAAAAAATATTCAGAAATATAGTTACGATAGTTTCTCAAAATCCGCCGGATGATAATTTTCGCCAATTTAGAGGTATCAAAATAATCAAAATTATGCAGGCCCTCCATATTTTATAGTGTTCAACTTTGAATTATGTAAATTTCCGTAGCTCAGTGGTATCATACTATCATGGCTGACTGCTAACCGTGCGAACGATGGTTCGAGTTTTACTTGAAAAGGTTTATTCAGCATCACCGATCTCTACAGGAGGTGAATGGGGTTCCTGGGGAAGACACCACCGGAGCACTGGGAAAAGTCCCCCGAAACAGTAGCCCAGCTCTTTCTTACTACTTTGGAACTCATTACAAAACAATAATGCGCCAATATTGTATAAATCTAAAGTAATATCGCATAGTAATATTTAGCCAATATGTAAAATTTTTCATATTTCAATGTTGGGACAATATTGTACATTTATATTCTACCAATATATTTACAATGAAAAGCCAATATTACACCAATATTAAATGCTAAATGCCCATTGCTCTGCTAATTTTTGAGATTCTGGAAAAATAATAACACCATTTTTCTTGTACAGAAACGGGGTTTCTTTTGATGGTGCACCCCCTCACATACCATACACAATCCTCTAAAAAATCCTACGTAGGTGAACCTAAGGTTTTTCTCTAATTAAGTTCAGTAATCGATGACGGTGTGTGCAGGTGTTTAGGAATATGTTGGTATTGACGGCATCCGAAATGGTGTTCGTAAGTGAATGCATTGTTCTATTTGGGTTTTATGGTATGGGACTTGGGGTAAGTAATTGGGTACTTGATAGGAGAAGGCTGTCTAGAAGTGGTGGTGACGTAAATTCGATTTTGGTAAAACAGGAAGGTGACAGATCTTATTGTACTGGTTTTTAGTTGAAGGTCATTTATAACGTATACCTGTACCGATTACGAGATCCATGCTTGGATTGTTCTTAAGGAAAGGTAGTGAAGAACCACAGAGACCTGAAGAGCCTTTACATCCAGTAGTGGTAGAGTACGTACTTCTGTGGATATCCAGTGATATCGATGACTAGCGTCACATCCCGCCGTCGCTTCGGTTTGATAGGAGGGTGATTCGGGTCAAGGATCAAGTATTGGGGACGCTGCGAAGCTAGTGTGGCTCAGATTATAGGGTTAGGCCACAAGGTTCTTGAGGGGGGTACGGACCTCCGCGATAGTGCCGGTAAGTCATGGATATGCCGTTGTTAGTGATGATGAATCAGACGAAGAACATTGGTTGTGGAGGTCGTCAAATTGGTAAGGAGATACAAGTGGAACCAAGGTCAGAAGGAACAGCGGAGATATTTCAAGAAGAGCGGTTTGGTTGAGGATGAAATTAGGGTTTGGGCAAAATTGCCTGAATAGGTCTTTTTGAGATTTAATGGTTTTAAGGATATTTTGGGGGAAGTATCGGAAGGTAGGAGGAAAATGCTGTACATGTATTAATTAAGGGAGTTAGCGGGGAATTGAAGAAGAAGGTAAAGCGAGATCTACAATTGAAATTGATTGGATCCATCGTGGTGTTAGTCAGGGCTCTAAATGGGGTGGAACGTAGAATTTGGGAAAAATAACTTCACAAAACCTTCCCCATAGACAAAATTGTATTTAAGTTAAAGTTGAAATTGATTAAAGTTGTAAAATTGAAAGGTAAAATTTGAAGGTTAATTACTACATGTTTCGACAATGTTACAAATTGTCATCTTCAGGCTAAAATAATGGTGGTAACTAGCATAAAACTTACAAATTAAATAAATACTTACTTAAATTTACGTATAAGATAAAGTTGTTGTGAACGGTGAAATGGAATGCGAATGAAAATGAAGTCAAAATATCCCAAAGGGATTTACATTATAATTGAACTATAGAATTCACTGAAAGCCAAGGATTAGAGCAAAAAGCGACAGCTCCACAAATTCGAGATCTACACTTGGATTGGCGTTTCTTGGGAATGGAAAACCTAGTTGGGCTTGAGTTGAAGCGAACTGAAAAAAAAAACTGCGGTGTGTCATGGTAAGCCCGATATCGCTGCAGATTGGTAGCTAGCATTTAACGCGTTAAATGGCGTTCCTTCGCCCAGTACTAGCTGAGATAACTTTTACATCATCAGGTTTCCTAATCCCCACCTTGAGCACACAACCATTCTTTAGGCCCCCTAGTTACTCGTACTCCCTCCCATGTTCTAGATAGCATTTTCTTTGTTCGGGGTTGGTTCTCCCTCCTACCGAAAGTGGTCATCATTACCTTCTCATAGCTTTATTTTGTTGGGTGGATGAGTTGCTAGACATTGCAGAGACGGACTACATCGTAAGATTATTGATATGGGCGTGAGTGATTTCCTTTTCCATGGAGGGTGCGGGTACTGATAGATGATAGCGTTGCTAAAACACAGCTTTGTAGTCATAGTTGTACTCACCGATATAGTGTGCGACACAGTGCGTCTGCCGTTGAAGCTTTTCTAGGAACTGGTGCTAAAATCTAATAGACGCTAGTTTTCTTGACTCCATATTCGAAACTTTATGGCTTTTCAATCTTTAGTTCTACAGTATTATGATTGGTGGTCCTCTGCCATTTTATTTTATCTTTTCGTGCACCCTAACACTTTACAAGGTTCACGACGACGTGTCATTCTGCATTATTTTGCGTCCGTACGACTTTATTCTAGGTATGCCTTTTTATGATTTACTGGTCTTACCTAAATTTAGCTTTTGTAAGATTGTGCATGGACCTTGCCTTGGTAGTGTTTCGTGAAAACAGGAGAAAATTCCTAGATTTGGGAAGGTCACGGATGGAAAAAAACATCGCAAATTTGCTGCAGAACTTTGGCGGCTAGTAGCGTGTAGTTTCAGCAAGATGGTTCATCTGGCCGTTCTCTTTCGTTGTGAAAGAAGTATTTACTAGACATTTCATCCCGCTGCGTATCAATATCGAGTGACCGACGTGCTCGCCAGTCATCTGAAAAGAAAAAATGTACCGACCTGCTTTGGCTTTAAAATTTCTGAAGGTGAGAAGAGAAATTAAGCATCTTACGTATTGCTTGGATTGTAAATTGTTTATCCCCCAAAATTTGGGTTTTTTTGAGAAACAAATCGAGCTTTCTTAGAGCTTTGACCAGTTTCAAAACGTAAACTGGGCGTCCGCCAATTCCTGATGAGTAGGCAAGTAATTTTAATGTAATAAAACATAGTCCAAATAAACTAATAACGAAACGAAAATTATTTCATCTCATCAATATAATGATGATTTTCTACACAAAGGCAGATTATTATTCATTACATAAATTCAATCACAAAATAATCCATCAGGAATTATAATTAGGAGGGAATTATTATAGATGTATTAAATAGAATGAAGCCTACATTATATACGTTTCTATTTACAAATTAATAATGGAAAATTAATAGGTAATTTTCATTTATGTATTAATAAGCTAAACGGTCCAAATCAAATTATGATCAATATTTCGTCAGTATAAAGCTCACCCCTTTCTGTCGTACTTATTATGGAAACATCACAACGGAACGAGTTCTCTACACGGTGCTATACCGTTTTCGATCCATAAATGGGATTTTTATTGAGGAACCTGGGGGGGGGGGGGGCATATGGCAAAAGTAGGTACTCTACTACACTCTATCCATAAATTTTTTCATCATTTTTTCGTATCTATGTTCATTTGTCAGTTTTTTTAGGTTTACGTTCATCATTTAATCTTCTCTGTTATTTCATCTTCATTTGATAAAATAAATTCTTATTTTTTTTAGTGCTATTTTTCCTTATTGATTTTTCTGTTAGATCATCATGTAATTTTTTTCCATTTTACGGAATTTTATTTTTACTTGTCGATGTTCTAATTCGATTAGACATGTTTTTTATACAGGGGAGGTGGGCAAAATAGCCTTTGCCCTCCCTCCACGATTTTTGCTTTCTTTAAGGAAAACGCGCACCAAGCGATTCGCAAACGTCACGAAACAGGTAATTAGGAATATCGCGACATTACCTTTCAATGTCTAATTTGAATGAATCAATTGTTCATGGTTTGTCTTTGAAAATAATATCCCCACAAAAAGAAGTCCACGGGCGTGATGTCTGGGGAATGCGTAGGGTAATTCAATGGTACCACTTTGTCCAATCCATGTATCTGGGAAAATTTCATCGAGGTGAGCTCGTACATCGCGATGGTAGTGGGGAGGTGCTCCATCTTGCTGTAAGTAAATCTCGTCGTCATCACCAAGCATCTATGAAACTTGTGGAATGACAAACTCCTGAAGAAAGTGGAGGAAACTCTCACCAGTGATAGCTCCGTTAAAAAAAAGTCCCAATGCGAATATCCCACACAATTTCTGCTCAGTTTACATGGTGTTTAAGTGTTACATAAGGATTTACAGAACCCCAGAACGTGCAATTATGGCGATTAATAGAGTCATTTAATTTAAACGATGCCTCATCGCTCCACACAATTTTGTGTGGAAACCCTGCATATTAAGCACATTTTGCCAGATACCATTCACAGACTTGAATTTCCCGGTCAGGATAATCTTCGTTGAGAGAATAGTAGCATTTCCAGTTCAGGCGCTTCATGATGCGATAGACGCTATCTTTTGAGATGTGGGTTTCTAGAGCAGTTTGTCGAAGAGATTTCTGTGGTGATACTATGGGAGAAATTAAGAAGAAAGTTGAAAAGCGAAGGACTGGTGGAAAGAGTTGAGGAGATCTATAGAGAGACAAGGAGTAGAGTGCATGTAGAGGGGAAATTCGGAGAGGAATTCCAGCCAACAATGGCGCTGAGGCAGAGCTGTCAGCTAAACTCAAGCCTTCTCGCGGTGTATACAGAGGGGGTTGTAGAGAGGTTAAGAGATGGGCAGAGAAGAGGGGTAGTTATAGGGCGATGGCGTATGCGGACGATGTAATGACAGTAGCGAAAACGGTTGGAAAAAATCAGAGAAATGTTAGTGACGGTAGAAGACTTCGTGGAAAAAAGAAGAATTGAGGCGAATGTGATAGTATTGTTCCAGAAGAGGAAGGGGAAAAAGGGAAAGGAGGAGTGGAAATGGAGTAGTAACAGCATCATAGAAAGTGTGGGAGAAGTGAGGTATTTAGGATATAAATTGACGTATGACAACAAAGCCGATGCACATGTAAGAGAGTTAGCAAAAGGGGGTGTAAAGTGTTGGGACAGACGGCGAGAGAATATTTGGGAATGATCTGATGAGAAGGGGTGAAAGAGGTAGGTGGTGTTGTACGGAGCAGAGATATGGGGTTGGAGGGAAAGGGAAGTGCTAGAAAGGAGATCTGTGTTGGACCTAAAAAGGGAGAGACCGGAGTACATTGCAAGCATAGAGCATACAGCGGGTAAAAAAGAGAAGAGAAAGGGGAGGGATGGAGGCGTTGAGAGAGGAGATAACAACAAGAGACGTGCCGAATCAGGACAGGATGAGGGAGGGCAAATACAATATGAAGTACGAGTGGATAAAGTCCGAAAGAGTGCCTAGATATCTAGAAAGGGGGGTTAAGCAAGAGAAAAAGAAGAATGATAGCAAGATTCAGGTGTGGAAATGAAGAAAACATGGTATGAATAAATGTTGATAGAGTGAGAAAATGAGAAAGTGCAGGCTGTGTGGGGAGTTATGTGGGAGTGTGGGAAAGAGACTGGAAGGAGATTCTACGAACAGCAGGCGAGTAATAGACTGGTTGGTTGGGGGGGGGGGGGGGGGGGGTAAGGGAAAAAAAGAAAGAGAGGATAATGGGTGAATATGTGAAGGGGCAGGAGGGTGAATTGTAAACAAGTGAATATGTGTTAGAAGTAAGTGAGATGGTTGGAATAGGATTCTTGTCAAAACCATGACAATAAAGAAATACAATACAATACATTTTCCTCCTTATTTCGTTCTCCATCATAATAAAATGGACTCGCCTTGAGAAAGGGTTGTAAACCCTATCAAACTAAATCTTCAGTTAAAACCAATATGTGTCTGAAGGTTAAAACTTTTGTACGAATCATTCCCTTCAAATCTCGATTTTTGAGGAGTCTGGATTCTGGATTTCGATGGGAGGGTGGGAAAGTCCACGCGCACATAGGCCACCTATTCTGGCCCTGTGTGCTACCTCCCTTATTAGAGTCATATGGACTGCTCTCACACGGTGAGATCCCGTGGAGGCGGACCTAGGATGACTTCCATGACGGCTGTAGGGGTTGTTCGTATTGCGCCCGTCCACACAAGGCACGCTAGTCTTTAACCATGGTCGAACAGTGCTTTGGTTGTGGATAGTATCTTTCTAGGCCACCAGACAATTGCTCCATAACAGAACATTGGTCTTATCACGGCGGTTTACAGCCACAGGATAGCCTTTGGGGATGGACCCCAAAGTCTTCCGATTGCGCGGCGACATTTCCAGAACGCCCTGTTGCTTTTCCGCCTCGAAGGCCCTCTAATCTTCTTTTTCCTTGTGAAAAGAACTACCTCCGTTTTTTTCGGGTTTATGGACAGGGAGCTAGTGTTCCATATACCATTCATCGGTTGTTATTATTATTACTATTATTATTATTCTGGGGGTGGTCCCAATAGGTTCCCGCCCTGCGACCTTTTGGTCTATTGTGCTCCCCGGTGTCTCCCCTGTATCTTTCACAAAGTCCAGGATTTTAGTAGGGCGAATCTTCGTTACTTCCTCTTGTGTAATTTTTTCATTTCCAAGTAGGAGTTCCCTTGGCTTTATGAATGCCTCACATTGGCAAATGACGTGATAGGGCGTTTCATCTGCCTCACCACAACCCCTGCATGTCGGGCTTTCAGTCAGTCCCATGTTGTGCAGGTGTTTGTTCATGCGACAGTGGCCAGTGACCATTTCTGTCGCAAGTTTTATCTTCGTCCTGCTTAACTTTAAAATGGACGTAGCTAGGTCCCCGTTTGGGGTTTCCAGGAAGATCTTGGAATGACTCTGTCCTGGGATTTTCGACCAATGTCTGCAATGCTCTTTCGTGAGTATTGCTTGAATCTCCTTTTTGACTGTGTTATAAGTAATCCCACAAGCCGGTTCGGATCCTATGAGTGGTTTTGCGCTTGCCATTCTCGCAAGCTCGTCAGCAACCTGGTTACCTGCGATTCCCGCATGCGCAGGTGCCCACACTAGTGTGACTGAGTTGCACTTACCTAGTGCGTTTAGCATTTGTGTGCATTCAAGGACTAGCCCTGAATTTACCACATATGAGTCTATTGCTGCAATCGCTGCTTTGCTGTCTGTCACTATAAAGATTTTCCTTTTAATAAGGTTCTCTTTTAATAGTTGAGCAGCCGCCGTCAGGATTGCATATACCTCGGCTTGGAATACGGTCACTTGTTGTCCTAGGCTTACAGAAATTCTGCAGCCCCGTCCATTGCTCCCGTATACTCCAGAGCCAGTGCCCTTTGTGGTTTTCGAGCCGTCTGTGTAATACACGATTCCATTCAGCTTCGCTTTACTGGAATTGCTCTCCCAGTCTTGCCGAGTGGGGATTGTTGTCTTAAACAGTTTGATGGGACAAACTGTTTTGGGTATCCTCCCAGTATTCATACTAAGGGTTTTGTCTTTGGAGATTTCGTCAAAAATGAGCGCCCTTGACGATCCCTCCTCGCCGTTAACTCTCAGCCGGTATGCCCCTCTGAGCGCCTCTGCCCTAATTGCTAGGTTTAGCGGCGGTAAGTTCAGGAGGGTCTCCATAGCTGCCGTAGGGGTGGTTATCATTGCCCCCGTGATTCCAAGGCAAGCCCTACGCTGCACCTTGCTAAGTTTCTGTATGTTCGTCTGGGTGGAGGTTTTATGCCACCACACCAGTGAACCATACGTAATGATCGGTCTGATCATTCTGGTGTATATCCAGTGGGTCATCATTGGAGATAAGCCCCACTTGCTTCCGAACGCTCGCCTGCAAGCCCACAAGGACTTTGTGGCTTTGTTCGCTGTCTTCTCTAGGTGCGGTTTGAAGGTTAGCCCTTGGTCAAGCGTTATTCCCAAGTATTTGCCTTCTCCCACAACCTTCACCTTGGTGCCATACATTGCTATGTCTTTTAGCTTTGTCGGCCCTTTTCTTCGTGAGAAGAGAATGAGGTTCATTTTTGTTGGATTAACCGACAGACCCTCTTCTCCGCACCATGCTTCCACTAGATTTAAAGCTCCCTGCATCACAACTGATACGGTCTCTTCAAATCTGCCGCGTACCACAATCGCTATGTCATCGGCATAGCCAACCGTGGTGTAACCAGCCTCGCTTAGTCGCCTCAGCAGTCCGTCCACTACCAGGCACCACAATAAAGGAGAGAGAACACCCCCTTGTGGACATCCTCGTGCGGCCCTGACCACTACAGAGTCGTTATTAAGCGAGGCTGTAACGTTCCTATGTTTTAGCATGGTACGTATCCACCTGCACACGGTAGGTTGTACCCCCTTGCTTTCCATAGCTGTTTTAATTGATTCTAGAGAGGTATTATCGAACGCCCCCTCTATGTCTATAAACGCCCCTAGATCCCGTGGAGGCGGACCTAGGATGACTTCCATGACGGCTGTAGGGGTTGTTCGTATTGCGCCCGTCCACACAAGGCACGCTAGTCTTTAACCATGGTCGAACAGTGCTTTGGTTGTGGATAGTATCTTTCTAGGCCACCAGACAATTGCTCCATAACAGAATATGGGTCTTATCACGGCGGTTTACAGCCACAGGATAGCCTTTGGGGATGGACCCCAAAGTCTTCCGATTGCGCGGCGACATTTCCAGAACGCCCTGTTGCTTTTCCGCCTCGAAGGCCCTCTAATCTTCTTTTTCCTTGTGAAAAGAACTACCTCCGTTTTTTTCGGGTTTATGGACAGGGAGCTAGTGTTCCTTACACCATTCATCGGTTACTCTGAGAGCTGATTGCATGAGACTGCACAGAATAGCCTCAAATTTGCCGGCTAGGATGGATAGATCACCCGCATAATCTAAGGTATAGTAGCCACTGTCGTTAAGGCGACAGAGCAAGCTGTTTACAGTTATGTTCCACAGAAGTGGTGGCAGCACCCCACCTTGGGGCCATCCTCTCAATATTGTGCACGTTAGTGATTTGTCGCCGACGCTGATGTGCACCACTCTGCTTTTCAGCAACTGCACAATCCAGTCTTGTGCGACCTCTATTATGCCATGGCGGCATAAGGCAATTTCTATTGATTTGAAGGTTGTTTTGTCAAACGCCCCTTCTATGTCTATAAATGCTCGCAGTGTGGACTGTTTGGAGTCCAAAGATCTTTCAACCACCCTTACAACTTAGTGCAAAAGTGATTATGTAGATTTTCCTGGGAAGTGTGCGTGTTGGTTAGGGTGCAGCGGAAATCGTATTAGCGCCGTGTGTCTATCGCACAGTCTTTTATGTGCCTTTAGAAGAAAAGACATTAGACTGATTGGACGATATGCTTTGGGTGTGGAGTAATCACCTTTAACGGGTTTGGGGATGAAAACAATCTTTACCTCCTCCATTGTTTTGGTATGTATCTGAGAGGGATACAGTCCGTATAAATTCTCACTAGGTGAACAACATCCAGACCACATTGCAGGAGAGGTGGAGGCTGCTTCTGGACAAATAGGATATGACGTAGTAGTGGTTCCGGGAAAGTGAGCGTTTCTCAGTATCTCAGCTGTCTCCCGGAGGTTGTTCGTATAAGAGCCATCCTCCCTTCTGAGGCTAGCTGAAGCGGATCTTTGGTCAGGATTTTATTTAGGTGGGATACAGATGAGGAGGACGCTATACAGCCGCAACAGCTCTTCCACGCCTCTCTCTGACGCCTCCTAATAATCCTTTTTGTATTGCCTTAGGTTTACCTTGTTGACCTGTTTATCCAGCCGAGTTTTCTACTTTTCGAGCGCCCTGCACCATCGGGGGTGGTTGTAGGGCCTCTTGGCAATTCTCAGGGGATGCCTATTCAAACGAGCCCATAATGGAGTTGGGTAGAAGGTCAACTTCGTCCTGCAGGTCAGCAGGACTCAAGAGACGTCTCTCAGAAGGGTGTCCTTTTAATTTTTCTCCAAGGCGATGTTTGTATAATGGAATGTCCCTTATTTTGGGGTTGCGATACCCCCGTTGGACCTCTCCCTTATGGTTCATTTCAAAGGAAATTCGGACTGAAAATTACTCTGAATTTTGATAATTTCAGTTCATTCTGCAACTGTGTCTTGAATATTATAGCGTTTGTACCTTACATTCGTTATTCGTAGGTGTCAGCTTAATGGAGCTTAATTTTATATATTTTTGTGTTAATGTTAAGGAATGGAGGTAATAAAATACTATTTATAAAACAGACGGCATAAAAATCGAAAAGTGTTGGCCTTAACAATACGTAGTAAATTTTATAAGAAAAGGAGGACATAAAAAGGACCAAAGTGCAAGCAATTAAAGCTCCTACTGCTTTCAGTAGCAGCGGTGCGATATAAATTGGTGCGGATATTTTAAGATTTATCCGGTCACATTTCAGCAAAACTACGGTCATGGCCAATAATATGTAACTTTTTTTATTGGCCAACTTTATAGGATTTCCTGACTCCACTATAACCGAAACTTTTGGTTTAGCTTTAGAACATTAACATCGAGTGTAAAAGATTGCCCCTCTTTATTGTTCGACCGAACCAATAATTTTGTGCGGAGGAGGCGACTAATAAAGTCATTAAAAAATTTTTGATTAGATGTAATTTGTGCTACTCTTGTGGTTAGATTTTCGCCGTTCACAAAAGGGAAATGTTCGAATTTAATTAAGCAAGTTAGTTTCTGCTCTACCGTTAAGAATTGGAAGAGTCAAGTTTGTAACCTAAACTTTATAAACGGCTAAGTTTTAGAGATTTGATTAAAACAATAGTAGGCTTTATTTCCATTCCCCCCCACCCCCCACTCACCCCACTTCAACCGCACCTACTTCGATTAATTCGCCTCTTCTTTAATAATAATCGTCCATTATAAATTACCTAATAATTTCATTTAAGAAATTACTTTTTTACTAATTAGTACGTTTCCTTTTCTTCCGAAAAGCGTTCATTTCGAATTCAATTCTTTTTCAATTAAAAAAATAATTTAAAACGTTTCGTTTTTAATTTCGCAAAATGAATTCCTATATTTCTCTTTTAGTAAAAAAAAAAAAAAGGAGAAAGGGAGCAATCAAAGCAATTTCCTGGCGCAAATTCCCGAAAAATAATATGCGAACCTAACGGTCTGTGTATACTAGTGACTAAACAATTCTTTCGAAAGAACAGTCAGAGAATCAGACATAAAATCAATCGAGATAATCTTTGATTCCTTTAATGGTTTCTGGGGTTTAACTTGTTTTATGGGGTGGATTATTTCCGGTTGTGGAAGCATTGCAATGGGAATACTGGTAGGTAATATTGTTGCAATTCCGTCTACTTCGAGTATTATTTGTAATAATAATGTCCTTCGCCCATTGACCGGAAAAGATGTATTAAAGGTAACATTGCAATACTAACTATGTTTTCAATGACGTGAGCTAGTGATGTGAGATCGATACTTTTATCCTATAGGTAGATATATAAAGGTAATTGAAATGAATGTTACGTTACCAACAGAGAGTGGCCTCATCAATCTTTTTGCGAGGGTTTTGAAATGTACTTCAAATGTCAATAGATGAAAAATTAGCCTGTTTTTGTGAACTTCATTTTACATACACCGAAGAGTAATCCTATTATTTTTCATGGAATTTGCTTTTTTTTCTTTCTTGTTTGATATAAATTGCCATTTCCAATATTTTAAATCCTACATCTTGACAAAGTGCAGCTCAATTCAACTAAAACTCTATTTTTATCCGAACGACTTCTGACTGAATGAATCAAGCACAACACTGGCATTTACTTGACAAAGGTATATGTAATAAAATATTTATAGCTTCAAGATATAGCGTCAGGGGCGTAGCTATAGATAATTTTCGAGGGATGGGTTCTGCATGAGAGTTCGTCAGGTCGAGTCAACTATCCCCAATTCAGTGATGAGAAAATGTACGTCTGGCCAGGTGATTTAGAATTTAGTGCATAATGTTAATTTATTTCGGGTGTGGGGGGCAAACGCCCCCCCCCCCCATATACGCCGGTGTATAGCGCAATAACTTTTAAAGGTAATTGTGACCTTGTAACTGACCGTATAACGTTATAATCGATATAAGATGACCAGTGATCGTTTAATGGGACCATTATAGTTGCATTAAACTCACCTGTTCCCTTCAACCAGTTTTGTAAGAAAAACAAACAAAAGAAAGGAGTACTTGGTGAACTCTGACAAGACAGAGAATGAGTGGTCTTTCGCTGGAAGGCTACAGCTAATAAAAATACATGATGTAGTCACTAAGGGCGGCGTCAACACAGATCCCGATAACATACAAGTGCCACCACTAGGAAATGAGATGTTGGGTGGACGGAGAGAAGGGAGGGAAAGGGAAGTAAGAAGGTAAGTAAAAAGCTTAAAGGGAGGGAAGGCGGGAGGGACTTATGGGACATTGCAAGTACATGGGAGAAAAAGAACTATAACCGAATATGGAGGGGTGATGGGTTTCCGGATGTGTGGAGAGGAGCTGTAATATGCCCGGTCTATAAATAAGGGGATAAGAAGAAGATGACAAGTTATTGTGACAAATGTGTGATACAAGGTATACCCAATGATTATGCAGAAGAATTTGCGGAGGAGCAATAGGGGACATGCAGGCGGGATTCAGAAAGGAGAGGAGAACCCCATGTAGTATTTAATACAGGGTGTTTTTTTGGGAGCTTAAGTTAGACGTTTCTGGGAAAGTTGTATAGGTAAGTTTCTGAAAATGTGTACGTAGTGGTTACTCTGAAAGCCGAATCGATCTAAAATATTTTCAAAATGGCAGCACTTCCGGAAATGCTGGAAGTAGCTACCAACTTCGTTATTTTAAATAGAAGCCCCTATTTTTATTGCATTTTTGGATTCTACGTGAAATTTCATAACCTTAATGGTATCATTGCAATGAAATGAGAATAAATCAGAAACTATTAAAGATAGGGATAGGAACATGTAATACCAAAATATGCCCATTTTTATTCTCTATCAAATGCAATAGTAAGAAAATGGTCATTTCATTTAAAAAAAGTGAGTTTTCAGTCTTTGAATTTTCTTAAATTTGTAGCCTCATAGGTGACGTCGTACGCAACATAACGTTTTTTTAAGTACACCAAAAGAAAGCCCTATTCTTCCTTTAAGCGCTGATGAAAACTTGGTTGCCATAGCTACAACCGTTTTCAAGTAATGAATTGATAAAGTACCGTCTGCATCCACCATTTTTTTTAAATAAATGATAACTTTAAAACCATAACTTGTAGATATTGACATGTTGGTATCAAAAGTTATGAAATTTCACGTAGAATCCAAAAATGCAATAGAAAATAGGGGTTGCTATTTAAAATAACCAAGTTGGTAGCTACTTCCGGCATTTCCGAAAGTGCTGCCATTTTGAAAATATTTTGCATCGATTCGGCTTTTTGAGTAACCCCTAAGTACAAATTTTCAAAAATCTACCTATAAAACTTTCCCAGAAACGTCTAACTAAAGCTCCCAAAAAAACACCCTGTATATTGGCATTTGATTGTAAATATATTGGTAGAATATTAATGCACAATATTGTCCCAACATTGAAATGTGAACAATTTTACATACCTATTGGCTAAATATTACTAATCGATATTACTTCAATATTGAGGAAAATATTTATACAATATTGGTCCATTATTGCTTGGTAATGTGTGCCAACATGGTAGGAAAGGGGTGATATGCGCCATATCAGAGCCCTAACTGCTGCGGGGGACTATTTCCCAGTGCGCAGTGGCTGCAGGGCTCACATGTGCTCCGCTGGTTCCTTCCTCTGGAGAAGATCGGTGATGCTGAAAAAACCTTCTACTTCAAGTAGGACTCGAACCATCGATCACTCGGTTAAGAGGTCAGCCATGAAACAACTGAGCTACGGAAACTTATATAATTTTGGAATTTAAAGTTGAACACTATAAAATATTGAGGAGGGCGTGCATATTATATTTTGATTATTTTGCTCTAAATCGGCGAGAATTAACATTCGGTGGATTTTAAAAAAGTATCATAACGATATTATTTATGGATATTTTTTTCATGTAGCCCAAATATATCATTTTAAATAATAATAATAATAATAATAATATTTTTTATTGTAAATTTATAAATTTTACATCGAAAAGAAATAGACGCTTAAACTGAAAGTTTGTCTGCGTCAGAAAGTACATTTATAGTAAATTTACTATTGGTGTCTTATTTAGAGAAAACAAAAATTCTTCTAAGTTTCGTAAAGTAATACAAAATAATAATTATAGTAATGGCAAAGTGCAGTAATTTTACGTAGGTATCCAACAAAATATAACTTGTTGTAGGGGAAAGAATATCTAAATCCCAAGGAGAAAGAATGATTTTTGCGTAGTTTTTTACTAAAATAGTTTGTGGATATCTGATCTGGGGCAGCTTTTTAACCACCTTGATACACTTTTTTTATATAAATTATATGACGAAATGGTCTTGATGTCGGCAGGCAAGATATTATAAATTCGTACCGTTAGGTACTCAAAATTTCTTTGACCCGCGCATTTCCTTACTTTGGGGAAGTTTATGATATCTCGTTCTTTGTTACGTGTACTGTACGTGTGCGTGGGATTGTTATGGTCAATTGAGTTTTTGTCTTTATAGACTTTTATAAGTACTATTTTAGAGAAAATTTGTCTAATATCTAACACACTGACCTCGTTATATAAGTCGTCGGAGTTGTATCTTAAAGGTTTACTGAATATAATTTTTAGAATTTTTTTTTGCACTATCTCTAATGGTTTGAGTACCGTCTTTAAGGCGCCTCCCCATGCAATTATTCCATACGCTATATGCGACTCAACTAATCCGTAGTAAATTTGTTTCAAATTATTAATTGGTAAAATATCTCTCAGTTGTTTAAAAATGTAATAAAGACCTCTTAACTTTTTAAGTAGCACCTGAATATGTTTATCCCATTTTAAAGCAGCGTCGATTGTAACTCCCAAGTATTTAATTGCTTCGGTTTGCTCTATAAAAATGTTACAGGTGCAATTCTTCGTATTGCAGTTATGTTCATGGCATGTTAATCGCTTGAAATTTGATAAGTTGTTTGAATACGATGAAAATGTTATGAACTTTGTTTTTTTTACGTTTAGCGTCAGCAGATTTTGATCAAACCATTTTTTTATTAATTGCAGGTTTTGGGTTGCCAAGGTCTTCAATTCTGACCAATTATTAGCATCATAAATTGCAACTGTATCATCCGCATATGCATATAGAGAACCCCCGAAATTGTTTAATAAAAAATCGTTAATATACAAATTAAAGAGGAGTGGCCCCAAGACTGTGCCTTGTGGTACACCAACGCTTACGAATTGTGGGTCACTGTGAACATCCCCAATTTTTACATATTGTTTCCTTTTGTAAAGGTATGATTGAACTAACCGATTTGCTACACCCCGAATGCCAACTTTATTTAACTTTTCTAAAAGCCTTGAATGACTGATAGTATCGAAGGCCTTGGCCAGATCGAGAAAAACAGCTAGGGTAGGTCTACTGATATCCATATTTTTATAAATCTTACTAGTCACTTGCGCGATTGCATCTTCTGTCCCCAAGTTTTTCCTAAACCCAAACTGGTTACCAGATAATAATTTATTAGCGTTTATAAAATCCTCTAACCTTTTTTTTAAGACTTTTTCAAAAATGTTAGCTATTGCTGATATTATTGAGATGGGTCTGTAATTTTCTATCGAGTTTTTATCACCAGCTTTGTGTAACGGTTTTACAACAGCTACTTTAAAGTGATCCGGACAAATACCACTTTCGAAAGATTTATTAATAATTCTAACTAAAATTGGTGCAATAAATTCTGACGCTTCTTGCAGAATTACTGCGTTTACCCCGTCAAAACCTGGAGCTTTTTTGCGCTTTAGCTGTAATATGAAGTTTGCTACCTCACGTTCGTCCGTCGGAAACATAAAGATTGAATTAGGGCACTCTTGTGAAGAAAATGTGCGGTCTACCTCTGTGTTTTTGATTTTACTTGTCAATTCTTCTGCGATTGTAACATAAAATTGATTAAAATGGTTTGCAATTTTTATCTTATCACTGACGACATCCCCATTTATTGTTATATTAGAGATATGCTCAGATCTAGAATGAGTATGTAATGCTTGTTTAACTGTCTCCCAAATCAGTTTCGTATCCTTAGTTCCTGATTGATTTAATTTATTTTGAAAGTAATCTTTCTTTTCCTTGGCGATCAAAAAATTAATTTTATTTCTATACACTTTGTATTCCGCTAGTATGTTTGGATCCATACTCCTTTTGTATCTCTGAAACAACACATCCCTCTGCTTTATGGAATTTATAAGACCACGTGTAATCCATGGTTTTCTTTTAATTTTGTGACCTCTTACTATTACTGTTACTGTGCTCAGACTAATTGCATTCTTCAAAATATTTGCAAAATTGTTTGTTACCTCATTAATATCCTGACTTACAAATAATTGGTTCCAATCGTAATTACTTAATAATGATTTTAGTTTATCAAAATCCGTTCTCTTATTATAGGTTATTTTGGGAGGGGGGGGCGACTTGAATTCCCTGAATTAATTCAAGATTTAAAATTGTAGAAAAGTGATCGGTAATGGTTGTCTCGAGTACGAAAGCAAATATTTTATCTAAGTTTATTCGAGTTTTAACAAATATATGGTCCAAACAAGTAGCGGAATCCTCTTGTAACCTAGTGTGACTATTTATTGCTGAAATAAAACCAAACTCATATAAATTATTTAAGTATTCGTGCACGGAGCTTCCCTCTTGTAAAATATTTATGTTTATATCGCCCACCAAAATTTCATTCTCATAACGGCATTTTTGTTCAAGATATTCTAAAAGATCCCCGTTAAATGCATCGACATTGATTGATGGCGGCCGATATAAAGCACTAACATAAAACTTATGATTTAACAAATGCACACAAACTCGTAGACATTTAATCAGACCAATTGAAACAATATCGTATTCATAGTTCAGGCAACTCTTAATGAATACAACGACTCCGTCATTTTGTTGATGTCTCCAAAATTATAAATAACGTCATACCCAGATAATTTGAAATTTTCTGGATTTAAAATGGTCCAAGTTTCAGAGAGCACGATCAAGTCGAAATTATTCTCGCATAGTTCCAAAAGGATGAGGACCTCATCAAAATGTTTATTTAAACTACGTATGTTGTTATGGAAAATACTAAAACCTTTGTTCACAGATAACTTCTTTTTAAAAACATCGATATCGTTCATGATTACGGTATCGATTCGATTTTCCTCATATTGGTTTATAAAATTATTCATTTAATTGTGACGGGTATTATAAAATCACACTTACAGAATCAAAGTCCAATTTATTTAATACTCCAGGTCTGCCGCGCTCAGCACCCTCACTTTCGGGGACGAGTCCTCCTTGCGCACGAACAGTTTAGAATTCTTGAACCAAACAAACTTAAAAACTTGTTTTGAACCATTGTTTACTTTTTTATTTTTAGCTTCAAAAAACAAATTGCGATAATAGGGCGTCATATGCTCGTTTACATAAATCGGCTGCGGTGCGGCCATACCACAAAAAGCAGTGGTTGGTTTCCTACTTTTGGCTTTATTTAGAAATTCGTCGCAAAGCAATCTGTTCGAGAACTGCATAATGATCGGATTTTTGGAAGGGTTTTTTGACTTAATTCGATGTACAGCTTGGATATCCCCTTTTTTAAGCTCAATCTCAAGACTTGACGCCAGTGCTATCGCCGTATTTACCATATCTTCACCCGATTTCTCAGGTATACCATCTATCTGCACATTGTGATTGCGAGCATATTGTCGATCTTCCTCAATTTTAATATTCAATAATTGATTTTCCCGTTCGAGGGACTTACACTTTTCCGCGGTTTCCTTACAATCAACTTTTAGTTTTTGTTTTCCTGTTCTAGATTGTTTAATGAGATTGTAAACTCCTCGAATTTGAAAGAAAAGAAATCTAGCGACTGCTGATAATTATCGATTTTGTCATGCAGGGATTTATTTTCTTCTTTTATAGCAGCCTTGACTGCAGAGGTGATTAATGCTAGCATAATCGGATTAACGGACTCCTCCTTAACCTTGTGTACCGGTACATCTGCTTCTTTCTCGTCATTTTCTGAATTGCATGGATTTGTTTTGCACTGATAACATCTCCAAATCGCTCTGTTTTTTGCAGATAATTTTCGCCACGACTCCTCTCTCACATTTGCGCAATTGTAATGAAGTTTCTCTTTGCACAAACTACAATTAACATAATCCCCTTCAGAAATTATACTTTCTTTACATATACTGCACTTATCCATGATCGAGACACTTGTTTTTAATTTTACACTCTGCTATCACTTGCACTTTACCCGGACCGCTAACAACACGTCCGTTCCGTTCAAGACACATATACGGAATATCATACAGTAACATTGAAAACACAATATTGTCATGTTATTGATAAAAAAATATTGACTTTATATTGTATAGTAATTTACTAAATATTGTAAATATGTATGCTATATTGCTGACATATCGATTTTCAATATTGTGTAATATTGTACACGCAATATTGGTACATTAATGTATGTACAATATTTGAATTTACATTTAATATCAACATTTACTTAATATTACAAATATGTACGTTATATTGCTTAAATATAGATTTTCAATATTTAGTAATATTGTACACACAATATTGGTACAGTATTGTGTGTACAATATTTGAATTTACTTTAAATAGCAATATTTACCAAATATTGCAAATACTGTTCTTATATTCATTAAATATTGTATTTCCAATATTTGTATAATGTTACAAAAATATATTCAACCAATATTGGCTGCAGTTCGACAATATTTCCCCAATCTCTCTATATTGCGCCAATATTCCACCAAGCTAACGCCAATAAACGGTGCTACATGGAGCGGCAGATAATGTATATCTAGTATTATTTATTATTATTGTGCTAGGGGTTGGTCCCAATGGACTGCAACCATTTGGTCTATTGTGCTCTCCGCGTTTGTCTACCCTTCGAGAATACCTGTATCTTTAACAAAGTCCAAGATTTTAGTATAGCGAATCCTCGTTACCTTCTCTTGTGTAATTTTTTCATTTCCATGTAGGTGTTTCCTAGCCTGTGTATGCCTCACAGTGGCAAATAACGTGATAGGGCGTTTCTTCTACCACAACCCATGCATATCGAACTATCGGTCAGTCCCATGTTATGAGGTGTTTGATCAGTCGACAGTGGTGTACCTATAATGTAATACAGATTGTGAATAAGGAGCATGAAAAGAGGGGGAAGGTAAGGTGTACGCCCAATTTTTGAATATCAAAGCAACTTTCGATAACATGAGTAGCGGAAAACTATGGGAGAAGGTGAGAAGAAAAGGAGTAAGGGAAGATTTGGTGGAGAGAATAGAGGAAATATATATAGAGACAAAGAAGTAGGGTTAAGGCAGAGGAGAAGTTGGCCCACTTAGCCCAAGTTTATTTTCGATTTATACAGAGGGGTTAGTAGAAAGATTAAGAGAGAAGCAAGAGCAAAGATCCAAGGAATGGGCTCTGGTCTATGCGGTTGGTGTGGTGGGGATGTTAAAAACAGGGGTAAAAATAAAAAGAAACGATGAAGACGGTGAAGAAATTCTTGGAAATAAACAGATCTAGAAGTAAGCGTGAAAAAGACCAAAATGGTAGTATTTAAAAAAAAGAAAATGGAGTTATTTGCTTATCATATCATATCATCAGATGAGATATGACAATAAGGACAATGCGTAGGTTAAGGAAATGGGGACAGGCTCCGATTTACGTTTTCTCCGCCCATGAGTGCCCCCCCCCCCACTCCCCCGCCCCAAAGCACAATGATATGAAAACGCTACTTGACCCAACTAAAATAAAATTTAAATTTGTGTCAAATTTGTTTCAATATATTTTCATTTCAATTACCTAGTTTTAGTTACTTAATTTGGAATTATTTACCCGTCAGTTCCAGGACTAATATTTTTGTTAGTGCAATTTTCTTTGATCATGGGTATTTTAAATTTACAACTCAAAAAATTTGGCGCCCTGGGCAGCGGGAAAATGCCCACGTTGCCCATGTGGTAAATCCGGCCCTGGTTGGGGAGAAGAGGGAACAAAATATTAGGCAGGTATAGGAACTGGGGAAAGAACTTTTGGCAAGGAGGTGATTGAAACGTTAGGGAAAAGGGTGATGATGTACGGGGTGGAAATATGGGGATGGAAGGAACGATAAGTGTTGGAAAGGTACAGGAGAGGTTTTTGAGGTGGTTACTTGGTTTAGAAAGGGATACTCCGGATTATATAGTGCAGGAGGAGGTGAAATGGGACAAGATAAGAATACAGGCTGGGTAGCTCGCGATGTGATACGAAGGGGAGAGATATACTTCAAAGGTGTTGAAGAGAGGCGAAGGATGGGAAAATAAAATACGGGCAGGAGGATAGGAAGGTATATTATTCAAGGAGAAGATGCAGTGGAGAAGGATGTAATAGGAAGAGACAAGTTGTGGAAGATTGGTCTTGAACTGCGTCTATGCGCTGGAGGTTGTGGTTGCCAAAGTGAACCAACTTTCGACGGGAGGTCGCAGGAAACAATTTAAACAATTTATGGTGGAAGAAAACTGCGAAGTTTTGAGTGATCAAAATTATGCAACGCAGACCTTAGAGGAATTATTACAAGAGTTAACAAATGCGTGATTTTGACTCCTGAATTTCCTTCTCCACTAACTTTCTAACATTTTCTTCTTCCAACTGTTGTTTAAATTCTGATTTCTTTCTTCTGCCTTTCCTTCCATTGGGTTATATACTTCCACCTGATTCCACCAACTTTTACAACAGGTATACGATTTTCTTGAAGATTTGAAGATGAGAAGAATTCAATCTTGTTATGCGGACTCCCATGGTTTCAAATACTATTATATCAACCGGCTGACCTCAGGTCTTGTTGCACTCATTTCCTTCTTCTCGCCCTTTACCTTCCTCTTCTTCTTGATCTTTACCACCTTGCTCGCTCTTCCTTGTTGCATATTTCCTATGCCCACATTATTCTTTGCGCTTTAATCACTTAAGTGAATTTTTTTATACTTTTTTTATATTTTTATTTATATGGTGAGCACATCACTGCATTATTTTATCCTTGTATCATTTTATCTTCTGGTCATACTCTTCACCCCCTATTTTAAACAAATCTGTTTGTTTTTGATTTTATACTACCTATTTTACCTTTATCACCATCACTTTCATTGAGTTCTTCTTCTGCGACTTGATCTTGATAATTTTGATTGACCATTTTTGGAGTGTTTCACCCAGTATTCTAGAATCGCTCTTTTCAATTATTCTTTTTCCTCTTTTATCTTTATATCTTTCCCTTCTTGTTCCTTGGTGTAGATTTCTAATTTATTTGCCTTGCTTCTGGTACATTTCCGTAATTTTGCCTTCCCCGAACTTCTTTTTTCTCTCTTATCATTTTCTTCCCTTCTTGCGCCTTGGTGTAGATTTATAATTTCTTTGCCTGCTTCTGGTACATTTCCATAATTTTGTCTTCCTTTCCTTGAACTTCTTTTGTCTCTCCTATCATTGTCTTACATTTTTTCGCTGGTCTTGCTATAACTCCCTTTCTGTTTTGTTTTCGCCTTCCAACACATCATTCCTGCTTTCTTTAGGATGTTCCAATTTAGTTTCACATTCACTTTCTAATCGGTCCTCCGTTTCTTTTTATTCTACCTTTTCTTTACAATATTTCTCTACACTATCTTTTTTTCTAACGTTTGTTTTTATCTCCAGTTTTTTTTTCGTAGTTAGAGGTTCTATCTGATTCATTTTAATCCTGCCATTCATTATTGAATGTCTATTATTACAACATCCCCTTATTTTTTGACTTGACGGATTTTTTGATGTAGACGTACGAGGTACGTAAGTAAACTTTACGAATAAACAAAACCCTGAGAGGAATGTGGAACCATCTCTGATTTAAATTCAGGACATGATTGTAACGCGATTTATTTACTATGTGTTGGCATTTAGATTTCTGTGACAATGGCTTCCTATGGAGATGGTTCTCCTTCCAACACAACCATTTAAGAACGATCTCCGTTCAAGCCGTTCTGTTGACGTGACCACCTGCGATGTTAATAAAAAAATGAATAAACATATTTTATTTTGAATTAAATCTTTTAGTTTACCCAATATACACTTGGTAACAGTTTTGCAGTTGATTTTAAATGTAGGTACTTCCGACTTACTGTTCATATCTAGCGGGTTCTTAGCGTTACTTAGAAGCTTTTCCAATTCAAATTTGCAAACGGGCACAATCTCAGAGGGTAATTCACAAAAGCTTCTCGATAACCCCAATGACCCTGAAGATATGAACGGTAAGTTGGGAATATAATAAAATCAACTGTGAAGACGGTAACCAAGTGTATTTTGGGTAAAATAAAAGATCATTTAACATCCATTTCCACTTGGCTCAGCTCAAATGCAATCGTGGTTGGCGTTTCCCTTCATATGCTTGAGAATGATCACAATGTACATAATATTTTCTTAGTAAATAATACCAGTGAACTAGAATTTTATGAAAGCACAAAAGCAAACGCTTTCTAATGAAGAATGAAGATTACGTCACTTCCACTTTAAGTAGTATAGATAGTTCACTTTTGTAATTCACATTGCTGATGATGACAACCTTGTTATCGAAACGCATTCGATTTAATAAATATTTATTGTGGCTTCTGGGGTTATCAGTGTTCAGTTAAAAAAAAGCACTAAGGTGGATAACAAATTTGTTCTTGTTCCAGGCTCAGCCTATCTTAATGACGTGTATCTTAAATTTTTTAGATTTGTAAACGTTCACACACGACCGTTTTTTTCACCGAAGTGTATTATTTACTAATACTATCAACTTTTTCTCTGCCAATTTTGTTAATAGCCAGCAATTAGCGTTAACGACTTACTCGTTGAATTCAATTTTATGTGCAGTTAATAAACTGTTGCAATTAATAGACGTTATAAAAAACGTATAAAGTCTAAATCAATCAGTCTCGATTACGCTTTATAACCATTTGCTCCCCCCTTTTATTTTTTCAAATTCGCGCTTGTCTATACGTTGTTAATTAAAAATATTTATTTACTTCTCCTCGCTGTATTATAAAGATGTTTGAATGCTCTTCATGGTCGTCATCTAAGATTTTACCATAAAATTAAGCTGTTCGTCGAAAATTTTGTAAACAGACGCCGATCTTGGACACTTTTCGATTAATTATAATGTAAAAGGTCTTTGTGCAGGTGTTGTTAAGTATGATTAATGAATTTGGATTCGTGATCATCAGTCACGGTACGGGAAATGAGATAAAGCGGCTCTAATAACCGTAATGTCACATTTATGTAAAGGAATAACCGGCTGCAATTTGCTGCAATCCGTTTTAAGCTGCAATTTAAAATCGTTTCATTATTTTTCAAGCCGAACCGAGTGATTTTCTGTTATAATTCGTGTTTAATAAGCTTGATATACATCATAACGTTATTCCATGAACAATTTCTAGCAAAGCTTTCGATTTCAGGTAGGGTTTACGTTTTATTTTAAGTTGCCTCTTGTGAATATAGTGATGGAGTAAACCTTTATGGAGAGGTGAGGTCTTAATTTTGTGTGTATCTACAGTACATAATTATTATATTTTCGATCGGATATTCCACCATGAGCAAAAATCCAAATTAGATAGTATAATTTTATGAAACAGATCAGAGAACATCCCAAAGGTGTGGGTGGACCAATTGGAAATATTGGAACAGGAAAAATTGGAGTTGAAGTAGTTACTATGATCAAAATCAAAATCAAAAAATGTGCTCTGCGTTCAACCTGGCAGGATACCCGCTTTGATTTTGGAAGAGTTAGCTCGAGTCCAGTACCGAGCCCAGCAAACACACATATAAAATATACATACAACATATATAAGATTGAAGTAAATACCCCTACATATGCTTTTTTATATATCAAGAATGTAAGTGTTCTTTAATAAAGTTATATAAACCGTATGTCACAGATTACGTATATTTTACATAATAGTATAGAAACTTAGGGATATTCTGTATACAGAAATTCATATAATATATACATATAGATAATTACATATTACCCATGAAATTTATGTGCTGTCATATTTATATGATTAGATTTATGTACGTTATATGTAAAATCTTATATGTATGAAGTATGACATATTTTTTATGTATGCCTTCTGTAACTATATAATTATAAATGATCATTACATATATTATATTTTCGAAAATAAAAGTCCGTTTCTATTTGCGCCGCATAATTAATCGCACGCGCGAGTTTTTTATAAGGCCAAAAATTGTAGTTCACGTACCTTTAATATTAGATCCGTATCGACTAAAATGCGTCTAATTTATATAGAAAATAAATAATATAAAATAAATTAAATCCTGGTCATTTTTAACATAAAGGTAGGTAATAGGTATATGGTATAATCATTGAATAAGACTTCACTCAACGATATAATCAAACATAATTTAAACTCGCGAAACAGCTCAAAGTTAGGAAGAACGAAATAAAAAAAGGAATGTTTCAGATTAGCGCCGTGGTACAATGTCGGATACAAAGAAAACACTTGTAGGATTTCGGAATTTGCAACGCCCACCCGCAACGGTTCGAATCTGGTTAAGGGAAACTTTTCAAGCAAGTATATATGATAACATAATAAACTGTCGGCTTTCAGTTCAGGTAAAAACGGGTTCGTGCAAGAATTAAGTTAATTAAAAGTACAGTTGCACGTAAAAATGTAGTTTTTCCATTTTTTTGTATGAAACTGCTTAAATAATTTTTTACATTGGTAATAATAATTACATTATGCTGGAGTATGTCATTTGGTCATCGCAATTCTTTTACAACTAATATCTTTTATGTGAATATTACAAAAAATATACATAAAACTTATATAAATTCATGTACTACAGATATAAAGAATTTACATCTAATAGACATTATTTTAAAAATTGCTAACATCCTGACATTAAATATCTCTTATTTTTCTTCCAGTTTTATATAAATCTAAAAAGCTCTTATATAATAATATATGTATTTTATATATAATTGTGTTTGCTGGGGGGAGAGGGAAGATGGAGCAACATAAACTCAAGGGCAGTGTAAAGCAGTGATTAGTATGGTGGTAGCTATCAAAGTCGATGGAGGGTGGTAGCTAAGGTATTGATTATTGATAATTGATTATAGCTAGCATGTACAAAACATAAAGTTATTACATTTGTCGGTATGGAGGAGCGCAAACCAAATGGGTTTGGGGAATCGGAATATATCCGTTCTAATGCACTAACACTATTTCGTTCTTAAACATGAAATCATTTTTGAGCTGGCGTTCCACGTGATATGTACACTTCTTTATCTACGGGTACGTTTCCTAGTTAATAGATGGAACAGTGCATCCTGCCATCAGTAGCACTTTGTACTTGCAAAATGGTGTGAACCAGATGCAGTGCCGCTTCATATCCTAAATCGATGCCTACTTGTGCTATGTGTCACATAATCGTCATACACTACCTAAGTATTTATTTAGTTGTAAATAGTAGGTTCACTTTCAAAACCAGCAAAGCAATATCTTGAGCCACCTCATGTTATTGGCGTTAGCTTGGCGGTATATTGGCCCAATATAGAGAGATTAATATTATCGAACTGCAGCCAATATTGGCTGAATATATTACAAATATTGGAAATACAATATTTAGTGAATTTGCAACATTTAGTAAATATTACCATTAAATGTAAATTCAAATGTTGTACACACAATAATGTATCAATATTGCGTGTAAAATATTACTAAATATTGAAAATCGATATTTAAGCAATATAACAAACATATTTACAATATAATATTAAATATTTGAATTTATATTAAATAGTAACATAAAGTCAATATTTATTTATCAATAACATAACAACACTGTGTTTTCAATATTACTGGATATTTAGGCAACGTGAAACAAATATTCACACATAATAACGTTATGATTCTTTCTCAAAATTCGTCGAATGTCTATTTTCGCCGACTTAGAGATATCAAAATAATCAAAATGTAATAAGTATGCACGTCCTCTCCTCTATTTTATAGTGTTCAACTTCAAACTCCCAAATTATATAAATTTCCATAGCTTAACTAGTTCTTTCGTGGCTGACTGCTAACCGGGCGATCGATGGTTCCAAGCAAAAATTTTTTCAGCATCAGCGATCTCTTCCGAGTCTACACGAAGTGAGTGGGGTTCCAGATGGAGGAGCTACCGGAGCGCATGGAGTAGTGGAGACTGGAGAAGAGCTGTTGTTACGATAACAGATGGTCGGTACCGCAATCTATAATGCAATGGCTCGGAAAGCTCAGTTATAATGGGTAATCTAATGGACGTAGGCTTATACACCGTGTCCAAGGTAAGAATGCACAGCATGGGGATCTTGAAAACGGTAGAAGATACAGGGTGGCTTAAATTAGAAAAAAGTTGCGCTATTTAGAGTATGTTCACATGCTGGCCGCAAAAGTTCATTATTGTTTATCGTTTTCAAAATTCTCAGAAAAATGTGATTTTTTGGATTTTCGTTTCTTTTCATTTTTTTATTTATTTTAACTGATATTAAAAAACTACCGGCACTTTCTCATTGCCACTTTTTTATTTTTTAAATTAGTAGGCGCTGGTACAATAACAGAAACACAATGTCAAAAAATTATAATAATTGCTCAAATAGGTTGCCATTATTTTCTAGACACAAGTATGCTCTGTCTACAGAAGAATTCAAAACATGGTCTAACATTTCTGGTGTGATTGTATTAACTGCTGCTAAAACCAATGCCAATAACTGTTCTTCATTTTCAAAAATGGCGTCATACACTTGGTTTTTTAAATAACCCCACAGGAAAAAATCCAATGGGGTTAAGTCAGGTGATTGGGCTGGCCAGGCTACTTCACTGTGAGTTCCAATGCATTTTCCAGGAAACCTCTGGGACAAATATTCTCGCACATTTCTTGAATTATGCGCTGGGGCACCATCTTGCTGAAACCAGCAGTTGTTAACCATAAGTAATGGTAATTCATCCAAGGCATTCTCCAAATCAATCTGCAATAGGTCGAGATATCGTTCGGAATTTAAATTGTTGTGATAAATAAAAGGTCCTATTATTCTGCCACCCAAAATGCCTACCCACAGATTAAATCCAAATCGATGTTGATGCCTTGCTTCTTTTATCAAATGAGGATTGTCTGTTGCCCAATAATGTTTGTTACGCCGGTTGAAAATGCCATTGTTGGTTATCATGCCCTCATCAGACCAAATTACTTTAAAAGGAAAATTTTGGTCTTCTTCACATTTTCTGGTATACCATTCACAAAAACTTGCTCGCCTTCTCTCGTCACCAGGTCTAAGACCCTGGCAAATTCTAAATTTATAGGGATGAAATTTATTCTTTTGTAAAACGAAATGGGCTGTAGATCTGGCTACTCCAGTTCGACGTTCAATTAGTCTTGTTGATATTTCAGGATTTTCAACAACCATTTGTAAAACAGTAGTCGCCTTTTCTTCGTTGGATTGTTTTTTACGAGATACAACAGGTTTTTTAAATGAGCCAAATTCCTTTAAATTAGATACCAAACGTCTAAAAATGGATTTTTCAGGTTGTCTTCGTTCAGGATAATTATCAGAGTACATATGTTCAGCAGCTACACAATTTTTGCGGCACAAGATGTAACACGTCAACATATCAAATTTTTCTTCGTTTGTGAAACGTTCTCTTTCCATGGTAACACTTGTAAATAAATTAAAGGCACGAAGCAACAAACTAACGAATAAGTAACTTTAACAAGAACAAAAATTAAAACACTTCAAATTCCCGTAAAAACAACTTACACAACACCAAATTACATTTTCAACAATAATGTGACAGATAAAACATAAATATTGCGATTATTCCAATGCCTACTAATTTAAAAAATAAAAAACCTTATAACTCAGGTTTTTCCCATTTTTTGGCTTCAAAACCATAATGTGTGATACATCGTTGAATTTGTAATGAATAATGCTACCGAATACAGAGTGTCTCTTTGTTTGAGGCCATATAAAAAAATAAAGTTGATGATGGTTTCTCGGATACGAAACGTCGGATTAAAAATTTGAACACGCCATTTTGTAGAGCTTAAAAAGTGGCAATGAGAAAGTGCCGGTAGTTTTTTAATATCAGTTAAAATAAATAAAAAAATGAAAAGAATCGAAAATCCAAAAAATCACATTTTTTGAGAATTTTGAAAACGATAAACAATAATGAACCTTTGCGGCCAGCATGTGAACATACTCTAAATAGCGCAACTTTTTTCTAATTTAAGCCACCCTGTATCTTCTACCGTTTTCAAGATCCCCATGCTGTGCATTATTATCATGGACACGGTGTATATGAGTATAGAACTTAAACTCAGAAAGCAAAAAAGGGTAATCAAAGCTAAAGTTAGATTATATCAAGTTAACGAATATAGTTAAGTAAATTTAGGGCGCCACGATAGTTCTTTAGAAAGTTAAATCTGGTAAACAGAACTGCGAAGATCTTAGCAGCTTGTACTGACAGTGATATGATTTTTGGAAGAAAAGGTGGGTATTCGGTAAAGAAATACACTGGAATAACGATATTGGTGGTTATAATGGACCAAAATATAACGGTTAACACTGGTAACAATGAACAATTAAATGTATCTTAACAAAACTGAGGTTTCACCGCATTGAATGTAACAATAAGTGGGTTTAACTTTTTACTTTGGAACGATGGAACTTCGCATATAAAAATTATAATGCAAAATAGGTAACACAAAAAATATCAAAATATATACCAGCAATAAATGTAATTAAACAACTCTTACCTTTTACTTCCCGTAGTGCTGTTGCGCAACCACAGTACCGTTGAATTATCTAAACAAAATGGTTAATTAACAGAAAAATTAGGGCTGAGACAAACAGACCGACTGAAATATAACAGTTACGAACTTTAGTCAGTGTCGAGTGTTGACATTTAACTAAATAGCACTTGGCCTTTGAGTTTTAACTTTAAGCTAATTAAATTCTTCAAGGTAAAAAGTAATAAACAAATATCAAAAGTAATTTTAAAGGTAACAAACAAAAGTAATGGTAAATTAATTGAGAATGTAACAAAATGAATTCAACAGGTTATTTAAATTGAGTCCCTTATGGACAGCTAATTTGGATTGTATGTAGTTTGGCAAATTTGCAACCCCTGTAAAAAGAAAATGGGGCGCATGAGCGAAAGAAAGGTCAGGTCAGACAGCGTACTGTCCTTGGGTGAATTTTTGAAAAGGAAGATTAGGAGAAAGGTTAGTGAAAGCGAACATAAGGAGCAGATTTTTAGGAAAAGATCTTCAAGTAAGAGTGACGGAGAAGAAGCGGGGGGAAATCGAGCATAGAAGAAATAGGTATGGAGGCGATACTTAAGAAGTTTGATAGTATGCAGGAGCATTTAAAGGCAATAAGGAATGAGATGGAGAGCTTCAGAAGAGAGGCAAGGGGAACAAGGAGAAAGTGAAACATTTAAGGGAATTAGGGAGGTAAGGACTGTAGCGAGGAATCGAAAAATATAATGAACGAGATAAACAAATCGAAAGGGGAGATGGAAAAGAGAGAAATATAGTAGTATGGGGAAGCGATATAGGAGAACGGAAGAAGAAATTAGGCAGTGAAAAAATGAGGGTACAAGTGGGGATAAAAAGGCCAGAGATAATTAATAGGGGCTTAAGTTGTGAATTTATAGTGGCGGAGCTAGGTAAATGGGAGGAAAAAAGTGGAGTTAATTGGCGGGAGTTAAAGAATACGAACGTGTACTGTGATGTAACATACCTGGCAGCCTCGAATTTAAATGTTTCCCGCTATACATTTGTCTGATTTGAAAATTGTATAGAAGCGGCTGTTCTCCTATTTTCTCTCCTTGTAATCAGCGAAGACCTCAAATTCTGTGGATTGTAATTAAGATACTTGGGGATCATTCATCACTATCGCCCACTCAAGATAGACCCTCCCAGTTGGACCAGTTCAATACACAATGTGGTGCGCTATCTCGCTGTCTGTGAAAGTGAAAGAAACGGTTCTGGATTAAAAATTACCTGCAGTTTGAGTTGCACTTTTGGCCCTTTGGAATTTAGACCAAATTGTAAATGCGTCATTTTATGCACCGTTTCCTTGTATGAATCTACTTTGCGTCGCTTAATAGCTTTTAATCTTTTTTCTACGATCTTTGGGTAAGTGCTGGAAATCTTTATTTATGCAATGCTTCACATTTGACGCCCACCATCGTTGACTCTTTACACATGCAAGGTGGACTCACCTACATACGCTATGCGTCTTAAAATTTGAGATGATATTGGGTTGATTACCAAAAAAGTCTTTGTTAATACAATCGCATTGGTCCACACGACCCTTAACTTGCAGCGAAGACACAATACTACCCCGCAAACATAAGGACGTTTTAATGACGTGAAATGTTCGTCACGTTTTACGTCAGAGACCTTAAAACTTGACGTGAAAAAGACGTCAGAATTACGGGTAAATGTCACAGCCCAATGACGTCATTTTGGGACGTAATTATGACGTAAATCATTGACGTAGTCATAGTAAAAAAAAGGGGGGTGACCTGGGCCACATCTTACCACTCCGACCATCTTGTCAGTCATACTTGTGAATATTTGACAACTGTGTGTGCTCCGGGTAGGTCCTACGCCAGAGCCCCCCTTCGTTTCTTGTAGAGTCGGAGAAGATCGTTAATGCTGAAAAAGACTTTTGCCTGAAGTAGGACTCGAACTTCGGTCGCCCGTTTAGTAGTCAGACAAGTAAACTATCTGCGCTAGTGAGACTTTGCTAAGTGCAGTAATTTGAAGTTGAACACTATGAGAAAGGGAGAAGGACGTGCATATCGCGTAGTACATATATGAATGTCTATTTTTCCAAATAGAAATTTTTGGTCCCAATTACCTAAAGATAATTTTAACGTCATAAACTCATAATTAATAAATTTGAAATTAATTTATTGTTTGACATAGACGAGTATTTAAGATATAAATATAATTTTGTGGGAATAAATGACATTTCTTTAACAAATGTAATTATTGATTTATTGTTTAAGAAACCAAAAATGCTTTAGAGTGTCATTCAGTTATGATGATGAAGACAGATAGCAATATTAGATACAGAATTACTGCGTTTTGGTTGAGGTTAAAGGAATAAAAATTGAAGGTAATCAAACAATAAGGCAACGTCGATTGAGGCAAACCGTATTTTGATATCTCTAAATCGGCGAAAGTAGACGCTTTTCAAATAAATGAATTAAAAATGCTAAATATTGAACATTTAAAAAAATCAAATTTTAGTTACTAAATAACTACGTATATATACCGTCATATAACTCACGTATTAAAGACGTTCAGAAATGACGTCTATAATACGTCGGAATTTGGGGGTGTAACGTAACTGACTAATTATGACCGAAAAAGTACGTCAAATATACGTCATTTTATAATTAATGTTTACTGGGTATTATTTTAATTTACTATTACATATAATTATCTACATACAATTGACAGAAGTCTTGTACTGTTACCGCGGTAGGAAGCTGTGTCAGCTCAGTTGGTAGAGCTATTACCCTAGCGAGGTAAACGCCCGGGTTCAAATCCCGCTCACAGTGTAAATTTTTGTATATGTATCGACAGGATAGCTGTTCTAAAGCGCCTGTTGGATAACGTTAAACATAATCCACTGGATTGATCTTTCCACAGTAAATCTGTTCTTTACAATTATTATATCATAAACTGAAAAGGATAAACAGAAACAAACTTAAAGTTGACTTGAGATACCGAAAGATTTCCCTTAGGTATCGAAACGTACGTAACCCAATAAATTAAAAAAAAATTCTGTCCAATGACAGAGTCGCCCTTTTCAGCTTTAAATATTCCCTTTCTATCAAAGCTGCACCGATTCGAGAAATTACCTTGAACTAGTTTGTATTTAGTTAAAAAAAAAGGGGGTTGGTTTGAGATAAACGTATTTTATCGTAAAGTGGATCAAGTGATCTGCAACGAACAACCCCATGTCCGTGCGTGATCGTAAGACTTCTGAAGTGGTCATCTTTTCGTAAGAGAGATTCTAGCCTTTATAAAAGGACGTGAAAGGGGACATTTCGAAAAAAGATCGGGTCGCAATATCAATTTGCCTTGTCTTTTGCAATCAGTCCTTTGTGACTGCACATAAAGACTTGTTCACTACGTGTTCGATTAATGCGACGCCTGTAGGGATCGTAAAGAAACAAATACACGTTTTGAATTTATTACATTATTTAACTATTATTCGCACAGTGTCTTGTAAAATGATTCAACGTGTAAGGGTGTATCTTAACTTTGTACAGGAATACATGCAGCGCATGCAGTTGTGCGATATATATAAACGTTAACAGTAAAAGGTACAGTAATCCCCATGTCCATTACCTTATTATGCTCGTCTACAAGAACGTGGCTTATTCGGTCAATACCATTCCTCGTCAATTTTCCGATAGCAGTACGAAATTTTCCGGTATATCCGACGATGACCAAAGTGGCGTCTTTCAACATGCTCGAGGTTTCTCCTACCTTCACCTCAATCCACTGAAACCTTTCATGATTGATGGCGGACAAAACCTAAAATACACAACTGCATCTCCAAAACTTACAACATCGAAATACTTGGCAGTTGCGCGATTTAGGCGATGAAAACCGACACGATGAGACTACCACCCTCCTCCTAAAATCGCAGGATCGGCAAATGTATGTTTGGTTACCATCGCTGTCGACTGCATCCGATGGCCGATTTTCGCAGTCCGAATCTCGCCAGTAGTAACCTGCGATACACTTATTACGGTCTGTTATACAAAAATCATTGAAACGGTGATAAGTGGGATGGTTACTTACATGGTGGGTACCGGAACCAAGTTTTGTGAAATTGACCATTTTTAGTAGACTTACCAAAATTGTTGAGATCGACATCTTTTAAAGCGTACAATGGAGTCACAATTATTAGAAGTGCTAAATGACCCGATTCCATTTTGCAGTATGTTAGTCAACTGTAGTACGTTTTTAATTTATACAACAGTAATTAGTAGGTAAAAGTCATGTTCGTTCATCGAACATGCAAGCAGTTAGCGTTATCATAGGTTATTATAGGTTAAAAAAATGTTCTACCTTGTACTGAATTGTTAAAATTTACAATAAGCTGGCATTATTTTTTAACATATTTTTACATTGTTGCAAAATTGATTAGGTATTCACGCATTTTTTTCCGTATTGTATTATGTATTAATAAGTACCCACAGTGCAAAAAAACGTTTCTGAAATGTTTTAGAAACGTATCTCTGAAACATGAAACATCTCCGAAACAGCGACAGAAACGTATCATACACATAACATAGATGTTTAATGTCCGCCTTCAGAAACCTAGATTTGAAACAACACAAAAACGTTACATCGAAACATTTTATATATGTTTCAAGAAACATATCGGAGAGTAATTTATTGATATGTAGGAGAAATGTGTCCTTATAAATGTTTCATACGTGAATATTTGAAATGTCTCATATATGTTTCATTTGAAACATACCTGAGTATAAAAAAATTGAGATGTGGTAGAAACTATGGTACCGAGAGCCCCAACTGCTCTGAGGGGCTCTTTTCCCAGTGCGTGGACCCTACAGGGCCCCATGTACTCCGGTGGATTGTTCTCCAGGGCCCCCAAAATTCTCTTAGTGTAGACTCGAAGGAGATTGGTGATGCTGAAAAATCCTTTTGCTTCAAGTGGGATTCGATCATCGGTGACTTGTTTAGGAATTCAGAAAACAGACACGCAACTACCTGAGCTACCGACTTTTTGTAAATAATCCATTTAGATGTGCAATATCAGACATCTACTTATGATGAATAAATCTATTTTTGGAAACGGAAATTTTTCGTTACAACGCTACTAAATACAAGTAACATTAACTTTGAAAGATTACTATTTTGTTTCAAACAAAACATCACATTTTTAATGAAGTTTCTAAAATGTTATACGTTATCACTAAAGCTAGGATAGTTAGACAACATGAAAGTTTAAAAAAGGCAGGCAAAAGGCATAAAAAATAATTTAAAAAAAGCATCAAAAAAATAAAAAAGGACAAAAATGGTACGGAAAAGCGAAAACTGTCGAGATAAAATCAACACATACATATTCAACTTAAGTATAGACAAACAAACATTTATTTGAAAAAGTAATTACAGTTGATAGATGCTATCTGCTGGTATTCTTTTTCAATAAAGTTTTCTGGCTAATTAAAATACGCTTAACAAGGCATAATGACTAAGGGATGCAGTTTCAACAAAGACTGTATGTAGGTGCAGCTTGCAGGTAGAAATGATACAATGGGAAATATTTCAAAGTAAGGAAAATGACTCATCCGAGTTATTATTGTAAGAGGCTTAAATATTATAGACAAAGTTTGTATTCAGTTTGTATACCAAATTCCTTTCCCTTTCAAACAATTTGCTTTCTTAGAAATTACCCAGCAAAATATACCTATAAAATCTAAAAATTAAAAAATACTTACTTACATTTCAAAAAACTAAAAAAAATTTACAGAAAAGATAGATACTAAACACTTATTCGAAAATATCAAAAAAAAGGTAAAAAACGCAATAAGACTAACAGAAACCAAAAAAGGCAGAATAAAGTTTGCATTTTTGGAAAGTGCGTACTCTAAAACGGATTTTAAATAGGGTCTGCCTTATGTTTGTCCATTTATAAAAAAAGGCATCCTAAGCTTTAGTTATCACATTCCAAAAAATATATCACAGAGATATATTTTTGGATACATATCTAAAACGTTCACACCGAAACGTGTATGATGTGTTTCTTACGATATGTTTCAACTGATAAGGTTTCTGGTACAACACTACTAAACACAACTCCGTAACGTTAACTTTGAGATATGACTATTTTGTTTCAAACGAAACATCACATTTGTAACGTTTCTAAAATGTTATACGTTATCACATTCCAAAAAATACATCACAGAGATGTACTTTTGGATACATATCTAAAACGTTCGTGTTGTAATGTGTATGTTTTGTATTTTATGTAACATATCAATTGAAACGTTTATTAGACATTACCATTTATTCGCTTTCGACAGGAATGTACCAATAATGTGTCTTAGATGTTTCTTAGGAATGTTTCATTTGCAACCCTTACGCAACATTTAGAAACGTTTCATGGATGTACTGTGTTCAGTGGGTAATAGCGAATGAGTGAACCGGGAAAAAGAAAGCTACAAGATAGTAGTTTAGAAGAAGACAATAAAGAAGAGTCAAACCCCAAAAGTAAAATCATTGCGAGAACGCCACCAACAAGAAGAAAGAAGAAAGAAGAAAACAAAAATGAAGAAATAAGATAAGATTGTTATAATGAACTCAAATATAAAAGAATATCAAATAGCAGAGAAAGTAGCAGAACTCATCAGTGATAAATTACAATTTAAAGTCATGCCAACAGCAGTAAATGAGATTTGAAATGGAGTTATGTTGGCGAAAATGAATAACTGGAATGATAAAATAAGCGTGATGAAAAACAAAAGCAAACTGAAGGTTACAGAGGTGTACATTGAAAATAATTAACGGTAAATGAACAGAGGCGCGAATACTAATTCGGATCACTTCATGGTCAATGCAATGTTTTGTACATGCAATTATCAATAATAGTAATAATAGATAATGAATAGAAAAGAGTACAAAAACAAATAAACAAGCTAAATGGAATATAGGAAGACAATCTGCGAAAACACTCGGAAAAAGGATACAGAATGTATAGATGAGAAAATAATGAAAAGAGAAGAAAGCACCGAAGGGGAAAACGTGAACAGCAAGTGAAATAAAATAAAAAAACGTCTGAAAACAACATTGGAAGATGAAGGAAAAAGAATACTATAATGTTTGGTGGAATGACGAATTTAAGAAATATGTCCAAGGAAAATACATATATCCATAATGGAATGGTTAAGAACAAATGCAGTTTCAAAAGAAGAGAACTACAATAAAAAGAAAATAGAATGTAACAAAATAATAAAGAAAACTAAACTGATTTCGCTGATAAATAAAATGGAAGATAATAATAAGATACATATATAGGTATATTTGCGATCATCTTGATACATTTACGCTTGTCAGTATAAAAATAATTATGTAAAATATACAGGGTGTCCATTTAGTAGCCCGTTCTTCAAGTACGATTTTATTGTTAAATTTACTAAAAAATAAATATACGGGAATGGCAATTAGGTGAGATGAAGCACATTTTCAAATAATTTAGACACATACAGGTTGTCTCCAAAAAGTATGATGAATAAAACGTAGGTATATTATTTTAAATGGAATGACCCACTTTTTTTAAGCGCAAATGTAGGGGCCTTTGGTGAACGTTTTATTCGTATATTATTTTTGTATTAAGACGCGGCGTTGCCAAGTTATTAATTAATACATATTTTTTTGTTAAATATCAACCCTTCCATTATACGCTGGTATTTTTTTAATGTCTTGTTTTTGTTTTTAAATAAATTCGGTGGTGGACTTGGGTTGAATCAGAGTATTCAACCGTGATGAAACATTAAATTATTTCATACAGGATGTTCACTTTTTTTTGCTCCAAACATCGACATTTTCAAACTAATTTTTCTTCATTTTTTTAAATAGCACACGCTATTTATTATTGGATATTTGGAATCACCGGAAAGTTGTAGTGCAACTTTATTAAGCTTACCCTATACCTAAGTGCAATAGTTTTTTCGTAAATTGAGATTTTCTATTCCTTACGGAAGTAGATAGTGGCGCGATGGTTAAGGCACGTGGATGAGCCAACGCATAGGACACTTGAAACGAGTTTTCAAACACTCATCCCCCTTCCCCTATGGGAAATAAAGAAATAAATGTAGTGCCAGTAGTTTTTCATGAGCTATAGGTATGTATAACATTGCAAAAAATAAAAAAAATGCTAGGAGTAGATTTTGAGAAAATCGAATTTTTGACCAATTTTGGGCACCAATCAATTGGCTACGTTTCATTTTGTTCTTTACCAATTACAAATAAAAGTTCTGGCCATCCTTTGACTGTAATTTCCAATTTTCACATTTTAGTTATGTTAAACGGTTCTTGAGCTACACCCTAAAAACTAAAGAATTGGAAAATCGAATATTGCCCGCTATTTTCAATTTAGAAATAAACGAAAAACGGAGTTTCACTTGTTACCATGCCTACTAACTTTTCACCAAGGGAAATTAGTTTGTGATTAAATTTGAATGTTTGCTCCCAAAGTAACGCTCCTAATTTGGGCCCCTTTGGGCCGATTTTGAAGATTTTACCGACGAAGTTTGTTTATAGGCCTTAGTTTTAAATTTCATCAAAATCGATCTAGTAGGTTAGGATCCACAGCCATTACGTACGCACCGGCCGACCCACCCACCCACCCACCCACAGACAAACATTTATCAAAGATGGTGGTTTTGGACTCAGAGGATCAAAAATGTTGGGATTCATCAAACATCGGAATCGATTTTTTTTCGATTAGGTACATTACGTTCCCTATGTATATATAAACGTATGTATATGCACGGGAAAGTAAAAATTAAAGCAAATAGGAATGGCAAATTGAAAAGAACCAGAGAGCTGAAGAACATGATGGGAAAACTATTGAAAGTGAAGAAGAAACTATATAAGAGGAATACTTCAAAGTACTCTTAACTGACAAAGAAGCCACAAGTGTAGTAGAAAATAGAACAAGAGTCACTGAGAATGTACAGGGTGTACAACTAAGAAAGGAGGCCGGCCATAATTCGGAAACTATTTGAGATAGAACAGTGAAATAAAAAATCTTATAATAAATGGGGCCAAGGGAAAATGCTGGAAATTATTTTCAATCTTCTACCATTGCCTCTAGAGGGCGTTTCACTGAATTCAATTTGAAATTCCTATTTTTTGGGCAATTTTCCTCAGTAATGGATTTAAGAAAAATATATACATTGTAAACTAGCGATGAATGTGTAAAACTTTGTTTAATGAATTTTTACGATTGTTGTCAAAATAAAGGGAGTGGGAACTAAATTACGTGTTACTGGAAAAAATCGTCGGGTTACTTGAATTTGTCAAGATTGGTCTCGATGTAAAGAGAATACCTGATATTACCAAAAAAGTCCAAAACCACAACAATTTTTTATCTCCGTCTACCAATAGAGGGCGCAACTTATTGAAGGAACAAAACGGTCAACTTTTCTAAAAAAATTCAAATGGTACCAAATATTTTTTCGCTGTAGTGTCTCTTTTCTTTCGTGCAAAGGCAAACACTCAGCAACGGCTTTTATTATTGCTTCTCATCATAGGAAATGCCCAATAAGTGTTACAATGTAGTTTTTGTAATTTACCTCCATATTGATTCTTTACTATTAGCGAACGCGGCATAATCATCTGCGATACCCTTATGGCAGGGGCGTCATTTAGGTGGGTCAGGGTAGGGCAGTTGACCCCCCGGGAATTACTACTATCAAAAAAAGGTAAGTACGTTAAATTTATAAAACTGACAATCACGCCCCTTTTCCCAAAAAAAAATTTCCCTTTTTATGAAATGATGCCGCTGCCTTATGGTCATTAATTCACGGAACACTTTACGAAAATTTTTAGGTTGACAATGCTTTTGATGCGAAATTACTTGTCATGCATAACTGCTTAAGTTACAAAATGTGTTGCAGAAGATTTGTCACGTAGCAAATATGCGACCGTATTTTTGGTTCACTATTTCAGGGGGGCGTACATACAGAAGTATCTTGATTATTATTACGGTTGGAGAAATAAAGGCTAACATAATCGTTGAAAAATTTTTCAACGATTATCCACATGTTAGCCTTTATTTCTCCAACCGTAATAATTACCAATTGGGCTAATAAAAAAAAAACCATTAAATCTATGTATCTTGATTATGTTCCATATTTGTGTTTCTTGACAGAATTTGGATAAAACAATAAGCGACTAGATCAAATTTAAAAATTAAGAAATTACCTACCAACCACCACAAATATTCCTAAATCAATGTTTAAAAGCGGTAAATTACAAAAAATAGTATAAATGACACGTTTCAGCTTGAAGCACCTTGAAGCACTAATTCTTTGAAATAACTCGTGGCTACGCCACTCGTTTTTTACCACTTCAATTCGTGCGTCAAGATTGGTCTAATGAAACTTGTTTTTTTTTAATATACTATTACTTTAACAGACGAATATGTAAAGAAAACTTCAATTAATCAAATTCCTAATAAAGATATAAGATAACACGAATACTGTTTCTAAGAAAATTTATCTTAAAGGTAAATCGAAAGTTGTTATAATTAACTACACGCGACGTACATAATAAAAATGCGACAACATAGAACACTTACATTATTTTCATTATGCAAAAGAAAATTAACCTATTAATAAATCACATACAAAGTAAGTACCAACTTTTCAACATGACTCTGAAGCTGTTGAACACATATTCAAATGAAAGTGAGCCTAAGTGTTTTTGACTACAAAATATTTTATTATTATTATTACTATTAAAGTGTATTCGATAAACAACTCCTGTAAACTTTAAATGTCGTACCGTACCTTGAAAGTCGAGTTGGGCGTTGCAAAACATTGATCGTGTCGAACTACATATTTTTTTACATTCATTTTTGAAGAGCCTTTCCTTGGAGTCAAACACAAATATACGAATGGGAGTCTTTCCTGGTGAAGTTCACCGTTCCCCTATCCAGAAGTTTGGCTTCCCAATACGAAATAGTAAGACTGATTGACTAAAGGAGACTGTTGGTACTCGCTGAAGGTGTTCACAATACAAGTTCGCAGTGATGGTTTCATCCCTTTCCAAAAACGGATAGTTGCTGCCCACCAAACACACAGTAAAATCTTATTAGGGTGCCAGGAAGCCTTAGAAGTGTGTAGTATTTCAGTAGACGTCAACCAATGATGCGACTCAGAGAAACTACAGTCAGCAATAATTTGTCGCAATTTGCGCGCTTCATAGACCACTTTCTTCAAATTCTTATTGTTCACATATTTAATCAAGAAATTTGCGTCTGCTTCCCAAAAAAAAACTCGCCTCAATTTGACCGACGAGTATTGCGTTTTTGCCTTTTTCGTTACAGGACCAATTTGTGAGAGTTTCGTCTCCAAATCAATCGAACCTCTCTTCTGAACCGTTTCTGTTCAGGTGGCAGCAACTTGGGAATCCATCGTGCATACCCCTTATTCGTGACTAAATCATAGTGGGGATTATTGCTTCGGATGAATGCAACATTTACACGACGATCACGAAGACTATTTCTTGTACCTTTTTCACAGTTTCTTTTGTTCTTTTTTCCACTGGTCACATTTGGGATCATCCCCATCTAAATTGTTCAGATCAAAATTTGATTTGGAGATATGACGACCCAGCTTCTCGATATACTACTGCCATTCTTTCGAGAATAACTTTGGGCTATGACCTTGTTATGTTGCTCGACTAGTTCCCTAATTCGCAAAAGTCGATCGTTTTGATTATAGTCAGAATTACAGAGTTACGAAATTTCCTAATTCCCTATTCTGTCAAAAGAGTTCGCTCTCGTTGCCTTTTTCATCCCTCATTTTTTTCTAATACTAGAAGCGTCCTAAATTTTCGCAACGGTTTCGTTGGTTCCGTTACAGATATCTCGCTCGGCGATCGAAAATCGTTATTCTAATTGGCTACAGTGTACGTCACCTAATCTCTGATTGGTTGTTTCTTTTCTTTTCGTTTGACCCGTTTCTGAAGCCGTTGAGCCGCCGACAAATTTTTTCGCACTTAAATAAATAGTAGGTCGATTCTTAATGGCGTATCTTTCTACCTCGTGTCTCTGAACAAAACGTTACATCTTTAGTGCTACAGAAATTTTCAAATTTTTCTTATAAATCGATATTAACCGTCTTTAAGTGAAAAGCTTCGAACAGTATAGTGTATATTTGGAATCTTGTGCTTTTTGCATTAAATAGTTGTTTACGAATTGCGTTCTTGCTGCGCTCCTGGAAAATATTAATCCTCGAGGTATGTACCTATTTATTTGTATTAAACATCACGTTTTCCTTTAAATTCCTGACAGTCATTCATATTATTTGTCCTAGCGTTTTACGTTTTACGATATACGTTTCGCGTTATCCGAATGGTGTAACCGCCATTTTATCAAAGAATTTACTTGAGTTCCTACCTACTTCGCTTTTACTTGCTGTCGAACGTCGATGGTTAGATTCCTGAAAACAACGTTAATTGCTGTTCATCGTCTCACCTCTAATTATCTCTGAGTTTCTGAATAAAGAAAATTAATTACTACAAGATTTTCATCTGCTGCCATCTTCCGTTAACTTTTGGAAACCATCGCTAAGTTTACCTTCGCCTCATTTTCGTTTATAATTATTTGAATTTGACTATTGTTTATTGTCTAAATTATTTTATACTAAATTATTTGATCATCTCATATTTATATTCACTTTAAAAAACTCATTCAATTCATTTTGTTACGCTCTTAATTAATTTTTCATTAACTTTGTTTACTACCTTTAAAAGTTTGTTATTCATGTAGGTAATCTTTTACCTTGATGAATTTAATTTGTTTAAAGTTAAAATTCAAAAAAGCCAATTGCTAATTAGTTAAATGTCAACTGTCTCAAGTTTGTAACTGTTGTACTTCAGTCGGTCTGCTTGTTGCAGGCCTAACTTCTGTTAATTAACTCTTTTGTTTAGATCATTGAACAGTACTGTGGTTGCGCAATCAACATTACTGCGGTGTAAGTAAGGTAAGATTTGTTTAATTACATTTACTGACTTTTGTACTGTTACTCTGTTGCTGATGATATATTATATTTTGTTACCTACACTCATTTATTTGTTATTGTGTATTTCAGTCGTTCCCAAGGTAAAAGTAAACCCCTTATTGTTTCATTTAATGTTGTGAAACAGTTTTGTTAAACATTATTCCAAATGTTAACTGTTATACATATTTGTTCATTATAACCACGATTACCGTTATTCCAGTGTACTTCTTCACCGAATACCCATTTTTTTCAGCAGTCACACCTACTACAAGGTGCTAAGATTTTCGTAGCTCTGATTACCAGCTTTAACTTTCTAAAGAACTATCGTGGCGCCCTAAATTTACTTAACTTTATTCCTTAACTTTATATAATTTAACTTTAGCTTTGACTACCCTCATTTTCTTGCTGAATTTATGTTCGATACTCACATTTAACCTATCCCCATATCGCCCCTTATAACTGAGCTTCCGAGCCATTGCATTATAAAGTGCGTTACCAACCAAAAGTTGTCGTAACAACCCTCCTATCTCGATTGTTTCATGGCTAAAAATGGCCTTAGGGAATACGTCCAATGCAGTTTAGAATTTTGTACATACATTACTAAAAGTGAGTACTTCCAAGTTAAGCAGAGGCACAAAATTTAATGTTTCTTTTTCCGTTTACGTGGACGGTTTACGTTTAAAGTTGAATTTCGGGGGCTAATTTGTGACAATTTTTCTTCATAAATCTAGATTAATTTGAAGAATGTATTGAATGATGCCGTTTTCTATGCCGAAAAATTGTCAAAAAGGTCTAACACGATCACGGAACCTCTTCTTGAAATATCGAGGGGTGGAAGAATAGTACTATCTTATTGTACTCATTTTGATGGAATCGGCATGTCCTGGTACATTAATTATTGCCTTTCCTCTTTCGCCTCAAAGATGAATAGTCCTATTAAAATGTACACCGAATGGCTAGATTTTCGAACCACCTTCACATAGTTCTTGAGTCAGATGAATTTAGTATGTATGACGACCAAACTATTTTTCGGAATACGTCCAAGTCAGTGTTGTGTTCAACTCACAGTGATACAGGTGCAATGAGTGTTTTCCTTCGAGCATAATTTTGGACTATGAACTTCCTAATTCGATTCTTTCATAGCTAGATGGCATAAGGAATTCGCCCAAAGCACTTTGGAAATTTTGTACATACACAACTAAAAGCATAGGCACAAAATTTAATGTTTTTTTCCGTTTACGTCGACTTAATAAGGGCGGTTTACGTTTAAAATTGAATTTCGGGGGTTAATTCCAAAAAATGAATTTGTGACGATTTTTCTTCATTAACCTAGATGAATTTTAAAAATGTATTGAATATTCTATGCTCAAAAATTGCCATAGGCCAGAGAAAAGATGTAACACGATCACGGAACCTCTTCTTGAAAATCGTGGGGTGTAAGGGTCTTGTACTTGGGACCATCTTGATGGAATCGACATGTCCTGGTACTTTTTTGCCATTATTTCCTCTTTCGCCTCCAAGATGAATGGTCCTATTACAATGTGCACCGGATGGCGAGATCTTCTTAATGCAAATTCTCGTGAATGTTTCTATTTACTAGGAGTGTGAAACGGTTCCGGATCCAAAACAAGATCCGATATGGATCCGGATCTTCTCCGGATCTCCAACTACGATATATTCGGATCCGGATTTTTCCGGATCTCATACACAATTCGGATCCTCAAGATCCGGATTTGTTTAACCGGATCCGAAATTCGATCACACGTGAATTCGGTTGTTGATGTATGAAATTAACTTCGTGATTCTTTGTGATACCTATAAAATTTATCCATCGGAATGTCAAAATGGAGGTATCTGGATCAGTAAATGAAATTTACTGTAATCTAGTAATGTCCTCCACGAATTTATTCAAATATGGATACAGCTGCAGACTTTTGATCTAGATCCTATGTAAATTAATAGTATTGCAGGTCCGGATTTAACTCACGAACCCGTAGCGCTCTTTCACATGGTCAAGGTGTTCGTCCCTCCGAGAGATCACCCGTCAGCCGGATAAGTAGCAATACACAATGAAGCATAGACTCTTTCACCCCTTCCGTGCACGGATTAATCTCCGTAAGGGGAAAAAAATGGGCGGATGTACCTGCTAGAATTCACGGAGCTCGGACGAGAAATCGCCCGGACTGCATGCTAGCGAACTACAGTATATCATGAATGCGTTCACATGACCCGGGTGTCTTGTTCGATTTCTCGGCATACTGAAGTACAGAACAGCACCACGAGGTCCGGATAATGCCGCCGGTCCGGGCGATCTCTCGGATGGACGAACGCCCTGACCATGTGAAAGAGCGCTTAGATCCGTGGATCCGGATGTACCCCCAATTCCGTAGATCCGGATTTAACCTTACGGATTTTCGATCCGGATCCACAAAATCCGATATCGGATTTATTGAATCCGGATATTTTTGGATCCGATATCCGGATCCATAAAATTTGCGGATCTTTACAGCCCTACTATTTACAAAGTCATTCAACCGCAAACGATTTCATTAATCCGCACATAGTTCTTGAGTCGGATGAATGTGGTATGTACGACGACCACAATACGTCCAAGTCAGTGTTGTGTTCAACTCACAGTCATACAGCCGCAATGATACCGCTTGATTAGCAACTGATGGCAGTTTTTTCCGGCATTGCGTTACGGCAACAAATGATTGGTACCGCAGTCAGAAAAATGCAATGGCTCAGTAAGCTGAGTTATAAGGGGCAATCTAATAGGCATGGGAGTTATGAATATGGAAGTTTAATTGTAGCAGGTTAAGTTAGCAAATATAGTTAAGTAAATTTTAGGGCGCCACGATAGTTCTTTAGGAAGTTAAAGCTGGTAATCAGAACTACGAAGAGCTTAGCAGCTTGTAGTAACAGAGATATGATTTCTGAAAGAGAATGTGGGTATTTGGTAAAGAAATACACTGGAGTAATGGTAGTGGTGGTTATAATGAATCAAATATAACGATTAACACAACAAAATAATTATAAACAAACAAATCTTCACAGGAGTGAAACAATAAAGGGGGTTTAACCTTTACCTTGTAAGGATTGAAGTTTACATAATACAATAATGTTCAATAAATGACAAAAATACAAGTACATATATCAGCAACCGACTTTGTAGCTGTACAAAGGTCAGTAGATGTAATTAAACAACGCTCACCTTTATACGTCCCAGCAGTAATGTGTGTTGCGCAACCTCAATACTGTCTGATTACCTAAATAAAAAGGTTAATTAACATGAAAATTATTAGGGCTGCGACAAGCAGACCGACTCAAATGTAACAATTACCAACTTTAGTCAGTACTTAGTTTCGAGAGTTGATATTTATAAAAATAGCAATCAGCTTTTGAATTTTAACTTTAGGCAAATTAAATCTTCAAAGTAAAAGATAATACACAAATAACAAAAGTAACTTTTAAGGTAACGAACAAAGTTAAGTAACAAAATGAATTAAATAAGTGTTTTAAATTGAATCAAAATATGAAATGTGATTAAGTAATTTAGTATAAGCAAATTTTATAGTAAACAGTAACAAAATTCAAATAAAGTATTATAAGTAACTTATCAATCTTGTTTCCAAAAGTTGACACAGGATGGCAGCGTGTAATTCTCGAAGTAAATGATTTCTTCATACAGGAATGCGGAAATAAGTAAAAATGATTTGAATAACAGCAAATATGTAGTTTATCAGGAAAATAACCATCGATGTTCGACAGAAACGGAACAGCAATAATTTCAAATAGTTTTCACCAATTCTTAACAAAATGGCGGCAACCAATACGTAAGATGTAATCCAAAAGTAAACCAGATAGAAAACCGGGTAGTAAACGTAAAACGTAAAACGCTAGGACAAATAATATAAATTACTGTCAGGAATTTAAAGAATAACGCGATAATTGATACAAAAGATCTAGATACATTCACCGAGGGGTTATTAATCCTTGAGCGTAGATAACGTAACGTAACGGAACCAAAATGCAAAGAGACGATAAATCGTTTTAATGGTATTTAGAGTAAGCAGATGATTCTAAATAGGCCCTAATAATTGTAAAAAACTTTCACTTAGAGACGATAAATATCGATATTAGAAACTTTCAGCGCGGAGATATGTTTTAGTGAAGTACTGGTTCTGAAGAAAAGATAAAATATTTTATTTAGGTAGCTATGGATCAACCAATCAGAGACTAATAATTGACTACACTGACAGCCAATACAATAATATCGAGCAATTGTTTTTCCTTGCCGAGTAGAAAATCTGTAAGGGACCAAACGCAAACGCCGAGACCAGAAGTGACTCTTCGCGTATGAGTAGAGCAAATAGCGGAGGAAAAAGTAGTACCATAACAAAAGTATAGAAAGCGAACTCTATTAACAAAATATTGAATTAAGAAATTCGTAATCTGTAATTCTTACTAAAACCAATATGATTGATTTTTGCGAATTTAGGCAAATAATCGAGGAACGTAACAATTGGCGCTTAATTGACGAGACAGTAGGTGTAGTGCAGGACGTTTTTCGGACAGAAAGTTTGAATGCACCTTTACAATATTTAGATTTTAACGTTATGGTATGGCAGCAATTTCTCCTTTAACCAACAAGTTCATTAGACTTAATTCAACATTATATACAAACGTTTACATTAACTATTCCATTTTGTACTGGGCTAAATAAGCTGGTAAATAGAGCAAAATAAATAAACTACATAATCTACGTAACTACTAATGCAAACGTAGCCTCATTAGCAAACTAGAACTTTTCACATGCAAATCAACATGTTGGAAGTATGCTTTGGTCAAGGTTCGCTTTGAAAAGCGATTTAAGCGAATTTTCCACAACGTTCACAAATTACACGTTTGATTCGTAAGCGAGCTAAGAAACTGTGGGTTAAGTCGGAAACATTTCTAAGAGCTTACAATGTAAGGGTTGTAACACTTCATTAGTAAATAATTAGGGACGGTATGTATTAATTGAATTATGGTTTAGAGTCAAATAGTAATTTACCTTAGGGATTATTCCCCTTAAATTATGCGATTAGAAACAATGCCTTTCCCGTACCGAAAGTTACTTGAGATATATTTTCGTTAGGAATTAGGGTTTCCTGCTTAAACTTTTGCTTTAGATTTGCCTTAGGACAAACTAGTCTTGTTTGTGTATTTTCGTGGTTGGAATTGTGTACAAACACCCTAAAGTATTTTCAACAGTTTCAGTATGGCGGTGCATCTCAAGCATTACGTTACGAGCACCTAAGGTCGATCGTAAAACTGATTTTAGGTGGACGAAAAGAGAATTTATTGTTGATAAAATCCGGGAAAATGTCGCCATTCTAGTAGGTTACGTATCTCGACAGCTGTTAAAATTTGATATTGCTATGCTCACTTAACTTCCTATTAACATTTATACCAAAAAGGTTCGAAATATTGAACTGGCTCGCTATAAATTTTTCATGCTTGCGTAATGAACTAAAAGTACCTACTTCAACTTAAAATTGGAAAACTGCCGAAAATATCCACAAATGGCCGATATTGCAAATTGCGCTTATGTTGTTCGCAATGAGATTATATGCTGCTCTCACATATACGTTGAAATTCGTTTCTAACCCTCATTTTCGGGGGTGTTTTTCCTTTGTTACATCTACGAAACATTTTTGTGAACATTACAGCAATAGTTCAATTTATTCTATTCTTGTTTGTAAATTGCTCTTCTATTGTGATACTTTCATCTCATGTACGAACGCTTTGATCTGTTGCGGCGAATTTTCGCAGAGAACTGCATATTACAAAATATTGAATTGCGAAATCCATAACTCGACTTTATTACATTTTGGGGAATGATCAAAAATTTATAACACGATATGGAAAAAGGCTATTAAAATACCAAAATACCGCTGCAATATCTGTAATACGAACAGTTACAAACAGGGTGGCCTACTCCTCCTCCGTTCTTCGATAATGCCTTTAATATTAATTTTAGGGCAAAAGGTCAAGAGACATATTTTCTTATTCAAATGTTCCTTGTTTACAACCTAAAAATATTTTTAGGCCCGCACTGCTCTCGGTTTCGTCTGTACAGGATCGTACTCGATTATTTTGAATGGAACACCCAATAGATTTTTATATTTTTGAAACCCATATTCGATTCTAGACCAAGTTTGTTTCACCTTTCACCCAATTAAGTCAACTAATTTAGGAGAATCAAATGTTTTTTTTTTATTTGTCGTCGAAATCAACCATCAGTAAAAAATCATAATTATTCAATCATTTGCAGCAGAGCAACAAAATTGGAGAAGATTATAAACAATAGAGCGTTTCATTTCTCGATATGCTGATTTTGAACGAAATTTGTTGCAAAAGGGCCGTACTAAATTTTTCCTAACGACCACAGAACAAATGCCAAAAGGCGACTATTTTAAATTGAACACCCCATATACTTTTTCATGAATGAACTGCTTTTTAAGTTAGCTTTGATTTTTGTTGAATACGTCCTATATCTAAAGGTAATAGTTTCCGAGACAATAACCTCCCAGCAAATACACATATAAAATATACATACAACATATATAAAATTGAAGTAAATACCCCTACATATGCTTTTTTATATATCAAGTATATAAGTATTCATTAATAAAGTTATATAAACCGTATGTCACACATACGTATATTTTACATAATAGTATAGAAACTTAAGGATATTCTATTTACATAAATTCATATAATATACAGATAATTACATATTACTCATGAAATTCATGTGCTGTCATATTTATATGATTACATTTATGTACGTTATATGTAAAATCTTATACGTAAGAAGTATCACATATTTTTTATGTATGCCTTCTGCAAATATAATTAGAAACTATCCTTACATAATATATTGTATGGTCGAAAATAAAGTCCGTTTTTATTTGCGCCGCATAAGTAATCGCACGCGCGTGTTTCCTATAACGCCAAAAATGGTGGTTCACTTACCTTTAATATTAGATCCGTATCGACTACAATGCGTCTAATTTATATAGAAAATAAATAATATAAAATAAATTTAAATCCTGGTCGGATTTCGGAATTTGCAGCGCCCACCCGCAAAGGTTGGAATCATAATAAACTGTCGGCTTTCAGTTCAGGTAAAGACGGGTTCCTGCAAGAATTGAGTTAATTAAAAGTACAGTTGCACGTAAAAATGTAGTTTTTCCATTTTTTTGTATGGAGCTGCTTAAATTTTTTACATTGATAATTACATTATGCTCGAGTAGCTGCCATTTGGTCATCGCAACGCTTTTACAACTAATATTTTTTATATAAATACATATTACATAAAATATACATAAAACGTATATAAATTCATGTGCTACAGATATAGAAGAATTTACATCTAATAGACATATATATTATTTTGAAAATTGCTGATTTAAATATCTCTTATTTTTCTTCCAGTTTTATATAAATCTAAAAAGCTCTTACATAATTTATACAGGGTTTTTCAACGAAAAGGAGCCACCCTTTATAACTTCTAACAGAATCAAAATTTGAAAAATCGGCGATACCCGTCTATAATAATATCGAGGGGGACACTTTTTGACATAAGTTTGAGATTTCATACCTTAACCCCCTGGGTCCCACAAACATGCCCTTAATTTTTTTAAATGGCAACATGGGTCATGTGATACGTCATTTGAAAGGTCTTTTGATATCTTGCATTACTGCGTTTAAAATTTTAAAATCGTTCAATTCGTTTGTGAGATATTTTAATTTAAAGTTTTAGAGAACTGATATAATTTTTCTTCAAAATGGTTGTTTTTTATTTATTTTTTTGCTTTTATAGTCAAGATAAATTGATACGAAATTCATTGTATTAAACTTTTTTTTATTTACATGGAAATAAAACTTAAAATAAATTAAAAAGTCAGTAATACTTTTATATTGCATTATTATAACGACAAATTATATCAGTTCTCTAAAACTTTAAATTAAAATATCTCACAAACGAATTGAACGATTTTAAAATTTTAAACCCAGTAATGCAAGATATCAAAAGACCTTTCAAATGACGTATCACATGACCCATGTTGCCATTTAAAAAAATTAAGGGTATGTTTGTGGGACCCAGGGGGTTAAGGTATGAAATCTCAAACTTATGTCAAAAAGTGTCCCCCTCGATATTATTATAGACGGGTATCGCCGATTTTTCAAATTTTGATTCTGTTAGAAGTTATAAAGGGTGGCTCCTTTTCGTTGAAAAACCCTGTATGTATTTTATATATAAATGCGTTCGGTTTTATGAAAGTTTATTTATTAATTAATGTTATACATCAGCAAATAATAATAAGTCCGATACTAATAGTGTTATTGTTTGTTGGTTCCTTTAATTTTATTTTAAAAATTAGGCGAAATACCAAAATTCAAACTAAGGTTATTATCTCGGAAACTATTATCTTTAGATATAGGAGATATTTAACAAAAATCAAAGCTAACATAAAAATCAGTTCATTCATGAAAAAATATACAGGGTATTTAGGGTCGTTAGAAAAAGTTCAATACGGCCCTTTTGCAACAAATTTCGTTCAAATTCAGCATATCGAGAAATAAAACTCTCTTTTGTTTATGATAATCTCCAATTTTGTCGCTCTGCTGCCAATGATTTTTTTAATGATTTTTGTTTTCGGCGACAAATAAAAAAAACATTTATTTTCTCCTAAATGAGTTGACTTACGTAGGAGAAAGGTCAAACAAATTTGGTCTAGAATCGAATATGGATTTTAAATATATAAAAATAACTAACAATTATCATTATTATTATCACGAACAGTGCTTTTGCTGGGCCGAATCTCGCCGGAGCTGTGCTCAATGTTATTTCTATTTTGTTTTCAATGAACAATTTTTAAGACAAAATCTTGTTGCTGTTGTTTCTTATGGGACTTCAGTTATGTTGGGCAGAAGAAATGGTATTGAAGCTGAATTACTTAAGATATTCTCCAACCTAATGGATTGGTATTGTTCGAACCATCAATTGGAATTATGATACCAGATACGATGTTCGTGGTGTCAATCATTTCCAGTCATTTTTTGATAAACTTTACGCTTTGTACAATATGTGAAATATGAGAAGGATGTCAAGAAAATGGAGGAAATTATTGAGGTAAATGGGTGTATGAGAGAAATCAGAAAAGAACGGATAAGGTGGGGGCAAGAGGAGAGAAGGTTATTTTATGAGAGAGTGGCATATGCGAGGGAGGAGATAGAAAGGCGACGAGAGGAAGGAAGGGATATGGTAGGCGAATTAGCAACAGAAGATAAAGATGTCCAAGGTCATGAAAGGAGAGAGAGAGAGAGAATAGCAGTGGGAAGATATAATGGGAGATATACAGCGTGTCTCACTGTGACCACCCATTTGAATATTTCAAAAACTACTATGACCTGAATTTTGAAAAGTTGGGTAATGGGGTTTTCGGGCATGTCCTTGTCAAATAAAATAATGGCGTCTACGTAACACTTCCGGTTTTTTCGGAAATGACACCAACTTTGTTATTTTAAATGTAACACCATAAGGCCAAATGTGAACTCACAACCTCCCCTTAGAATTATATTTAATAACAACAGTAAGTTTATTAAATTGCTATTAAGTTGCTACATGTTTCGAGATACTCCGATCCCATTATCATTATCTGTGTAACACCATATATATTATTCCGATTTTGTATTCTACGTAAAATTTTAGGTGGACTTTCATCAAGTTTTCTTATTCCTAAAATTAACTGTTTCCGAGATATTTAATTTTTTAAATAAAAATTAAAATAAATAGTATCTAGCTTAAAACCATGTGAATTCTACAGCAAGAAAGATAAAGGAACCATATTCATACGAGGACCCCTAAGCTTCCCATCCATACTTTCAAAGTGGCTTAATTGTATACAGGGTGGTGGAAATTTAATGCCAAGTTTGGTTAACTTCAAATCATCATAAGTTGGTTTTTCCAAATGGAACACCTTGTATGTTTCGTCGTAGTCTGATGCAAATTTCATTCTCTTTCGAACGGTAGCATGGTTCCCTATACCTATCTCCTCTAGTTTTTGAGATATCTACTGTTATTTTGTGCAGTCAACTAAGGTAATTCAATCTCTTGCGAAAATGGCTTAGCAGAACTTCAAAATAAACGACAGTTCTATCACCAGTTATTAGTTGTCAGTCTAACACCAATTATAGTGACAGGTGCATTGAATATTATTTATTAAAAAAATGGAAAACAACAAACATATTCAAATGCAGACAATCTAAATATTAATAATTCATGGAAAATGTGAAGGATAAAATAAATCTATTTGTTTATATGACAAGAATTCTACGGATGCAATTGTTATCGTAACACGATCAAATATTAACTGTTTAGACGATGGAACCTAATGAGTTAGAGTTTTTTTAGATTTGGAAATAGCTTTTGACATAGTTGATCATGACTTGTTGCTGGGGAAAATGGAGAAAATTAGGATAAGAGGAGTTGCAACAAAATGTTTTGAGTCTTACTTGAATGGAAGAACTCAGGTGGTTAAAATCGGACAGTGCAGCTATGGCTGTAGAAACGGGGGTGCCACAAGGATCCGTACTTGGGCCTATTCTGTTTCTAATATATATTAATAATGTATTAAACTTAAGTATTACAAATTGTAAGTTGCTTTGCTACGACCCAGTGGCTATTTCTTCTCGTCCTTTTCGTGTCATCAAGCTTTTGATAATAAATACGCCAAAATGTAAGTAAAACTGTGGCACTTCCGATTTTCTTAACAGCAGTTGGACAACCAGCAGAAACCTTTCCTTTGTTGATTCGCAAAGCGGAGTTGTTCTGGACTGGTTTGTTTTTGTGAGGCGATCCGCGTTTGGTTGATAGCGTCAAATTTTCGTACAACTGAGATGTGTGCTGCCTGCGGAGCAGGTGGGAATCGTGTTTCTGGCGCTGGTGTGGTCCGTGGCCGAGTACGTGATTGTGGGATGGGGCCACTGTGGACGGACTGTGCTAGAACCACTTAATTTGGTATATAAAATAATCATAAACGTTTGTCTAGAAAACCACGTGACTATCCAACGGCTCTTATTTTCACTGAATTTTAAATATTCAAAATTTGTTTAAATTAACTTCACCAAAGGTCATTAATAAACACCAGGAGGATTTTACTGTAGCCCAAGCCCATAATCACGTGACTTACAGGAAGCTACGAAAACGCCTGTGATAGGCTTCTGCCCACTGACACAGTACATCCATGAAACGTTTCTAAACGTTAGGTAAGGGTTACAAATGAAACATTCTTAAGAAACATACCTTTCGAAAGCGAATAAATAGTAATGTGTAATAAACGTTTCAATTGATATGTTACATAAAGTACAAAACATAATATACACATGAACGTTTTAGATACTTATCGAAAAATACATCTCTGGAATAACATTTTAGAAACGTTACAAATGTGACGTTTCAGTTGAAACAAAATATGATGTTTCATTTGAAACAAAATAGTCATATTTCAAAGTTAACGTTACGGAGTTGTGTTTAGTGTTT